>JACBWV010000045.1:6008680-6082163 GCA_013435795.1 Chlamydomonas sp. ICE-L | reverse complement strand
TTCTTGCTATAGAGGGTGATTGAAATTGATAAAAAAACAAGAAGACCTTAATCTCCTACATACATGGTCACATTGTTGCTTTCATTATTTATTCACTCGGTAGATTTTCCCTTCTACTAAAAAGAAGCATAGAGCCACGACTGGGCGAGTCCCTCAAGCCTATTTGGCCCTGCCCCTGGACTGTAATCCATACTACTGTTACTTTATGCTGATGACCTAGCTATAATGGCAGAATCCCCCGGCAGATATGCAAGCGATGCTTGACTGCCTGAGAGATTTCTGCGAGGCTACTAAGATGGCTGTGAATATAAAGAAAACTGAGATTGTCGTTTTCAACAAACAATTCTGTGATGAGGCCCGCATGGATCCTGATTACAAATTTGTCTATGATGGAGCACAACTTTCTACAAAGTTATCTTTTATCTACTTGGGATCCCTCTTTGTGGATGGTGACTCAAGCAATCGTGCAAAAGCTGCTTTTTCTAGGATGCTCACTAAGGCCCAAAAGGCACACCACATGCTTCGTAGGCGATGCCATACTATGGAGATATACAATATTGATATTCTCACCCACCTGTTTGATTCTCTTGTACAACCTATCCTGAATTTTGGCTGTGAGGTGTGGGCTCCTTCTATTCTGAACAACACACTTATCTCAAATGACCATGCTTGTGAGAAATGGCATAGAGGTATACTTAAACAAATGTTGGGTGTTTGCCAATCTACTACATCTAATATTATCATGGAAGAGCTGGGTAGAACCCCGTTGTGTTTTGCTTGGCTTAAACAAGCTTTGCGCTTCTGGAACAAGACCATACATAAAGAACCTGAGGATCTCATTAGAATGGCTCTTGAGGAATCTTTTGACTCCAACACTGGCTGGGTTCATGACTTGCGTTGTGCTCTCCACAAGCTAGGATCCAGTAAAAACATCAACATTTTGGAGGCTGTCGATGTCGAAGGTATTATGTCTGAAGTTTTTGAGTCATGGAGGTTTAAGTACCCAAGTGACACCAATGCAGTTAGAGACATCCCTGATGAGAGAAGGGTTGGCTTTAAACGCCTCCGATACCAAAAATGGTTCGCAGCCAACAGCAATGATGAGAATGGCTTGATTCCCTTTACATCCGCCTTACATAAGCAGGATCAGATTCGTTCTATAGCACAGTTTAGAATGGGTTCCCATTGGCTGAACACAGAAAGAATGAGGGTGGTGGATAGAGCACACATCCCTCGCTCAATGAGACACTGTCAAATGTGTGGGTTCCAAAAAACTGAGGATGAAATGCATATGTTTGAGTGCCCTTTTTATAATGATATTCGCCTCCGCTACCAGAATCTGTTTACAGATATTTATAGGCATGTCCATGAGGATACCGACTTAACCGTATGGAATGTGGAATTCTGCGATTCCACATTCAGAACCTTTATGAATGGAAATGGCACTAAGTCTTTTTGGAGCAACCTAGCCGACTATCTTTCTACTTGTAGAAGAGCAAGACAGGAAGCCCTGGACTGCTTAGTGGCACCGTAATTTATTATCCCTTTTTTTTCTTCTTGAGACTTCTCATTTGTTAGCTTCTTACCTCCGCCACTGTAAGTGGTTGAGATCTGGGTCCTGCTCTAAGGGGTTTAATACCTACGCCACCAAAACGGTGGTTGGGAGTTTGGTTTGTTTGTCCTCGACACACCCCTGATGTAATGGGGTTTTTTGCTTTGTGGGTGCTTTTTCTTTTTGTTTAAAGCACAGAGTCTCATACACCCTCGCGGTGTCAAGTAGACTTTAACATGTAATGTAATGTAATGTAATGTAATGTAATGTAATGTAATGTAATTTGGGAGCTTGGATTGGAGGAACGATTCAATTCTATCAATGAACAGACCGAATAGGAGTGGGGATAGGGGGTCTCCTTGTTTAACTCCTACAAGGGATGGAAAGGAGGATCCAATGTCCCCATGTAAGCGAACTTGGAAAACAACATGATTATACATGGACTTCAGAATACTGAGATAGGGGTCCTTGACTCCTAGCCTTGCTAAGCAATCCCATAGCAAGTCTCTGTTGACCCAATCATAAGCCTTCTTGAAATCAACAAAAGCCACAAAGAGTGGTTTTTTCTTTTCTCTATATTTATCTACAATATGGTTAAGAATGAATGATGCATCTGCAGTCCCCCTACCACTTCTAAATCCATATTGGCCAGCGGCTCTAAGGTTGAATTCTTCTGACCAATCATCTAATATATATGACTGTATTGGACTATACTGCTTTGCATCAGATATTTATGTATATTGGACTATACTGCTTTGCATCAGATACATATGTATATATGTATATATATATATCCCCCCCCCCCCCCCCCCCCCCCCCGCCTGATTGTGTACCCCCCGAACTGTAACATAAATACATACATAGAACACCCTATTGCAAGGCGTGAGGTTGAGGGGTCCGTTAGCTTGCAGAGGGGCCAAACACCAACTGGACCATACATTGTGTGAGGGTGAGTCTTGCTTTCTAGCCGGTCAAGGCGTAGCCAAATAGTTGCCCCACCTCAATATTGGGATGGGCTGCATACTAAGCACGCACAGGCGAACTGAAATCCAACACATGGTAAACGACGGGGGGGCTGGAGTTCGTGCTATAGAGGTGATTGAAATTGAATAAAAAAACAAGAAGAATTAATATCCTAAATACATGGTACAGTTGTGCATTTAAATTATTTATTCACAGTCGGTAGATTTTCCCTTCTTAATAAAAAGAAGGCATAGAGCCACGACTGGGCGAGTCCCTCAAGCCTATTTGGCCTGCCCCTGGACTGTAACATACATACTGTTACTTTATGCTGATGACCTAGCTATAATGGCAGAATCCCCGGCAGATATGCAAGCGATGCTTGACTGCCTGAGAGATTTCTGCGAGGCTACTAAGATGGCTGTGAATATAAAGAAAACTGAGATTGTCGTTTTCAACAAACAATTCTGTGATGAGGCCCGCATGGATCCTGATTACAAATTTGTCTATGATGGAGCACAACTTTCTACAAAGTTATCTTTTATCTACTTGGGATCCCTCTTTGTGGATGGTGACTCAAGCAATCGTGCAAAAGCTGCTTTTTCTAGGATGCTCACTAAGGCCCAAAAGGCACACCACATGCTTCGTAGGCGATGCCATACTATGGAGATATACAATATTGATATTCTCACCCACCTGTTTGATTCTCTTGTACAACCTATCCTGAATTTTGGCTGTGAGGTGTGGGCTCCTTCTATTCTGAACAACACACTTATCTCAAATGACCATGCTTGTGAGAAATGGCATAGAGGTATACTTAAACAAATGTTGGGTGTTTGCCAATCTACTACATCTAATATTATCATGGAAGAGCTGGGTAGAACCCCGTTGTGTTTTGCTTGGCTTAAACAAGCTTTGCGCTTCTGGAACAAGACCATACATAAAGAACCTGAGGATCTCATTAGAATGGCTCTTGAGGAATCTTTTGACTCCAACACTGGCTGGGTTCATGACTTGCGTTGTGCTCTCCACAAGCTAGGATCCAGTAAAAACATCAACATTTTGGAGGCTGTCGATGTCGAAGGTATTATGTCTGAAGTTTTTGAGTCATGGAGGTTTAAGTACCCAAGTGACACCAATGCAGTTAGAGACATCCCTGATGAGAGAAGGGTTGGCTTTAAACGCCCTCCGATACCAAAAATGGTTCGCAGCCAACAGCAATGATGAGAATGGCTTGATTCCCTTTACATCCGCCTTACATAAGCAGGATCAGATTCGTTCTATAGCACAGTTTAGAATGGGTTCCCATTGGCTGAACACAGAAAGAATGAGGGTGGTGGATAGAGCACACATCCCTCGCTCAATGAGACACTGTCAAATGTGTGGGTTCCAAAAAACTGAGGATGAAATGCATATGTTTGAGTGCCCTTTTTATAATGATATTCGCCTCCGCTACCAGAATCTGTTTACAGATATTTATAGGCATGTCCATGAGGATACCGACTTAACCGTATGGAATGTGGAATTCTGCGATTCCACATTCAGAACCTTTATGAATGGAAATGGCACTAAGTCTTTTTGGAGCAACCTAGCCGACTATCTTTCTACTTGTAGAAGAGCAAGACAGGAAGCCCTGGACTGCTTAGTGGCACCGTAATTTATTATCCCTTTTTTTTCTTCTTGAGACTTCTCATTTGTTAGCTTCTTACCTCCGCCACTGTAAGTGGTTGAGATCTGGGTCCTGCTCTAAGGGGTTTAATACCTACGCCACCAAAACGGTGGTTGGGAGTTTGGTTTGTTTGTCCTCGACACACCCCTGATGTAATGGGGTTTTTTGCTTTGTGGGTGCTTTTTCTTTTTGTTTAAAGCACAGAGTCTCATACACCCTCGCGGTGTCAAGTAGACTTTAACATGTAATGTAATGTAATGTAATGTAATGTAATGTAATGTAATGTAATTTGGGAGCTTGGATTGGAGGAACGATTCAATTCTATCAATGAACAGACCGAATAGGAGTGGGGATAGGGGGTCTCCTTGTTTAACTCCTACAAGGGATGGAAAGGAGGATCCAATGTCCCCATGTAAGCGAACTTGGAAAACAACATGATTATACATGGACTTCAGAATACTGAGATAGGGGTCCTTGACTCCTAGCCTTGCTAAGCAATCCCATAGCAAGTCTCTGTTGACCCAATCATAAGCCTTCTTGAAATCAACAAAAGCCACAAAGAGTGGTTTTTTCTTTTCTCTATATTTATCTACAATATGGTTAAGAATGAATGATGCATCTGCAGTCCCCCTACCACTTCTAAATCCATATTGGCCAGCGGCTCTAAGGTTGAATTCTTCTGACCAATCATCTAATATATATGACTGTATTGGACTATACTGCTTTGCATCAGATATTTATGTATATTGGACTATACTGCTTTGCATCAGATACATATGTATATATGTATATATATATATCCCCCCCCCCCCCCCCCCCCCCGCCTGATTGTGTACCCCCCGAACTGTAACATAAATACATACATAGAACACCCTATTGCAAGGCGTGAGGTTGAGGGGTCCGTTAGCTTGCAGAGGGGCCAAACACCAACTGGACCATACATTGTGTGAGGGTGAGTCTTGCTTTCTAGCCGGTCAAGGCGTAGCCAAATAGTTGCCCCACCTCAATATTGGGATGGGCTGCATACTAAGCACGCACAGGCGAACTGAAATCCAACACATGGTAAACGACGGGGGGGCTGGAGTTCGTGCTATAGAGGTGATTGAAATTGAATAAAAAAACAAGAAGAATTAATATCCTAAATACATGGTACAGTTGTGCATTTAAATTATTTATTCACAGTCGGTAGATTTTCCCTTCTTAATAAAAAGAAGGCATAGAGCCACGACTGGGCGAGTCCCTCAAGCCTATTTGGCCTGCCCCTGGACTGTAACATACATACTGTTACTTTATGCTGATGACCTAGCTATAATGGCAGAATCCCCGGCAGATATGCAAGCGATGCTTGACTGCCTGAGAGATTTCTGCGAGGCTACTAAGATGGCTGTGAATATAAAGAAAACTGAGATTGTCGTTTTCAACAAACAATTCTGTGATGAGGCCCGCATGGATCCTGATTACAAATTTGTCTATGATGGAGCACAACTTTCTACAAAGTTATCTTTTATCTACTTGGGATCCCTCTTTGTGGATGGTGACTCAAGCAATCGTGCAAAAGCTGCTTTTTCTAGGATGCTCACTAAGGCCCAAAAGGCACACCACATGCTTCGTAGGCGATGCCATACTATGGAGATATACAATATTGATATTCTCACCCACCTGTTTGATTCTCTTGTACAACCTATCCTGAATTTTGGCTGTGAGGTGTGGGCTCCTTCTATTCTGAACAACACACTTATCTCAAATGACCATGCTTGTGAGAAATGGCATAGAGGTATACTTAAACAAATGTTGGGTGTTTGCCAATCTACTACATCTAATATTATCATGGAAGAGCTGGGTAGAACCCCGTTGTGTTTTGCTTGGCTTAAACAAGCTTTGCGCTTCTGGAACAAGACCATACATAAAGAACCTGAGGATCTCATTAGAATGGCTCTTGAGGAATCTTTTGACTCCAACACTGGCTGGGTTCATGACTTGCGTTGTGCTCTCCACAAGCTAGGATCCAGTAAAAACATCAACATTTTGGAGGCTGTCGATGTCGAAGGTATTATGTCTGAAGTTTTTGAGTCATGGAGGTTTAAGTACCCAAGTGACACCAATGCAGTTAGAGACATCCCTGATGAGAGAAGGGTTGGCTTTAAACGCCTCCGATACCAAAAATGGTTCGCAGCCAACAGCAATGATGAGAATGGCTTGATTCCCTTTACATCCGCCTTACATAAGCAGGATCAGATTCGTTCTATAGCACAGTTTAGAATGGGTTCCCATTGGCTGAACACAGAAAGAATGAGGGTGGTGGATAGAGCACACATCCCTCGCTCAATGAGACACTGTCAAATGTGTGGGTTCCAAAAAACTGAGGATGAAATGCATATGTTTGAGTGCCCTTTTTATAATGATATTCGCCTCCGCTACCAGAATCTGTTTACAGATATTTATAGGCATGTCCATGAGGATACCGACTTAACCGTATGGAATGTGGAATTCTGCGATTCCACATTCAGAACCTTTATGAATGGAAATGGCACTAAGTCTTTTTGGAGCAACCTAGCCGACTATCTTTCTACTTGTAGAAGAGCAAGACAGGAAGCCCTGGACTGCTTAGTGGCACCGTAATTTATTATCCCTTTTTTTTCTTCTTGAGACTTCTCATTTGTTAGCTTCTTACCTCCGCCACTGTAAGTGGTTGAGATCTGGGTCCTGCTCTAAGGGGTTTAATACCTACGCCACCAAAACGGTGGTTGGGAGTTTGGTTTGTTTGTCCTCGACACACCCCTGATGTAATGGGGTTTTTTGCTTTGTGGGTGCTTTTTCTTTTTGTTTAAAGCACAGAGTCTCATACACCCTCGCGGTGTCAAGTAGACTTTAACATGTAATGTAATGTAATGTAATGTAATGTAATGTAATGTAATGTAATTTGGGAGCTTGGATTGGAGGAACGATTCAATTCTATCAATGAACAGACCGAATAGGAGTGGGGATAGGGGGTCTCCTTGTTTAACTCCTACAAGGGATGGAAAGGAGGATCCAATGTCCCCATGTAAGCGAACTTGGAAAACAACATGATTATACATGGACTTCAGAATACTGAGATAGGGGTCCTTGACTCCTAGCCTTGCTAAGCAATCCCATAGCAAGTCTCTGTTGACCCAATCATAAGCCTTCTTGAAATCAACAAAAGCCACAAAGAGTGGTTTTTTCTTTTCTCTATATTTATCTACAATATGGTTAAGAATGAATGATGCATCTGCAGTCCCCCTACCACTTCTAAATCCATATTGGCCAGCGGCTCTAAGGTTGAATTCTTCTGACCAATCATCTAATATATATGACTGTATTGGACTATACTGCTTTGCATCAGATATTTATGTATATTGGACTATACTGCTTTGCATCAGATACATATGTATATATGTATATATATATATCCCCCCCCCCCCCCCCCCCCCCCCCCCCACCGCCTGATTGTGTACCCCCCGAACTGTAACATAAATACATACATAGAACACCCTATTGCAAGGCGTGAGGTTGAGGGGTCCGTTAGCTTGCAGAGGGGCCAAACACCAACTGGACCATACATTGTGTGAGGGTGAGTCTTGCTTTCTAGCCGGTCAAGGCGTAGCCAAATAGTTGCCCCACCTCAATATTGGGATGGGCTGCATACTAAGCACGCACAGGCGAACTGAAATCCAACACATGGTAAACGACGGGGGGGCTGGAGTTCGTGCTATAGAGGTGATTGAAATTGAATAAAAAAACAAGAAGAATTAATATCCTAAATACATGGTACAGTTGTGCATTTAAATTATTTATTCACAGTCGGTAGATTTTCCCTTCTTAATAAAAAGAAGGCATAGAGCCACGACTGGGCGAGTCCCTCAAGCCTATTTGGCCTGCCCCTGGACTGTAACATACATACTGTTACTTTATGCTGATGACCTAGCTATAATGGCAGAATCCCCGGCAGATATGCAAGCGATGCTTGACTGCCTGAGAGATTTCTGCGAGGCTACTAAGATGGCTGTGAATATAAAGAAAACTGAGATTGTCGTTTTCAACAAACAATTCTGTGATGAGGCCCGCATGGATCCTGATTACAAATTTGTCTATGATGGAGCACAACTTTCTACAAAGTTATCTTTTATCTACTTGGGATCCCTCTTTGTGGATGGTGACTCAAGCAATCGTGCAAAAGCTGCTTTTTCTAGGATGCTCACTAAGGCCCAAAAGGCACACCACATGCTTCGTAGGCGATGCCATACTATGGAGATATACAATATTGATATTCTCACCCACCTGTTTGATTCTCTTGTACAACCTATCCTGAATTTTGGCTGTGAGGTGTGGGCTCCTTCTATTCTGAACAACACACTTATCTCAAATGACCATGCTTGTGAGAAATGGCATAGAGGTATACTTAAACAAATGTTGGGTGTTTGCCAATCTACTACATCTAATATTATCATGGAAGAGCTGGGTAGAACCCCGTTGTGTTTTGCTTGGCTTAAACAAGCTTTGCGCTTCTGGAACAAGACCATACATAAAGAACCTGAGGATCTCATTAGAATGGCTCTTGAGGAATCTTTTGACTCCAACACTGGCTGGGTTCATGACTTGCGTTGTGCTCTCCACAAGCTAGGATCCAGTAAAAACATCAACATTTTGGAGGCTGTCGATGTCGAAGGTATTATGTCTGAAGTTTTTGAGTCATGGAGGTTTAAGTACCCAAGTGACACCAATGCAGTTAGAGACATCCCTGATGAGAGAAGGGTTGGCTTTAAACGCCTCCGATACCAAAAATGGTTCGCAGCCAACAGCAATGATGAGAATGGCTTGATTCCCTTTACATCCGCCTTACATAAGCAGGATCAGATTCGTTCTATAGCACAGTTTAGAATGGGTTCCCATTGGCTGAACACAGAAAGAATGAGGGTGGTGGATAGAGCACACATCCCTCGCTCAATGAGACACTGTCAAATGTGTGGGTTCCAAAAAACTGAGGATGAAATGCATATGTTTGAGTGCCCTTTTTATAATGATATTCGCCTCCGCTACCAGAATCTGTTTACAGATATTTATAGGCATGTCCATGAGGATACCGACTTAACCGTATGGAATGTGGAATTCTGCGATTCCACATTCAGAACCTTTATGAATGGAAATGGCACTAAGTCTTTTTGGAGCAACCTAGCCGACTATCTTTCTACTTGTAGAAGAGCAAGACAGGAAGCCCTGGACTGCTTAGTGGCACCGTAATTTATTATCCCTTTTTTTTCTTCTTGAGACTTCTCATTTGTTAGCTTCTTACCTCCGCCACTGTAAGTGGTTGAGATCTGGGTCCTGCTCTAAGGGGTTTAATACCTACGCCACCAAAACGGTGGTTGGGAGTTTGGTTTGTTTGTCCTCGACACACCCCTGATGTAATGGGGTTTTTTGCTTTGTGGGTGCTTTTTCTTTTTGTTTAAAGCACAGAGTCTCATACACCCTCGCGGTGTCAAGTAGACTTTAACATGTAATGTAATGTAATGTAATGTAATGTAATGTAATGTAATGTAATTTGGGAGCTTGGATTGGAGGAACGATTCAATTCTATCAATGAACAGACCGAATAGGAGTGGGGATAGGGGGTCTCCTTGTTTAACTCCTACAAGGGATGGAAAGGAGGATCCAATGTCCCCATGTAAGCGAACTTGGAAAACAACATGATTATACATGGACTTCAGAATACTGAGATAGGGGTCCTTGACTCCTAGCCTTGCTAAGCAATCCCATAGCAAGTCTCTGTTGACCCAATCATAAGCCTTCTTGAAATCAACAAAAGCCACAAAGAGTGGTTTTTTCTTTTCTCTATATTTATCTACAATATGGTTAAGAATGAATGATGCATCTGCAGTCCCCCTACCACTTCTAAATCCATATTGGCCAGCGGCTCTAAGGTTGAATTCTTCTGACCAATCATCTAATATATATGACTGTATTGGACTATACTGCTTTGCATCAGATATTTATGTATATTGGACTATACTGCTTTGCATCAGATACATATGTATATATGTATATATATATATCCCCCCCCCCCCCCCCCCCGCCTGATTGTGTACCCCCCGAACTGTAACATAAATACATACATAGAACACCCTATTGCAAGGCGTGAGGTTGAGGGGTCCGTTAGCTTGCAGAGGGGCCAAACACCAACTGGACCATACATTGTGTGAGGGTGAGTCTTGCTTTCTAGCCGGTCAAGGCGTAGCCAAATAGTTGCCCCACCTCAATATTGGGATGGGCTGCATACTAAGCACGCACAGGCGAACTGAAATCCAACACATGGTAAACGACGGGGGGGCTGGAGTTCGTGCTATAGAGGTGATTGAAATTGAATAAAAAAACAAGAAGAATTAATATCCTAAATACATGGTACAGTTGTGCATTTAAATTATTTATTCACAGTCGGTAGATTTTCCCTTCTTAATAAAAAGAAGGCATAGAGCCACGACTGGGCGAGTCCCTCAAGCCTATTTGGCCTGCCCCTGGACTGTAACATACATACTGTTACTTTATGCTGATGACCTAGCTATAATGGCAGAATCCCCGGCAGATATGCAAGCGATGCTTGACTGCCTGAGAGATTTCTGCGAGGCTACTAAGATGGCTGTGAATATAAAGAAAACTGAGATTGTCGTTTTCAACAAACAATTCTGTGATGAGGCCCGCATGGATCCTGATTACAAATTTGTCTATGATGGAGCACAACTTTCTACAAAGTTATCTTTTATCTACTTGGGATCCCTCTTTGTGGATGGTGACTCAAGCAATCGTGCAAAAGCTGCTTTTTCTAGGATGCTCACTAAGGCCCAAAAGGCACACCACATGCTTCGTAGGCGATGCCATACTATGGAGATATACAATATTGATATTCTCACCCACCTGTTTGATTCTCTTGTACAACCTATCCTGAATTTTGGCTGTGAGGTGTGGGCTCCTTCTATTCTGAACAACACACTTATCTCAAATGACCATGCTTGTGAGAAATGGCATAGAGGTATACTTAAACAAATGTTGGGTGTTTGCCAATCTACTACATCTAATATTATCATGGAAGAGCTGGGTAGAACCCCGTTGTGTTTTGCTTGGCTTAAACAAGCTTTGCGCTTCTGGAACAAGACCATACATAAAGAACCTGAGGATCTCATTAGAATGGCTCTTGAGGAATCTTTTGACTCCAACACTGGCTGGGTTCATGACTTGCGTTGTGCTCTCCACAAGCTAGGATCCAGTAAAAACATCAACATTTTGGAGGCTGTCGATGTCGAAGGTATTATGTCTGAAGTTTTTGAGTCATGGAGGTTTAAGTACCCAAGTGACACCAATGCAGTTAGAGACATCCCTGATGAGAGAAGGGTTGGCTTTAAACGCCTCCGATACCAAAAATGGTTCGCAGCCAACAGCAATGATGAGAATGGCTTGATTCCCTTTACATCCGCCTTACATAAGCAGGATCAGATTCGTTCTATAGCACAGTTTAGAATGGGTTCCCATTGGCTGAACACAGAAAGAATGAGGGTGGTGGATAGAGCACACATCCCTCGCTCAATGAGACACTGTCAAATGTGTGGGTTCCAAAAAACTGAGGATGAAATGCATATGTTTGAGTGCCCTTTTTATAATGATATTCGCCTCCGCTACCAGAATCTGTTTACAGATATTTATAGGCATGTCCATGAGGATACCGACTTAACCGTATGGAATGTGGAATTCTGCGATTCCACATTCAGAACCTTTATGAATGGAAATGGCACTAAGTCTTTTTGGAGCAACCTAGCCGACTATCTTTCTACTTGTAGAAGAGCAAGACAGGAAGCCCTGGACTGCTTAGTGGCACCGTAATTTATTATCCCTTTTTTTTCTTCTTGAGACTTCTCATTTGTTAGCTTCTTACCTCCGCCACTGTAAGTGGTTGAGATCTGGGTCCTGCTCTAAGGGGTTTAATACCTACGCCACCAAAACGGTGGTTGGGAGTTTGGTTTGTTTGTCCTCGACACACCCCTGATGTAATGGGGTTTTTTGCTTTGTGGGTGCTTTTTCTTTTTGTTTAAAGCACAGAGTCTCATACACCCTCGCGGTGTCAAGTAGACTTTAACATGTAATGTAATGTAATGTAATGTAATGTAATGTAATGTAATTTGGGAGCTTGGATTGGAGGAACGATTCAATTCTATCAATGAACAGACCGAATAGGAGTGGGGATAGGGGGTCTCCTTGTTTAACTCCTACAAGGGATGGAAAGGAGGATCCAATGTCCCCATGTAAGCGAACTTGGAAAACAACATGATTATACATGGACTTCAGAATACTGAGATAGGGGTCCTTGACTCCTAGCCTTGCTAAGCAATCCCATAGCAAGTCTCTGTTGACCCAATCATAAGCCTTCTTGAAATCAACAAAAGCCACAAAGAGTGGTTTTTTCTTTTCTCTATATTTATCTACAATATGGTTAAGAATGAATGATGCATCTGCAGTCCCCCTACCACTTCTAAATCCATATTGGCCAGCGGCTCTAAGGTTGAATTCTTCTGACCAATCATCTAATATATATGACTGTATTGGACTATACTGCTTTGCATCAGATATTTATGTATATTGGACTATACTGCTTTGCATCAGATACATATGTATATATGTATATATATATATCCCCCCCCCCCCCCCCCCCCCGCCTGATTGTGTACCCCCCGAACTGTAACATAAATACATACATAGAACACCCTATTGCAAGGCGTGAGGTTGAGGGGTCCGTTAGCTTGCAGAGGGGCCAAACACCAACTGGACCATACATTGTGTGAGGGTGAGTCTTGCTTTCTAGCCGGTCAAGGCGTAGCCAAATAGTTGCCCCACCTCAATATTGGGATGGGCTGCATACTAAGCACGCACAGGCGAACTGAAATCCAACACATGGTAAACGACGGGGGGGCTGGAGTTCGTGCTATAGAGGTGATTGAAATTGAATAAAAAAACAAGAAGAATTAATATCCTAAATACATGGTACAGTTGTGCATTTAAATTATTTATTCACAGTCGGTAGATTTTCCCTTCTTAATAAAAAGAAGGCATAGAGCCACGACTGGGCGAGTCCCTCAAGCCTATTTGGCCTGCCCCTGGACTGTAACATACATACTGTTACTTTATGCTGATGACCTAGCTATAATGGCAGAATCCCCGGCAGATATGCAAGCGATGCTTGACTGCCTGAGAGATTTCTGCGAGGCTACTAAGATGGCTGTGAATATAAAGAAAACTGAGATTGTCGTTTTCAACAAACAATTCTGTGATGAGGCCCGCATGGATCCTGATTACAAATTTGTCTATGATGGAGCACAACTTTCTACAAAGTTATCTTTTATCTACTTGGGATCCCTCTTTGTGGATGGTGACTCAAGCAATCGTGCAAAAGCTGCTTTTTCTAGGATGCTCACTAAGGCCCAAAAGGCACACCACATGCTTCGTAGGCGATGCCATACTATGGAGATATACAATATTGATATTCTCACCCACCTGTTTGATTCTCTTGTACAACCTATCCTGAATTTTGGCTGTGAGGTGTGGGCTCCTTCTATTCTGAACAACACACTTATCTCAAATGACCATGCTTGTGAGAAATGGCATAGAGGTATACTTAAACAAATGTTGGGTGTTTGCCAATCTACTACATCTAATATTATCATGGAAGAGCTGGGTAGAACCCCGTTGTGTTTTGCTTGGCTTAAACAAGCTTTGCGCTTCTGGAACAAGACCATACATAAAGAACCTGAGGATCTCAGTTAGAATGGCTCTTGAGGAATCTTTTGACTCCAACACTGGCTGGGTTCATGACTTGCGTTGTGCTCTCCACAAGCTAGGATCCAGTAAAAACATCAACATTTTGGAGGCTGTCGATGTCGAAGGTATTATGTCTGAAGTTTTTGAGTCATGGAGGTTTAAGTACCCAAGTGACACCAATGCAGTTAGAGACATCCCTGATGAGAGAAGGGTTGGCTTTAAACGCCTCCGATACCAAAAATGGTTCGCAGCCAACAGCAATGATGAGAATGGCTTGATTCCCTTTACATCCGCCTTACATAAGCAGGATCAGATTCGTTCTATAGCACAGTTTAGAATGGGTTCCCATTGGCTGAACACAGAAAGAATGAGGGTGGTGGATAGAGCACACATCCCTCGCTCAATGAGACACTGTCAAATGTGTGGGTTCCAAAAAACTGAGGATGAAATGCATATGTTTGAGTGCCCTTTTTATAATGATATTCGCCTCCGCTACCAGAATCTGTTTACAGATATTTATAGGCATGTCCATGAGGATACCGACTTAACCGTATGGAATGTGGAATTCTGCGATTCCACATTCAGAACCTTTATGAATGGAAATGGCACTAAGTCTTTTTGGAGCAACCTAGCCGACTATCTTTCTACTTGTAGAAGAGCAAGACAGGAAGCCCTGGACTGCTTAGTGGCACCGTAATTTATTATCCCTTTTTTTTCTTCTTGAGACTTCTCATTTGTTAGCTTCTTACCTCCGCCACTGTAAGTGGTTGAGATCTGGGTCCTGCTCTAAGGGGTTTAATACCTACGCCACCAAAACGGTGGTTGGGAGTTTGGTTTGTTTGTCCTCGACACACCCCTGATGTAATGGGGTTTTTTGCTTTGTGGGTGCTTTTTCTTTTTGTTTAAAGCACAGAGTCTCATACACCCTCGCGGTGTCAAGTAGACTTTAACATGTAGTGTAATGTAATGTAATACGAACAGAGGCAAATCCCAGGCTAGGGCAGAAAGAAAGAGGGTGCCATGCGGTTGCCATTTTTTTTTTTTTAGTTGTGAAAGGATTTTCACCCATGGCCATGGCAAATCTTTTATAAATACAGCTTCACAGTTTCGGAGAATCGGAGCCAAACTTCTAAACAATCCCTTAGTCCCATTGTAACGGTAGAAAAGCTAAAACATGGTATAAAATTGACTTATGAAATGTGTTGGGGATATGGAGAGAAACATCAGTGGTCAGTTCCTTCGTTCGTCAACCCATCTGTCCACGATCTAGGACCCTGGGGGGGGGGGGGGGGGGGGGGGGGGGGGGGGGGGGGGGTGGGGGGGGGGGGGGGGGGCTGCGTCCCGAGGCTGCGTCGACGCCATTCTCCACACATATTATTTACCTCACACACGCGCTCACACGCTTTCCCTGCGCAATCCACATTCCGACTTCTGCCCGTCGCGTGCCACGCGCGAGGCCATGTCTACTTGCTAATTAGCGTTGTAGCTTTCCTCCCCTTTGCTAAGTGTCCACTGTTACTGTGGGATAAGTTGCTATTAAGGCTGGATGGATCCGCTGCCTAGTCCAGTGACCGGCTGCAATGCGGTGATGAACGCTTTGCAAGCTGAAAATGCGAACAACATGGTCCTTCCGCAGAAAGCAAACACAACAGTTGCGAATAACACTGGCGAGCTAGGCTTGGGCGACGCCGAGGTGGCCTATCCTCCGCTCAATTTCTTCTACACGCACTATCACAACGCAATTCGGTCGCAGCTTGAAGCCTTGACGATTGAAATCCGTAGCCTGAATATCGAGCATCCAGAGCAAAACCTGAAGGACGAGCTCACTAAACTAAAGCAGAGCTACAGATTTCTGGAACAGATATACCAATACCACAGCCACGTCGAGGATGAGGTGGTTTACCCTGCTTTAGATCAGAAAGTGAGAAATGTGACCTTGGCCTATACTGTGGAGCATCAGGATGAGGTGAGCCTGGGACTCAGATGGTGCTCAGGATATTGTAGTGCTGTGTTGTGTGCTGTAGTGCTGTGTTGTGTGTTGTTTGTTGAGTGCTGATTGTGTTGTGTGTTGCGTGTTGTGTGTTGCGTGTTGTGTGGTGTGCTGTTTGTTGTTTGTTGTGTGTTGCGTGTTGTGTGTTGTGTGTTGCGTGCTATGTGTTGTGTGCTGTGTGCTGTTTGATGTGTTGTGTGCTGTGTTCTGTGCTGTGTGTGTAAGGCGTCTGATGTGGTTGTGGGAGGTGTGTGTGAATGCGGTGTGGTGGTGTGTGGTGTATGGTGTGGTGGTGTGGGGCGAGTGTTTTGAGTTGAGGTGGTGGGAGATGTTGTTTGAATGCGGTGTGGTGGTGTGTGGTGGTGTGGTGGTCTGGGGTGTGGGGTGTGGGGTGGTGTGGGGTGGTGGTCTGGGGTGTGGTGGTGTGGTAGTGTGGGTGGTGGTGGTGTGGTGGTGTGGTGGTCTGATGTGAGTGTGTTTGAGTTGTGGTGGTGTAAGGTGTGGGGTGTGGTCATGTGGGGCGAGTGTGTTTGAGTTGTGGTGTTTGGGTGGTGTTGTTTGAATGTGGTGTGGTGGTGTGAGGTGTTTGGTGTGGTGGTGTAGGGCGAGTGTGTTTGAGTTGTGGTGGTGTGAGGTGTTGTTTGAATGCGGTGTGGTGGTGTGAGTTGTGTGCGTTTGAGTTGTCGTAGTCCCAGGAAGTGAGTGTGTCCCAGTAGTGGCGGTATGAGGTGTATGGGATGGATGGCATGGTGGAGGTGTGTGTGTATGTTTGAGGTGTGTTGGTGGGAGGTGTGTGTTTGAGGTGTGGCGGTGGGAGGTGTGATGTGGATGTTGTGGTGGAGGGAGGTGTTTATGTATGAGGTGTGGCGGTACAAGGTGTGGTGGGTAGGAGGTGTGGTGGTCCAAGTGTGTTGGTAGGAGGTGTGCATGTTTTAGGTGTGGTGGTGGGAGGGATGTGTTTGAGGTATGATGGTGGGAGGGGTGTGATGTGGATGTGGTGGTGGAGGGAGTTGTTTATGTATGAGGTGTGGTGGTATGAGGTGTGATGATAGGAGTGGCTTGAAATCAGTGTGTGTAGGTTGTGTGCGTGTGTGGTGATGGTAGAGCGAGGGGGGCTAATTCTATTAAACGTGGTCCAATATTTTCTTCAGGCCATGCAAATGGTGGTGGGCAGGCTATGCAGACTTTTATGATGGTCCTGGCATGGGAGCATGGTAGAGTGGTTTGGACCCATATCATGGTGCAAGGGTGGGGTTTTAAATATGTAAGTAAATAGTACGCCTTATTACGAGGCGTGAGGTTGAGGGGGCCAGCCCGTTTGCTTGCACTGGTGCCAACCACCAAATGTAATATTATGATACATAAATATAATACATACATAATACGCCTTATTAGGCGGCGTGAGGTTGGAGGGGCCAGCCTGTTTGCTTGCACTGGTGCCATCCACCAGATGTAAGATTATGATAAATAAATAAACACAACAAATATATAATACACCTTATTAGGAGGCGTGAGGTTGGAGGGGGTAGCCCGTTTGCTTGCACTGAGACCAACCACCAAATGTAATATTATGATAAATAAATAAATAAATAATCTCCTTGTTATGAGGCGTGAGGCTGAGGGGGTCAGCCCGTTCGCTTACACTAGGGCCAACCACCAAGGGTGGGGCTATTATGCAATTACATGAAATTTACATTTTGTGCAAGCTGCTTGAGCATTTGTTATGCACGTCGGTACCAAGCCAGCTATGGCATGCACAGTAGTTGCACTGGGGCCAATCACCAAGGGTGGGGCTATCATTAATTACATGGCTTCTACATTTTGTGCAAGCTGCTTGAGCATTTGTTATGCATGTTGGTACCAAGCCAGCTATGGCATGCATGGTATTGCGTACCATGGTATCCCAACTCAACCATAGCTTGCAAAATTGGGATATACCATATTACCGACCAATTTTTGCTTGCACAGGTAGAGAAAAATGTTTGAGCAATCGTCCCAGACCCTAACAACCAAACCATAGCATGCACATTTTTGCACTGTGCCATGTTATCGGCACATTTTTGCCTTGCTCGCGCAGGGGAAGTTGTTTGAGCAGTTGTCGCAGACCCTACCAACCCAACTACAGCATGCATACATTGCTGTATGTGATGACATACCATGTTTCTGCTATTATTATTGCTATTATTACTGATACCATGTTACTGATAGTTGTGATGTGCCATGTTATCGACACAGTTTTTGCTTGCACATGTAGGGGAAGTTGTTTGAGCAGTTGCGGCAGACCCTACCAACCCAACTACCGCATGCATATACTGATATATGTGATGACATACCATGTTACTGATATTATTACTGCTATTATTACTGATACCATGTTGCTGATAGTTGTGATGTGCCATGTTATCGACACAGCTTTTGCTTTCACATGTAGGGGAAGTTGTTTGAGCAGTTGTCTCAGACCCTGACCACTGCTCTGTCTCAAGTGGGATCCCAGCGAACTGAAACATTAAGGTGAGTTGAACTTCAGGATGTAGTGGTGTGGCGATGCGTGAAATGGTGTGGTGTGGCGTTGCGTGAAATGGTGTGGCGTGGCGTGGCGTGAAATGGTGTGGTGTGGTGTGTGGTGTGGCGTGGCGTGAAGTGGCGTGGTGTGTGGTGTGGCGTGGTGTGGCGTGAAATGGTGTGGTGTGTGGTGTGGTGTGGCGTGGCGTGGCGTGAAATGGTGTGGTGTGGTGTGTGGTGTGGTTGGGTGTGGTGTGGCTCGGTGAAGTGTGGTGTGGCGTGGCGTGGTGTGGTGCGGTGTGGCGTGGTGTGGTGTGAAATGGTGCGGTGTGTGGCGTGGCGTGGCGTGAAATGGTGCGGTGTGTGGTTTGGTGTGGTTGGGTGTGGTGTGGCGTGGTGAGGCGTGGTGTGGGATGAGTTGAGTTGAGATGGGATGCCTTGAGTAAATATTTCTTGATCTGAAGTATGGAATTGCTTACTTGCTTTCTTCATTGATTGCTTGTGTTTCATTTTATTATTATGTACATGATCCCAGCGTACTGAAAACATTAAGGTGAGTTGAACTTCAGGGTGGTGTGGCGTGGTGTGGTGTGGCGTGGCGTGGCGTGGCGTGGCGTGGCGTGGCGTGAAATGGTGTGGTGTGGTGTGTTGTGTGATGTGTTGTGTAATGGTGTGGTGTGGCGTGGCGTGAAATGGTGTGGTGTGGCGTGGAATGGTGCGGTGTGGTGTGGCGTGGTGTGGTGTGGTGTGGCGTGAAATGGTGTGGTGTGGTGAGGCGTGATGTGGTGTGTGGTGTGGTGTGGTGTGGTGTGTGGGATGAGTTGAGTTGAGATGGGATGCCCTGAGTAAATATTTCTTGATCTGAACTACGGAATTGATTACTTGCTTTCTTAGTTGATTGCTTGTGTGTAAGCTTTCTTAGGTGACTGCTTGTGTTTAATTTCATTATTAGGTGTATGTGCCCTGAACACACAATTAAATAGTGCGATGGGAATTGCAAAGTTAAATTATCACTGTAGCACAAACTCAGGTCCTCCGTCGGTAAGACAATTGCATGGGGGTTCAGCTCACCCGTGTTTTTTCTGTTTAGCCCCTCCTAATATCATGGTTGGGCAAGTCCCTTTAGCCTATGTGGGTACACCTGGACTGTAACAACATGCCCCCCCCCCCCCCCCCCCCCCCCCCCCCCACACACACACACACACACACACGCACACTCACACACACAAATGTGCCTATCCACCGACAGGGCGTTGATGAGCAACAGTGCACTGACGAAGAGATTAACACCACTCTCTGTTCATGTGACTTCCACTCTCATTCTTTGATGTTTTGAATCACATGTACCCTCCACCTTGCGTCCTGTTATAAGACATACTATTTTATTTATTTATCTATGGTTCACAATCACATGTGCCCTCAACCTCGCGCCTCGTTATAAGACATACTATTTTATTTATTTATCTATGGTGCACGATCACATACGCCCTCAACCTCGCGCCTCGTTATAAGACATACTATTTTATTTATTTATCTATGGTACACAATCACATGTGCCCTCAACCTCGCGCCTCGTTATAAGACATACTATTTTATTTATTTATCTATGGTGCACGATCACATACGCCCTCAACCTCTCGCCGCATATTGCCGCATACTATTTATGTATTTATTATTTATTTATTTATTTATTTATTTATTTATTTATTTATTTATTTATTTATTTATTTATGATGCAAAATGACATGTGCCTGTCCACCAATAGGGAGTTGATGTGCAAGGGAGAAGAGATCAACACCACTCTCCGTCGCCATCTGGCCAAGGAAGAAGAGCAGCTCCTGCCGCTCCTGTTACAACATTTCAGCCATTCGGAGCAAGCCGAACTCGTGGCCCAGTTCCTGTACTGCATTCCCTTGGCGACTGTGGAGAAGGTGTTGGCGTGGCTTAAACCGACCGTCCCCATGGTGCGCAGTGATCAGTCGGTTAAACATAGATGTGTGTGTGTGTGGGGGGGGGTGGGGTGGGGTGGGGGGGGGGGGGGGGGGTAATAAATAAAAGCTTCTGTCTTCCAGGCAGTGTTATATGTTTTAAACCCTGTTATATGTTACGAACAGTTCAGTTGGACTTGAGTGTTCCTAGCAATTGCAAAGGTGGTGTTGGAGTGGCCCAGTTGCAGTGGCCCATTCAGAGCAAGCCGAGCTCGTGGCCCAGTTCCTGTACTGCATTCCCTTGGCGACTGTGGAGAAGGTGTTGGCGTGGCTTACATCCACCGTCCCCATGGTGTGTTATCATGCGTGTATGGTACAGGTTATATTCGGTTCGTTCCGGTCTGGTCCGGTCCGGTCCGGTCCGGTCCGGTCCGGCCTGGTCCGGTCCGGTCCGTCCGGTCCGGTCCGTTCTGTTCTGTTCTGTTCTGTTCTGTTCTGTTCTGTTCTGTTCTGTTCTGTTCTGTTCTGTTCTGTTCTGTTCTGTTCTTTTCTGTTCTGTTCTGTTCTGTTCTGTTCTGTTCTGTTCTGTTCTTTTCTGTTCTTTTCTGTTCTGTCCTGTGCTGTTCTGTTCTGTTCTGTTCTGTTCAGTTCTGTTCTGTTCTGTTCTGGCCTGTTCTGTTCTGTTCTGTTCTGTTCTGTTCTGTTCTGTTCTGTTCTCTTCTCTTCTGTTCTGTTCTGTCCTGTCCTGTTCTGTCCTGTCCTGTCCTGTCCTGTCCTGTTCTGGCCTGGCCTGTTCTGTTCTGTTCTGTTCTGTTCTGTTCTGTTCTGTTCTGTTCTGTTCTGTTCTGTTCTGTTCTGTTCTGTTCTGGCCTGTTCTGTTCTGTTCTGTTCTGTTCTGTTCTGTTCTGGCCTGTTCTGTCCTGTCCTGTTCTGTCCTGTCCTGTCCTGTCCTGTTCTGTTCTGTTCTGTTCTGTTCTGTTCTGTTCTGTTCTGTTCTGTTCTGTTCTGTTCTGTTCTGTTCTGTTCTGTTCTGTTCTGTTCTGTCCTGTCCTGTCCTGTCCTGGCCTGGCCTGTCCTGTCCTGTCCTGTCCTGGCCTGGCCTGGCCTGTCCTGGCCTGTCCTGGCCTGGCCTGGCCTGTCCTGGCCTGTCCTGTCCTGTCCTGTCCTGTCCTGCCTGTTCTGTCCTGTCCTGTCCTGTCCTGTCCTGTCCTGTCCTGTCCTGTCCTGTCCTGTCCCGTCCTGTTCTGTTCTGTCCTGTCCCGTCCTGTTCTGCTCTGCTCTGCTCTACATGGCTGAAACCCCTAGATCTTAAGCCGGAGTCAAATAGTCACCCTTCTATTGCCCCCCCCAGGTGGAACAAGCTCAGCTACTCAACCACATCCAAGCCAGAGTTCTTGATAGCCTGTTACGTCAGCTCATTTCTACGTGGCTGAAACCCCTAGATCCGCAGCCCCAGTCAAGTAGCCACATATCTGTTGCCCCTGACACAAAGTCTCCCATCTATTGCCCCCCGCAGGTGGAACAAGCTCAGCTTCTCAACCACATCCAAGCTCATTTCTACGTGGCTGAACCCCCCAGATCCGCAGCCCCAGTCAAGTAGCCACATATCTGTTGCCCCTGACACAAAGTCTCCCATCTATTGCCCCCCACAGGTGGAACAAGCTCAGCTTCTCAACCATATCCAAGCTCATTTCTACGTGGCTGAACTCCCTAGATCCGCAGCCCCAGTCAAGTAGCCACATATCTGTTGCTTCTGACACAAAGTCTCCCATCTATTGCCCCCTGCAGGTGGAACAAGCTCAGCTTCTCAACCATATCCAAGCCGTAGTACCTGACAGTCTCTTGCTTCAGCTCATTTCTACGTGGCTGAAACCCCTGGATGCCGAGAACGATGCTCCTGAACCCGTGCTGCCACCCAAGCCCTCCGGCCCGCTCCTGCCCACCCCATTTCTGGCCACCCAACCCGAGCCCAAGTCTGGGTCCCCCCTGAAGTCCTCCCCACCCGCTGCCACCCTCCGCCCTCCTCACGACACTGTAGAGGGCGGCAGCAGCAACAGCAGTGTCCCAATGGCAAGTGCACACACACCCGCGCCCACGCCCCTGCGTGGAGTGATCCATATCCACCGAAGCATCGTTTCAGGTGCGATAGACCGACCAGATGGTTGGGGAGGTGATTAGGGTATTCGATGTCGTCTGGTTCCCTGAATTATCGTACGATACTAGGGGAGGGGGCCTGCTGTCGGAACCATGGGCTCACTGTGTGTGTGCACACACACACGCGCCCACGCCCCTGCGCGGAGTGATCCATATCCACCGAAGCATCATTTCAGGTGCGAGAGAACGACCCGATAGTTGGGGAGGTGATTAGGGTTGTCGATGTCGTCCTGGTTCCCTGAAATATTGTATGATACCAGGGGAGGGGGCCTGCTGTCGGTACGATGGGCTCAATGTGTGTGCACACACACTCGCGCCCACGCCCCTGCGTGGAGTGATCCATATCCACCGAAGCATCGTTTCAAGTGAGAAAGACTGGCCAAGGGATTTTCCTCGGCTGCATATAGCGATCACTAGTTTTGACCCCGATTTTGCGAAATTGTCGCCATACAAATGTGATTTTTTTTTTTAATGTGTGCCCTAAATAGCCCTAAAAAGCTATTAAAGGCTATAAAAGCTAGCAAACTTTATTTTGCTATTAATAGCTGACGAAGCTGTAATACGCTGTCCCTGGAGGAGGCTTAAAGCCACAAAGCTAGAAAAACCCACAAATCCCTGGACCGACCAGATGCTTGTGGAGATGGTGATGGAGATGGTGATGGAGATAGTGATGGAGATGGTGATGGAAATGGTGATGGAGATGGCGAGAAGGTGATGGAGATGGTGAGATGGTGATGGTGATGGTGATGGAGATGGAGATGGAGATGGTGATCGATGGTGATGATGGTGAATTGGTGGATGGGTGGATTGTGGCGCTGGTGGTGGCGCTGGTGATGGGCGATGGGCTGGCTGGGTGCTTGTGTGCTGGCGCTGGTGTGCCTGGTGCTGTGCTGGCTGGTGCGCGGTGATGGCGCTGGTGCGATGTCTGGTGGCTGGCTTGCTGGCGCTGTCTGGCTTGGTGTGGCCCTGGCTGGACTGGTGATGCGCTGTCGCCGGTGCGGCCTGGTGTGCGCTGGTTGCGCTGGTGCTGGCGCTGGTGCTGGCTCTGGTGCTGCGCTGGTGATGGTGCTGGTTGCGGCCCTGGTGCTGGCGCTTGTGCTTGCGCTGGTGCGCCAGTGCTTGGCGCTGTGCTGGCGATTGTCTGGAGCTGGTCTGGACGTGGTGCGCTGGAGATGTGGTGATGGCGATGGTGCGATGGTGATGGAGAGGGTGGTGGCGATCGGTGATGGTGTGGTGACTGGAGATGAGATGTGAGCTGGTGATGGGGAAATGGAGATTGTGAGATGGGGATGGCTCTGGTTCTGGCCCTGTTGCGCTTGGAGCTGGTGCGCTTGGTGCTGGCGCTGGCGTTTCCTGTTGCCAGAGATGGTAATGTGCGATGGTGCATGGTGATTTTGGGGGTTTCACTGTCGTCCTTGTTGTCCCTAATTACGTCCTATGTTTTAAACCGTGCTTACGAAGCACGATCTTCACACTCATCTTACTTCCCCTTTCCCTCCCTTCCTCTTCCCTTCAGCGCTGGAGGGCTTTGTCCAAGAGATCCGAAGCCTGAAGCAGCAGCAGGAGGGCGAGATGGGGGGAGACGCCACAGCAGCTCAACTCAGCCAACTGCTAGACAAGCTAAAGTTCCTTCGCTCAGTTTGCATGTTCCACACAGCCTCAGAGGAAGATGTAGGTTCAGTGGGTTAGGTTCACCACCACCCACACCCCACCACCCACTACCCACTACCCACTACCCACCACCCACCACCCACTACCCACTACCCACCACCCACCACCCACTACCCACTACCCACCACCCACTACCCATGGTAGCTCAACTCAGTCAACTGCTAGACAAGCTCAAGTTCCTTCGCTCAGTTTGCATGTTCCACACAGCTTCAGAGGAAGATGTAGGTTCAGTGGGTTAGGTTCACCACCACCCACACCCCATCACCCCACCACCCACCACCCACTACCCACCACCCACTACCCATGGTAGCTCAACTCAGTCAACTGCTAGACATTTCCAAATTATTTCCTTCCGTATGCATGCTCCACACTGCTTCAGAGGAAGTTGTACATTCTAGGGGTTAGGTTCAGGGTTTGGGTTATAGGACTATCAAGTTCCTTCGCTCCAAATGCATGTTCGACACTGCTTCAGAAGAAGATGTAGCTTCAGTGGGTTAGGTTCACCACCACCCACACCCACTACCCACTACCCACACCCCACATCCACATCCACCCACCACCCACATCCCATTACCCACCACCCATCACCCCACACCCCACATCCACATCCACCCACCACCCACATCCCATTACCCACCCACCCCTCTCTCACCCTCCCTAGGTGTTGTACCCTGAGCTGCTGCGCCTCATGCCGACCAAGGCGACAGCGCACAGTCAGTTTGCAAGCTCTGCTGTGATGAGCACCTCCACCCACACCCACCCACCAACCGCACCCACCAACCACACCCCATAACCCACACCCACACTCACATCAACCACCCACACCCCATCACTCCATCACCCACACCCTACTCCTCACACCTCACACTCCACATCCACCCACCCACCACCCCCACCCCACCACCCACACCCCACCTCCACCCCACCTCCACATCCACCCACCCCCCACCCCTCTCTCACACACCCACCCACCCCTTTCTCACACACCCACCCACACCCTCTCTCACTCACCCTAGGTCATGTACCCTGAACTACTCAGCCTCATGCCCGACCAAGGCGACAGCGCCCAGTCCGTCTGCAAACTCTGATGTGACGAGCACCTCCACCCACCACCCACACCCCACACCTCCCACCCACCCACCCTCCCTAGGTCATGTACCCTGAACTACCTCCGCCTCATGCCCGACCAAGGCGACAGCGCCAGTCTGTCTGCAAACTCTGATGTGACAAGCACCTCCACCCACCACCCACACCCCACACCTCCCAACCCACCCACCCACACCCACCCACCCACCCTCCCTAGGTCATGTACCCTGAACTACTCCGCCTCATGCCCGACCAAGGCGACAGCGCCCAGTCCGTCTGCAAACTCTGATGTGACGAGCACCTCCACCACCACCACCCACACCTCCACCTCCCCACCCACCCACACCCACCCACCCTCCCTAGGTCATGTACCCTGAACTACTCCGCCTCATGCCTGACCAAGGCGACAGTGCCCAGTCCGTCTGCAAGCTCTGCTGTGACGAGCACCTCCAAGAGGTCGGCCTCTTCGAAGATATGAGTCAGCTCCTCTCAAGTGCGCGGGCCCTGGCACGCCGGGGCCGCAAAGAGCTGAAGCAGGTGCTAGCTGACCTTTGCCAAACCTCGGAACAGACCTCCCTGGCGGTGTCGCTGCACATGAAGCGCGAGGAGAGGGAGGTGATCCCCATGTTGGAGCTGCATCTATCGGTGAAGGAGCAGCAGTGCATGCTCTGGCGCACACTGAGGGCTATGCCCCTGAGGCTGCTGGAGAGGGTGATGCCCTGGGTGGTTGGTGAGTTCCTGCTGGCCTATCTCACTCACTGGCATACCACACACACACACTGTGCCCTCCCCCCCCCCCCCGCCCCCCCCCCCTCCCCCAACTCCACTACCACCACCACCACACCACACACACACAAACACGTGCATCCAAGTATAGAAGCAGTGCATGCTCTGGTGCACCCTGAGAGCTATGCCGCTGAAACTGCTGGAAAGGGTGATGCCCTGGGTGGTTGGTGAGTCTGTCCTAGCCTAATTCACAGGCTGGCAGAACCACACACACGAACGCATACACACACACACACACACACACACACACACACACACACACACACACACACACTCACACACACACACACTCTCTCACACACACACACACACTCTCTCACACACACACACACACTCTCTCACACACACACACACACACACACACACACACAAACATACACACACACACACATCCGACTACAGCAGCAGTGCATGCTCTGGCGCACACTGAGAGCTATGCCCCTGAGGCTGTTGGAGAGGGTGATGCCCTGGGTGGTTGGCGAGTCTGTCCTAGCCTATCTCACTCACTTGGCACAATCACACACACACAATACCCCCCCCCCCCCCCCCCCCCCCCCCCCCCCCCCCCAACACCACCACCACCTCCACCTCCACCACACACACACACACACTCTGGCGAACACTGAGAGCTATGGTTCCTGGGGCTGCTGGAGATGGTGATGCCCTGGGTGGTTGGTTAGTTCCTGCTGGCCTATCTCACACACCAACCATACCTAACCACTATAACACTACAACTTACCAAACCTAACCACTACAAAAAAACAAACCTAGCCTCTGCAACACTGCAACTAACCAAACCTCACCACTACAACAAGCCAAACCTAACCACTACAACGGACCAAACCTAGCCACTGCCACACTACAACTAACCAAACCTAACCACTACAACGAACCAAACCTAGCCACTGCCACACTACAACTAACCAAACCTAGCCACTGCCACACTACAACTAACCAAACCTAACCACTACAACAAACCAAACCTAGCCACTGCCACACTACAACTAACCAAACCTAACCACTACAACTAACCAAACCTAGCCACTGCCACACTGCAACTAACCAAACCTAACCACTACAACTAACCAAACCTAGCCACTGCCACACTGCAACTAACCAAACCTAACCACTACAACTAACCAAACCTAGCCTCTGCCACACTGCAACTAACCAAACCTAACCACTACAGCTAACCAAACCTAGCCACTGCCACACTGCAACTAACCAAACCTAACCACTACAACGAAACGGACCTAACCACTACAACAAACGAAACCTAACCACAGCAACACTGCAACTAACCGAACGTAACCACTACAACTAACCAAACCTAACCAATACAACACTATAACTACCCTACCCTAACCACTTCAACTCAGCAACTAACAAAACCTAACCACTACAACTAACAGAACCTAGCCACTGCAACACTTCAACTTCCCTAA
Source organism: Chlamydomonas sp. ICE-L (assembly GCA_013435795.1). Taxonomy (NCBI): domain Eukaryota; kingdom Viridiplantae; phylum Chlorophyta; class Chlorophyceae; order Chlamydomonadales; family Chlamydomonadaceae; genus Chlamydomonas; species Chlamydomonas sp. ICE-L. The sequence continues at coordinate 6,054,604 of JACBWV010000045.1, read as the reverse complement.
CCTAACCACTACATCACCTACCCTAAGTCCTAACCCAACCACACCTCAAACTGTGCTGCCAAGCTGAGTGAGGTTAAGGCATCTGTCCCTACACGGCTACTAACTCAACTGGCACTACCACACTTCAGACCCTAGGCTGTGACCTACATACATACACATACACTGCTACTAACGTAGCACTACCACACTTCAAACTGTGTAACCAAGCTGTGCTATCAAACTGTGCTGCCAAGCTGAGTGAGGTTAACGCATCTGTCCCTACACGGCTACTAACTCAACTGGCACTACCACACTTCAGACCCAGGACAGTAACCTACATACATACACGAACACTGCTACTAACCTAGCATTACCACACTTCAAACTGTGTAACCAAGCTGTGCTATCAAACTGTGCTGCCAAGCTGAGTGAGGTTAACGCATCTGTCCCTACACGGCTACTAACTCAACTGGCACTACCACACTTCAGACCCTAGACTGTGACCTACATACATACACATACACTGCTACTAACGTAGCACTACCACACTTCAAACTGTGTAACCAAGCTGTGCTATCAAACTGTGCTGCCAAGCTGAGTGAGGTTAACGCATCTGTCCCTACATGGCTACTAACTCAACTGGCACTACCACACTTCAGACCCAGGACAGTAACCTACATACATACACGAACACTGCTACTAACCTAGCACTACCACACTTCAAACTGTGTAACCAAGCTGTGCTATCAAACTGTGCTGCCAAGCTGAGTGAGGTTAACGCATCTGTCCCTACACGGCTACTAACTCAACTGGCACTACCACACTTCAGACCCTAGACTGTGACCTACATACATACACATACACTGCTACTAACGTAGCACTACCACACTTCAAACTGTGTAACCAAGCTGTGCTATCAAACTGTGCTGCTAAGCTGAGTGAGGTTAACGCATCTGTCCCTACACGGCTACTAACTCAACTGGCACTACCACACTTCAGACCCTAGACTGTGACCTACATACATACACGAACACTGCTACTAACCTAGCACTACCACACTTCAAACTGTGTAACCAAGCTGTGCTATCAAACTGTGCTGCCAAGCTGAGTGAGGTTAACGCATCTGTCCCTACACGGCTACTAACTCAACTGGCACTACCACACTTCAGACCCTAGACTGTGACCTACATACATACACATACACTGCTACTAACCTAGCACTACCACACTTCAAACTGTGTAACCAAGCTGTGCTATCAAACTGTGCTGCCAAGCTGAGTGAGGTTAATGCATCTGACCCTACACTGTTTGGGGTTTCAGTTCATCAATGCTTTTTCTTTTCGAGCCCTTCCTGTCACGGTTGGGAAAGCCCTTTTAGCCTGTTAGGCTTACCTCTGGCTTGTCCCTGGATGACCCCTACATACATACACATACACTGCTACTAACCTTGCACTACCACACTTCAAACTGTGCAGACAAGCTAAGTGAGGTTGAAGCATGACCCTGCTACTAACCTAGTACTACCACGTTTCAAACTTTGCTGCCAAGCTGCATGAGGTTAAAGCAACTGACCCTACACTGCTTGGGGTTTCAGTTCATCAATGCTTTTTCTTTTTGAGCCCTTCCTGTCGCGTTTGGGCAAGCCCTTTTAGCCTGTTTGGCTTACCCCTGGCTTGTCTCTGGATTACCCCTACATACATACACATACACTGCTACTAACGTAGCACTACCACACTTCAAACTGTGCAGTCAAGCTAAGTGAGGTTGAAGTATCTGAGCTGCTTGTCAACATCCGACAGGGCGCTCCTGACTCCGATGTGCCGCTGGTAGAGCTGCTTACACGGTGGGCTGGCAGGGGCAGGCAAAATGGTGAAGGTGAGAAAGTACATGGTAGCCCTGATAGACCCCCCCCCTCCCCTCGCCCCCTCGCCCCCTCGCCAAGGCGCTCCTGACTCTGATGTGCCTCTGGTTGAGCTGCTCACACAATGGGCTGGCAGGGGCAGGCAGAATGGTGGAGGTGAGATAAAGCATGGTAGCCTTGATAGACCCCCCCCCCCACACACCACACACCCCTCCACCCCACCCCTCACCCTCTCAACCTCCTCAAACAATGGGCTGGCAGGGGCAGGCAAAATGGTGAAGGTGAGAAAGTGCATGGTATCCCTGATAGACCTCCCCCCCTCCCCTCGCCCCCTCGCCCCTCGCCAAGGCGCTCCTGACTCTGATGTGCCTCTGGTTGAGCTGCTCACACAATGGGCTGGCAGGGGCAGGCAAAATGGTGAAGGTGAGCAAGTGCATGGTATCCCTGATAGACCTCCCCCCCTCCCCTCGCCCCCTCGCCCCCTCGCCAAGGCGCTCCTGACTCTGATGTGCCTCTGGTTGAGCTGCTCACACAATGGGCTGGCAGGGGCAGGCAGAATGGTGAAGGTGAGAAAGTGCATGGTATCCCTGATAGACCCCCCCCTCCCCTCGCCCCCTCGCCCCCTCACCAAGGCGCTCCTGACTCTGATGTGCCTCTGGTTGAGCTGCTCACACAATGGGCTGGCAGGGGCAGGCAGAATGGTGGAGGTGAGATAAAACATGGTAGCCTTGATAGACCCCCCCCCCCCCACCCCACCCCACCCCACCCCTCCACCCCACCCCTCACCCTCTCAACCTCCTCAAACAATGGGCTGGCAGGGGCAGGCAGAATGTTGAAGGTGAGGGCAAGTGTAATAGCCCCCCCACACCCACATTCATACCCCCTACTTACCCTCTCACCCTGCTCACACAATGGGCTGGCAGGGGCAGGCAGAATGGTGAAGGTGAGATAAAGCATACTTTTTTACGCGAACATCCCCCCCCCCCCCCCCCACAACCCACCACACCCCCACCCCCACCCCCTCGACCCCCTCGACCCCCTTGCCCTCTCGCCCCCTCGCCCCCTTGCCCCCCTCTATCCCTCACCAAGACGCTCCTGACCCTGATGTGCCAAGGGTGGTTGCTGCACATGTGAGGGTGTGTGTGTTGTGGTGGTGGGGAGGAATAGTGTGTGCTGCTCCCACATGACTGCTGCCCTGTTGTTGGTAGAGCTGCTCACACATTGGGCTGGCAGGGGAAGGCAGAATGGTGAAGGTGAGAGAAAGCATGGTAGCCCTGATAGCCCCCCCCCCCCCCCCCCCCCCCCCCCCCCCCCCCCGCCCCCCCCTTCACCCTCTCACCCTCCTCACCCACCTCACATGGTGGGCTGGCAGGGGCAGGCAGGAGGGTGAAGGTGAGAGAAAGCATGTCAGCCTTGATAGCCTACTGGCCTACCCCACCTTGCCCCCCCCCTCTCATCCACCTCACACGATAGGCTGGCAGGGGCAGGCAGAAAGGTGAAGGTAAGAGAAAGCATGGTAGCCTTGATAGACCCCCCCCCCCCCCCCCCCCCCCCTAACCCCCCTAACCCCTCACCCACCTCATCCTCGCACCCTTCTCACACCATGGGCTGGCAGGGGCAGGCAGAAGGGTGAAGGTGAGAGAAAGCATGGTAGCCCTGATAGACCCCCCCCCCCCTAACCCCCCTAACCCCTCACCCCCTCATCCTCGCACCCTTCTCACACCATGGGCTGGCAGGGGCAGGCAGAAGGGTGAAGGTGAGAGAAAGCATGGTAGCCCTGATAGACCCCCCCCCCCTAACCCCCCTAACCCCTCACCCCTTCACACCCCCCTTCCACTCCCTCTTACCCCCCTCACTCCTTCACCCCCTCACCCCCTCTCACTCCCCTCCCACTCCCTCACCCCCCACTCTTTCTTTACAGGCCTGGATGGCCGCCCCTCCACCTCCCCACCCATGTTCCCCAACCTGGCCTTGCTCTCCCACCACCCGCCTTCTCACCCTGCCACCCTCCACCTCCTCTCACTCCCTCTCACCCCCTCACCACCCACCCCTTTCTTTACAGGCCTGGATGGCCCCCCCTCCGCCGCCCACCCTCATCTGCCAGCAACACGTTGCTCTCCCCCGCCGCCCGCCTTCTCCCCCCCTCCCCCCACACCCCTTCACCCTCCCTCACCCCTCACCCCTCTCTCACTCCCTCCCCCCCCCCCCCCCCCCCCCCCCCTTTTCTTACATGCCTGGATGGCCACCCCTCAGCAGCCCCACCCATGTTCCCCAACCTCATCTGCAAGCAACACGTTGCTCTCCCCGCCGCCCCGCCTTCTCCCCCCCTCCCCCCTCCCCCCCCACTCCCTCCCTCCCCCCTTTCTTACAGGCCTGGATGGCCACCCCTCAGAGGCCCCACCCATGTTCCCCAACCTCACCTTGCTCTCCCCACCACCACCCTTCTCCCCCCCTCCCCCCTCCCCCCTCCCCCTTCACCCTCCCTCCCCCCTCCCCCCCCTCTCCCCTCCTCCCCCCTTTCTTACAGGCCTGGATGGCCACCCCTCAGCGGCCCCACCCATGTTCCCCAACCTCACCTTGCTCTCTCCCCGCCACCCCGCCTTCTCCCCCCCCCCCCCCCCCCCCCCCCCCCCTCCCCCCCTTTCTTACAGGCCTGGATGGCCACCCACCCACCCACCCACCCACCCACTCACCCACCCTCCCACCCACCCACACATACATACACTCCCACCCACACACCCCTTCACCCCCCTCTCCCTCCCCCCCCCCCCCTCTCCCCCACCCTTTCTTACAGGCCTGGATGGCCACCCCTCCGCAGCACCACCCGCCTTCTCCCCCCCCCCCCCACCCCACCCCTTCACTTCCCCTCACCCCTCACCCCCCCTCACCCCCTCCCCTCAACCCCCCTTTCTTACAGGCCTGGATGGCCGCCCCTCCGCCGCCCCACCCATGTTCCCCAACCTCACTTGCTCTCCCCCCACCACCCCGCCTTCTCCCCTGCTCCCCCCTCACTCCTTCACTTCCCCTCCCCCCCCCCCCCCCCCCCCTCCCCCCCCCTTTCTTACAGGCCTGGATGGCCGCCCCCCCGCAGCGCCACCCATGTTCCCCAACGTCACCTTTCTCTCTCCCCCGCCCCCCCCCCCGCCTTCTCCCCCCCCCCCCCCCCCCCCTTTCTTACAGGCCTGGATGGCCGCCCCTCCCATGTTCCCCAACCTCACTTGCTCTCCCCACCCACCCGCCTTCTCCCCCCGCTCCCCCCCTCACTCCTTCACTTCCCCTCCCCCCCCCCCCCCCCCCTCACCCCCCCCTTTCTTACAGGCCTGGATGGCCACCCATGTTCCCCAACTTCACCTTGCTCTCCCCACCACCCCCTGCCTTCTCACCCCCTCCCCCACCCCACCCCTTCACTTCCCCTCCCCCCCCCCCCCCCCCCCCCCCCCCTTTCCTACAGGCCTGGATGGCCGCCCCTCCGCCGCCCCACCCATGTTCCCTAACCTCACCTGCGAACAACACCTCGCTCTCCCCGCCGCCCGTCAAGATTCCGGCTCCATGGGCTGCCCCACGTGCCCTGCAGCAGGCACCAGCACCGGGGGGGCTCGGGGCACCAAGCGTCCTCGCGGCACCCCGGGCGAGGCCCCCCTTGAACAGGGCGCCCTCCTCCACATTGGCGCAGCCCCCCACGGTCTCCACGGCGCTCACGGCACCCACGGCGCACAATCTGGGCTGGGGGTGGTTGTAGCTCCTTTGATAGACTGCTGCTGCTCTCACGTCTCCCCTCTCCCCTCGCCCTCCTCCTCGCACATGAACCCGCACCAGCACGCCCACTTGGGGGTGCCTAAGCAGGCACCGGGACAAGGCGGTACAAAGCACAACACACATGGTGTACCATCACCCCATGCCAAGGCCACGGCTGTCGCACTTGCAAAGAGTGGGGATCCTGGGAATCTGCTGAACAGGGGGGGCTTCAACCCCATCGACCATATCTTCCAGTTCCATCGAGCGCTTCGGCAGGTGGGTCATGATTTGTAGTTTGATTTGTGTGTGTGTGTGACAGTGAGTGTGTGTGTGTCTAAGTGTTTTATGCGTGTGTGAGTGTGTGTTTGTTTGTGTGTTTTATTTGTGTGAGAGTGTGTGTTTGTTTGTGTGTCTGTGTGTGCGTGTGAGTGTATGTTTGTTTGTTTGTGTGTGTCATTGTTTGTGTCTCTCACAAAGAGTGGGGATCCTGGGAATCTGCTAAACAGGGGGGGCTTTAACCCCATCGACCATATCTACCAATTCAGACGGTTGACTCAGATTCCTTTACAGTTGCTTTTCATATTTCCAATATATATAATTTACCCTTAAGGGTTGAGGAAATAAGCACATGCAGGCTTCATCATTGTCAGTACTTATATTTGCAAAAGTAGGGGGCCTGCTTGCTGTACATTGAGACACTGCCCGAGAGGTCCAGCGATCTTTTAGATGGGGCCCCCATTGGTACAAGTGCTAGTAGACATATTTAAGGTGTATGCTGGGCCTTGTAAAGTTTTAGCGTTGTGTGCGATATTTCCCTTAATTAGGGGGTATATCACAACACAGGCTGGCTTTACTGGTCTTATCAGCTTTTACCATTAAATGAAGTCAACTGCACTATCTAGCTTGTAAGTCCAGACTGTTCAGGTCTGTCTTTGTGCTACTACCAATAGAGTCGCTACTGTCAAATAATAACAGAGTCACTTCCCCTGGGAGGCTCAGGTAGCTTTTGGAAGATATAACTCCTGTGGGACAGAGGGATGGTGGTGGGAAATCGAAATTCTGGTAAAAATCAAGGGTTAGGCAGCTTGGGGCACCAAAATTTTAGTGCCCCCAGTGACTGTGCACTTGATTATATACCGGGCAGGACAGTACTGCTGGAAAACACTGGCGGTGGTTACTCCTGGTTTTGCCCGGGGGGTTACGGATATTTGAAATATGAAGGCGTCCTGCGGGATCTTTCGTCGCGCGTCTGAATACTCCATTTCTCCCACTATTGTGTGGGAAATGCGGCGTTCTATCTAGGACTTTCAGGTGGGACCTAATGTGTATTCCAATTTGTGTGACATTTTAATTCAATCGGACAAGCCGATATGAACCCCATTCGTATTGACTTCAGGTAAGTTGTGTTGGGAGTTCAAGGTCAGGTAAAGGCCCGACTCCCACAGCTGGGCAACTCCCTTTGTGGTAATCCCTTGTTCCAAAAATCTTGAGATTTTTCATTTGGGTTATCATATTCTATATGTGTACATCTACTATATATGTTATAAATGTATACATTATCAAACCGTTAAATGTCCGCGTCAGTACATTATTTATATTATATAGTAGTGGGTGGGTGTGTGGGTGTGTGGGTGGGTAATAACACCCACACCCACACACCCACTACTGTTCCGCGTCAGTACATTATTTATATTATATATGTAATAAAGATATAATATCATCCTTGATAGACCAAGTCATATCACGCACTGCAGGAGCTTCACCAACTTGAGAGGGACTCGGTTCAGTTGGAGAACACCACTGTGCAGCATGAAGCATGCAGCATATATATATATATACCCCGCACCCACACCTCCTTACCTATTACCCTTCTGATTCAGCTGTTGCCTCCCACCCTCTCATACACGCATGCCCCCCCCCCCCCTCCCCCCACCACCCACCACCCACCACCACCAAACCCACAGTTTCCCCTTCTTCCCCGGACCTCTTTCTACCCCTTACCCCACCCCATCCACACACACTCTATTTCTCTCACCTTCCACCCACCACCATCCCTTCCCCCAATCATTAGCACGCACACACGATCTCCCCCTCCGTACCTCCTACCCTTCACTTCACCCTGTGGGATTCAATCGTGCAGAAAGAGGGGCAGGCTGTGCTTTGATCCTACCTACAACTTGCGAACGCTCAGATTCCGATCACGCCGAGAACACCGAACCGGTCCAATTTCATGGCCATGAACCTGCAGCTTCTTCTTCTCGTGCAGTGCCCCAGTCGATACTCGGTCAACAACCGGAACAGCAAAAATCGCAGCAATATATATTTGATACAACGAAAAGAGCTTGCAAAGATGGGATGAGCGTGGCAAGCGGGAGAGTGTGCAGGGGGACGGAATGGCCATGGCGATCTGAACAAAGTCAAATAATCCCAACAACTGGGTGCCAACCACGACGAATGCGATGCCATGGCTAGCAAAAGTGCGCATGCGTGAGATGAATGGTGACAACGCTCGCAGACGGAGAATAAAGCATGACGATCTGAAGGTCTAGCTTGATTATGAGCCTGGCGTAACTCCCAAGGTTTGGTAGCATACTCTTCACGCCTGGATTGGTTAGCAGCTTTGCGTTCTTCCTAAGGCATGGTATCGCATTGTTCATGATTATGAGCCTGGCGTAGGTCCTAGGGTCGGGCAGCGTGGGCATCACGTCGACGCTTGTTGGCTCTTTCTTCCTTGCTCATACAAGCTCGCCTTGAGCGCTGACTGGCGATGTTGCTGGCCCTTTGGGCAGCCGCAATCTGCTCCTCTGCCTGTCCATTACGACCGCTAGTATCCATCATGGAGCATGAGCCGCAGGTCGCATCAAGAAGCAAAATATTGAAAAGTATTAAACGGAGCGCCATGCAAAGCGATCCAAGGGTCAGCAGGTGACCTCGGAGGAGAGGAAGTTGTCATTCAAATATAAGCCAGTCATAATATGGGAGGCAGATGTCTAAACGAAATTAGCGCGCGCTTATGGCTTCGCGAATCGGCTCTTTGGGTTCTCGAATTTGGCTGGGTGAAGCTGGCCGGGAGGTGATTTGACTGTTGAACGTCGGTAGAAAGTCGGTTAAACGCGAGTGTGACACCACCACGACGACCGCCACGACCACGACGACCGCAACGACCGCCATGATTTCTTTATATATATATATATATATATATACCATAGTTAACAGACTGGGCCATATGACACACTGCAGGAGCTTCACCAACTTGAGAGAGACTCAGTACAGCTGGAGAACACCAATATACAGCATGAAGCATGCAGTATATATATATATATATATATATATATGATATCATAGTTGATAGACCTAACCATATCAGGGATTTTTGTCTCCGCTATATATAGCGATCGCTAGATTTGACCCCGTTTTAGCAGATTTGAAGTAAAAATCACTGAACCATATGGCACATTGCAGGAGCTTCACCAACTTGAGAGGGACTCAGTACAGTTGGAGAGGGCCATTCAGGTTAAGATGAAGGAGTTAGATCCCAACCATCCCAACCACCCCTCCAAGTCCACTGACCCCTCTTTGGCCGATGCCAAGCCAAGCCAAGCCATCAAGGGGGGGAGCTTACCTAAGTCGGCAGTACAGCAGCTGGACGGACGGTTTCAATTCTTGTGGGGGATATACCGCGCGCATTCTAGGTGAGTGTCAGCGATAGCTGTCTGTTTGCCTTTTCTGTCCTATTGCTGACGCCTGTTCTAGGTAACTAGGCTGGCAGTGATATGTGGGGGGGTTGGAGGGTGGTGGGGGGGGTATGTATGTGAGTGCGTTTATGTATGTGTGTATTTGTGTTTAGTTTGTAACTAGGCTGGCAGTGATATGTGCTGTTGTCCTCTGGTCAGACATCTGCCCCCTGAACCCCGCAGAGCGCCTGGGGGGTTAGGGGGGGTTGGAGGGTGGTGTGGGGGGTATGTATGTGAGTGCGTTTATGCATGTGTGTGTATGTATGTGTATACGTGTGTTTATGTATGTGTGTGTGACGTTTTCAATTCTTGTGGGGGATGTACCGCGCGCATTCTAGGAAAGTAGTACTTTTTTCTTATCAGAGCATGTCGGCGCAAGCTGGTGCAGGGTTCGAATCCGCATCTGGGAGCCCCATCTTTGGGCGGTAGATAACGGGCGATAACCAGGGATATTTTTTTCAAATCAAAAAGAGGAAATCTTATTCCTTTTTATTTTATTCCTCCCTATTTTCCTCCCAAAACAGGATCCTTATTCCGATTTGGTTCGATTTTGGTCATTTTTAGTCAATTTCAGTAGAAGAAAGAAAACAAACTTTTTTTTTTTTAGGTCTCTTATTCCGTAAATTTCGGTCAGAAAGGGGTCTCATATTCCGATCGGAATGTATCCCGGAAAACAATATCCCTGGCGGCAACTTTACCTGGACAAAGCTACCAGTGCGGTTGACAGCGACCGCGAACACTTAAGCGCACCGGTATGAATTCGAACCTAGCACCTTGTTTCAACGAGCTCCACCATTTGAGCCATTTGACGAGCGGGATTTACAAGCTGTTGCTCATTCTACCGAAGTAGCTTTGTTTTTGTGTTATGCGACGTGTTGCCATTCCGTCGCTGCATGGCGACGCATGTGTCCGGCTAAACTTGTCAGAAATGCCCCCTCCCCCTCTCCCCCCCCCCCCCCCACCCCAACCCCAACCCAACCCAACCCCATCCCCCCAAACCCCCGGCTCCGTGCTTTGCCCTTTGCGGGGTTCAGGGGGCAGATGTATGACCAGAGGACAGCAGAACATATCACTGCCAGCCTACTAACCTAGAATGAGCGCCGCAAATTCTGTTCCTGGACTCCCCGTGTCAGAAATAACCCTTAATGGCCCTTAACAGCTATACAAAGCTATACTAAGCTATACAAAGCTATACAAAGCTATACTAAGCTATACAAAGCTATACAAAGCTATACAAAGCTATACAAAACTAAACAAAGCTATACAAAGCTATACAAAGCTATACAAAGCTATACAAAGCTATACAAAGCTATACAAAGCTATACTAAGCTATACAAAGCTACACAAAGCTATACTAAGCTATACAAAGCTATACAAAGCTATACAAAGCTATACAAAACTATACAAAGCTATACAAAGCTATACAAAGCTATACAAAGCTGTACAAAGCTATACAAAGCTATACAAATCTATACAAAGCTATACAAAGCTATACTAAGCTGCCCCTGGAGGAGGCCTAAAACCATGAAGCTAAAAAAAACCACTTTCAGATTTGAAAAACAATCCCTGTCCCATGTCCTACCCACCCCCCCACCCAAGCCCACTACACCACACCAGCCACACTCTCCCCCCCCCCCCCCCCACACACACACACAATCACCCCCCCCCACACACACTCCCCCCCCCCCCCACACACCACCACCACCACCACACAAACACACACACACAAACACAAACACAAACACCAGTGTGTTCCTAACCTTAGCCCTACAATAGCAATATTAGGCTGAGGAGACTTTCCAAACAAACACATTTGTGCGTGCAGTCCAGTACAGTATTTCACTTGCAGTACAGTTCAGTATTCCACGTGTAATGTATTGTTTTGCGTGCAGTACAGTACAGTATTACACTTGTATTGTATTGTTTTGCATGCAGTACGGTACAGTATTTCACTTTTATTGTATAAACTGCTGGTCTGCAGGTGTGAGGATGAGATTGTGTTCCCTGCACTGGAGAGCAAGGAGGTGCTGCGCAACGTTAGCCACGCTTACACCTTGGATCATCACCAGGAGGAGATTCTCTTCCTCGACTTGAGCAAGGTGAGCTTTCGGGTCCACTTGGTGTTTGCAAGGGGGGGCTGGAGGGGGGGGGGGGGGGGGGGGGGGGGGGGGAGGGGGAGGGGCCTGGTTTAGGGGAGGGGTAGTTCAGGGGGGGGGGGCTGGGGGGGCTAGGGGGTTCCACTTGGTGTTTGAAAGGGGGCGGGGGGGGGGGGGGGGGGGGGGGGGGGGGGGGGGGGGGGGGGGGGGGGGGGGGGGTCTGGTTTAGGTGTAAATAAATAAAGGGGTAGAGGGGTAGTTCAGATGTTAATTGCAGCCCACCGTTAGCCACGCTTACACCTTGGACCATCACCAGGAGGAGATTCTCTTCCTTGACTTGAGCAAGGTGAGCTTTCAGGGGGGCTGGGGCTGGGGGGGGCTGGGGGGGGGTCCACTTGGTGTTTGCAGGGGCTGGGGGGGGCTGGGGGGGGCACACTTGGTGTTTGCAGGGGCTGGGGCTGGGGCTGGGGAGGGCTGGGGGGGGTCCACTTGCTGTTTGAAAGGGGGGGGGGGGGGGGGGGCTGGGGGGCGGGGGTCCACATGGTGTTTGCAAGGGGGAGGGGGGGGGGGGGGGGCTGGGGGGAGGGGTCCACATGGTGCTTGCAAGGGGGAGGGGGGGGGGGGGGGGGGGCTGGGGAGAGGGGTCCACATGGTGCTTGCAAGGGGGAGGGGGGGGGGGGGGGGGGGGCTGGGTCTGGTTAAGGTGTAAATATATAAATACATAAACAAACAAACACATAAATAAATAGTATGGCTTGTTACAAGGCGTGAGGTTGAGGGGCCAGCCCGTTTTCTTGTACTGGGGCCAACCACCAGCCTGTGGTTATGGAGTAGGGGTAGGGGAGGGGTAGTTCAGATATTAGGTGCTGTGTTGTGCCGGTTGGAGGATAAATGAGCGGAGGTATGAATGTGATTGGAGCTGGACAAGTCTCTTCTTCCCTTCCCCTACCCCCCACACACACCGCACACACACACACACATCCCACATCCCCACACCCCGCACCCATACACCCCACACCCACACACCCACGCACCCCACACCCACCACCCCACACTCACACCCCACACACTCGCACCCCACACCCACGCACCCCACACCCACACCCACACCCACACAACCCACACCCCACACCCCCGCACCACGCACCCCCACACCCCACACCCACGCACGCCACACCCAGGAATCCCGTACGCACACACAACCACACACCCCACACCCTCACACCCCACACCCACACACGCCGCAACCCACGCACACGCACACCACACCCAAGCGCCCCACACCCACACCCACACCCACAGCCCGCCCCTCCCGCACCCACACACCCACACCCACACCCACACCCGCTCCCCCGCACCCACACCCACGCCCACACCCACACCGCTCCCGCCACCACCCCACACCCACACACCCACCCACACCCCCACAAACCGCTCCCCGCACCCACCACCGCCACCCACACCCCGCTCCCCCCGCACCCACACCCCACCCGCTCCACCGCAACCCGCACACCCACACACACTCCCCCACACCCACTCCCACACCCACCCGCACCCACGCACTCCCACACCCCCACACCCACAACCAAACACGCTTCCCCCGCACCGCACAACCACACCCCAGTCACCCCCACCCCACTCCACACCCACGCTCACCGCACCCGCAACAACCAACCCACTCAACCCACACCCACTCCACACCCGCACGCCACGCACCCCACAACCCACAAACCCCACACCCGCTCCCCGCACCCACACCCACACCCTCACAGCCCACACCCACGCACCCCGCACCCACGCACCCCACACCCACACCCACACCCGCACCCACGCACCCACACCCGCTCCCCGCACCCCACACCCACGCGTAATTGTTTTTGAAACCAGGTGATTGAGGAGATGAAGAGTTGCATTGAAACGTAAAATTGGGAGGGACGCATGTGTGCCGCTACTGGTGCCTCAGTCAAGGCACACATTCACTTGGTTTCACTCACTTCCCCCACCCCACTACACCCACATTTACACGTAATCCCCACCCCACCCCAGTCCACTCACACGTTTCCCCACCCCTCCCCACCCCAACCCTCCCCACCCCACCCCACTCCACTCGGGTTCACTCTCTTCCCCCACCCCACTACACCCACATTTACACGTAATCCCCACCCCACCCCAGTCCACTCACTCGTTCCCCGCCCCTCCCCATCCCACTCCACTCCGTTTCACTAATCCCCCCACCCCACTACACCCACCCTCACACTCTCACTCACACTTGTTTGCCAAACCAGGTGATTGAAGAGATGAAGAGTTGCATTGAGGCGTCAAACTGGGAGGGGCGTGCCATGCACGAGCTAGCTCTTGACGTGCGACACATGTGCGCTGCTATTCGCGCGTCAGTAGAGACGCACATTCACTCCGAGGAGTCAGAGCTGTGGCCCTTGTTCGCTGAGCATTTCAGCTGTGACGAGCAGCAGTACCTGGTCGGTGTCATCATCGGACGGACGGGTGCACAAGTGCTCCAAGCTCTCATGCCTTGGATATCTGGTTAGTGTGATGACTGATGATGATGATGATGATGATGGGGAGAGCTGGGGGGGAGGGTGGGGGGAATCTGCATTAGTCAGAGCTGTGTCACTTGTTCGCTGAGCATTTCAGCTGTGACGAGCAGCAGTACCTGGTTGGTGTCATCATTGGACGGACGGGTGCACAAGTGCTCCAAGCGCTCATGCCTTGGATATCTGGTGAGTGTGATGACTGGTGGTGATGATGAGGAGGGGGGGGGTATCAGTACCTGGTTGGTGTCATCATCGGACGGATGGGTGCACAAGTGCTCCAAGCTCTCATGCCTTGGATATCTGGTGGGTCGCTTTGTGATGGGAGAGGGAAGGTTTGTGTGTGTGTGTGTGGGGGGGGGGGGGGGGGGGGGGGGGATGGTGGTGGTGGTGATGGGGATGGGGGGAGTATCAGTAACTGATTGGTGTCATCATCGGACGGACAGGTGCACAAGTGCTTTAATCTCTCATGCCTTGGATATCTGGTAGGTCCCTTGGTGATGGGAGAGGGGTGGGGTGGGGGATCCAAATGAGTCAGAGCTGTGGCCCTTGTTTCCTGAGGACTTCAACTGCGATGAACAGCAGTGCCTGGTTGGTGTCATCATCAGATGTACGGGTGCACAAGTTCTCCAAGCTCTCATGCCTTGGATATCTGGTGAGTGTGATGACTGGTGGTGATGATGAGGAGGGGGGGAGTATCAGTACCTGGTTGGTGTCATCATCGGACGGACACGCGCACAAGTGCCCCAAGCTCTCATGTTTTGGATATCTGGTAGGTCCCTTCTTGATGGGAGAGGGAAGGTGTGGGTGGGTGGGTGGATGGGGGGGGGGGGGGGGGGGGGGGGGGGGGGGGGGGCAAAACACTGCTCCCATGGACAGTCTGAGGCAAGCCACCACGAACACCATGTTGGACCAGTGGATGGGAGCCATCCAATCCAAGCCCCTACACTGACCCCTACCCTCACCCCCTACCCACCCCCCCTACCCACCCCTACCCTTGCCCGTATCCTCACCCCCCCCCCCAATCCTCACCCTCACCCCTACCCTCACCCACTCCTTACCCCTACCCTCACCCTCGCCCCCACCCTACCCTCACCCTTACCCTCACCCCCCCCCCCCAATCCTCAACCCCACCCCAGTCCTCAATCCCCCCCCACCCCACACACACACTGCACTGCAGAATCCTTCCCATGCGATGACAAGGCTGCTCTCATGGACAGTCTGCGGCAAGCTACCAAGAACACCATGTTCGACCAGTGGTTGGGAGCCATCAATTCCAAGCCCCTACCCTTACACCCTCCTTACCCCTGCCCTCACCCCCCCCCCACCCCCCCCGACCCCCCCACCCCACCCCACACTGCACTGCAGAATCCTTCCCTTGCGATGACAAGGCTGCTCTCCTGGACAGTCTGAGCCAAGAGCACCATGTTCAAACAGTTGTTGGGAGCCATCAAATTCCAAGCCCCTACCCTTACACCCTCCTTACCCCTACCCTCCCCCCCCACCCCCCCTACCCTTACACCCTCCTTACCCCTACCCTCCCCCCCTCCCCCCCCCCCTACCCTTGCCGTAATCCTCCCCCCGCCCCCCCCACCCACCCTCACCCCCGCCCCACCCCTACCCTCACCTCCACCCTCACCCCCCCCCCCAATCCTCCCCCCTGTGCTGCAGAATCCTTCCCATGCGATGACAAGGCTGCTCTCATGGACAGTCTGCGGCAAGCTACCAAGAACACCATGTTTGACCAGTGGTTAGGAGCCATCAATTCCAAGGACGCTGCCACGGCTGCAGGCAAAGCAGCAGCTGGCGCTGATAAAGCATCTGGCGGCCAGGCTGGCGGTGCGGGCAAGGCCCCCAATGCAGGGGGGGCCGCCGGAAGTGACGGTCCCAGCGGCAGTGGCGGAAACAGCAACTTGGAGTTACACCGTACTTTGAGTGATGTACTGCAGTACATAGTTCCTGGTAGGTAGCTTGCATGATCACTGTAGCACAAACTCAGGGCCCCCGTCGGTAAAATGATTGTTTGGGGTTTAGTTCATCAATGCCTTTTCTGTTCAGGCCCTTTCTATCACGGTTGGGCAAGTCCCTTTAGCCTATTTGGCCTACCCCTAGACTGTAACATACATACACACACGTGCTGGGCATGCTTTTTCTGTTTGGCCTTCCTGTCACGGTTGGGCAAGTCCCTTTAGCCTATTTGGCCTACCCCTGGACTGTAGCATACATACATACATACGTACATACATAGGCACCGGATCAGACTTATAAATAAGTAATTAGTACGCCTTATTATGAGGCGTGAGGTTGAGGGGGCCAGACTGTTTGCTCGCACTGGGGCCAACCAGCAATCAGACTAGTAATGATAATGCCTGGTGGGGCGTAATATTAAGGGAGCCCTGTCTTGTGGCGGTGGGGAACAGGCTGCTACTTGACCTGGACAAAGCTACCTTGGCGGTTAACAGCTAACCGCGAACACTAAAGCGCACCTGTAGGTATTCAAACCCAGCACCTGCTTCGTTCAAGGAGCTCTGCCTTTGAGCCATTCGTCAAAACTGGGTTACCAATCTGACTAGTCTTATCTTGCTTACCAACTACTTGGTTCCTATCTTGCCTACCAAGTAGTTGCCTACCTATTTTTCTACCAAGTATTTGCCTACCAAAACTGGGTTACCAATCGGACTAGCCTTATCTTGCCTACCAAACAAACAAAAAGTATTTGTGTATGTTCTTACCTATTTTACGCACAGGCACACTTCTGCTCTTTCCACACACACATACCAACACACACACAGACGTACTCACACACGTACACACACACTCCACACGCGCACACACACACCACGCGCACACGAACACATACGCACACACACTCACACAGATGCACACACACACACACACACACACACACACACACACACACACACACACACACACACATACGCACACACACACACCACTCCCCCCCCCACCCAACACACTAACACACAAACACACTTCCCCCCCCCCCCCCCCCCCCCCCCCTCTCATCCTAGGCAACAAAAGTGGCAGTGGTCGTGAGGAACAAACCAAAGCCACCCTACCAGGCGGACTCACGCCCCCCCCTGCCCTCACCCACACCCTAATCCCCCCCCCCCACCCCCACCCCCCCACCCTCACTCACGCCTAATCCCCCCCACCCCACCCCACCCCCCTACCCTCACCCATGCCCCAATCCTCACCCTCCCCCCCTCATCCTAGGCAACAAGAGTGGCAGTGGTCGTGAGGAACAAAACAAAGCTACCCTACCAGGCGGACACGCCGCCTGTCCCGCCTGTCCCGCTGGCATCGAGGGTGAGATTCCTGGAACAGTCGCCGAGTCTAGTTCTTTCCGCCCCGGCTGGGAGGACATTTTCCGCATGAACCAGCAGACACTAGAGGCAGCCATACGCAAGGTCAGCAGTGATGACAGCCTGGAGCCCCAGCGCAAGGCCTACCTCATCCAGAATATCATGGTGCGTAGCTAGTTAGTTTTGACATAGCTACTTAGCTAGTTAGCTATCTTACCTATGTTCTTGACAGCCTGGCGCCCCAGTGCAAGGCCTACCTCATCCAGAATGTCATGGTGCGTAGCTAGTTAGTTTTTACATAGGTACTTAGCTAGTTAGCTATGTTACCTATGTTCTTGACAGCCTGGCGCCCCAGTGCAAGGCCTACCTCATCCAGAATATCATGGTGCGTAGCTAGTTAGTTTTTACATAGCTACTTAGCTAGTTAGCTATGTTACCTATGTTCTTGACAGCCTGGCGCCCCAGTGCAAGGCCTACCTCATCCAGAATGTCATGGTGCGTAGCTAGTTAGTTTTTACATAGCTACTTAGCTAGTTAGCTATGTTACCTATGTTCTTGACAGCCTGGCGCCCCAGTGCAAGGCCTACCTCATCCAGAACATCATGGTGTGTAGCTAGTTAGTATTACATAGCTAGTTAGTTTTGACATAGCTACTTAGCTACTTAGCTACGTTTCCTACTCATGACAGCCTGGCGCCCCAGCGCAAGGCCTACCTCATCCAGAACATCATGGTGCGTTAGACCCAAACCCTATATTTTTTGTTTTTATACAGCTACTTAGTTTTTATGTAGCTAGTTAGCTAGTTAGCTAGTTAGCTAGTTAGCTAGTTAGCTAGTTAGCTAGTTAGCTAGTTAGCTAGTTAGCTAGTTAGCTAGTTAGCTAGTTAGCTAGTTAGCTAGTTAGCTAGTTAGCTAGTTAGCTAGTTAGCTAGTTAGCTAGTTAGCTAGTTAGCTAGTTAGCTAGTAGCTAGTTAGCTAGTTAGCTAGTTAGCTAGTTAGCTAGTTAGCTAGTAGCTAGTTAGCTAGTTAGCTAGTTAGCTAGTTAGCTAGTTGCTAGTTAGCTAGTTAGGCTAGTTAGCTAGTTAGGCTAGTAGCTAGTTGGCTAGTTAGCTAGTTAGCTAGTTGCTAGTTGGCTAGTGAGCTAGTTAGCTAGTTAGCTAGTTGCTAGTTAGCTAGTTAGCTAGTTAGCTAGTTAGCTAGTTAGCTAGTTAGCTAGTTAGCTAGTTAGCTAGTTAGCTAGTTAGCTAGTTAGCTAGTTAGCTAGTTAGCTAGTTAGCTAGTTAGCTAGTAGCTAGTTAGCTAGTTAGCTAGTTAGCTAGTTAGCTAGTTAGCTAGTTAGCTAGTTAGCTAGTTAGCTAGTTAGCTAGTTAGCTAGTTAGCTAGTTAGCTAGTTAGCTAGTTAGCTAGTTAGCTAGTTAGCTAGTTAGCTAGTTAGCTAGTTGAGCTAGTTAGCTAGTTAGCTAGTTGCTAGTTAGCTAGTTGGCTAGTGGCTAGTTAGCTAGTTAGCTAGTTAGCTAGTTAGCTAGTTAGCTAGTTAGCTATTAGCTAGTTAGCTAGTTAGCTAGTTAGCTAGTTAGCTAGTTAGCTAGTTAGCTAGTTAGCTAGTTAGCTAGTTAGCTAGTTAGCTAGTTAGCTAGTTAGCTAGTTAGCTAGTTAGCTAGTTAGCTAGTTAGCTAGTTAGCTAGTTAGCTAGTTAGCTAGTTAGCTAGTTGGCTAGTTGGCTAGTTGGCTAGTTGGCTAGTTGGCTAGTTGGCTAGTTGGCTAGTTGGCTAGTTGGCTAGTTGGCTAGTTGGCTAGTTGGCTAGTTGGCTAGTTAGCTAGTTAGCTAGTTAGCTAGTTAGCTAGTTAGCTAGTTAGCTAGTTAGCTAGTTAGCTAGTTAGCTAGTTAGCTAGTTAGCTAGTTAGCTAGTTAGCTAGTTAGCTAGTTAGCTAGTTGGCTAGTTGGCTAGTTGGCTAGTTGGCTAGTTGGCTAGTTGGCTAGTTGGCTAGTTGGCTAGTTGGCTAGTTGGCTAGTTGGCTAGTTGGCTAGTTGGCTAGTTGGCTAGTTGGCTAGTTGGCTAGTTGGCTAGTTGGCTAGTTGGCTAGTTGGCTAGTTGGCTAGTTGGCTAGTTGGCTAGTTGGCTAGTTGGCTAGTTGGCTAGTTAGCTAGTTAGCTAGTTAGCTAGTTACCTAGTTACCTAGTTACCTAGTTACCTAGTTAGCTACTAGTTTTACATAGCTATTTATCTACTTGGCTATGTTTCCTACCCATGACAGCCTGGAGCCCCAGCGCAAGGCTTACCTCATTTAGGACATCATGGTGCGTCAGACCCAACCCCCATATTTGTTTTTACATAGCTACTTAGCTACTTGGCTACTTCGCTATGTTTCCTACTCATGACAGCCTGGAGCCCCAGCGCAAGGCTTACCTCATTTAGGACATCATGGTGCGTCAGACCCAACCCCCATATTTGTTTTTACATAGCTACTTAGCTACTTAGCTACTTAGCTACTTCGCTATGTTTCCTACTCATGACAGCCTGGAGCCCCAGCGCAAGGCCTACCTCATCCAGAACATGATGGTGCATTAGACCCAAACCCCATATTTGTCTTTGTATAGCTAGTTAGTCTTTACATAGCTTCTAGTTTTTGCATAGCTAGTTAGTTTTCACATAGCTACTAGTTGTTTTACATAGCTACTTAGCTACTTAGCTATGTTTCCTACTCTTGACAGCCTGGAGCCCCAGCGCAAGGCCTACCTCATCCAGAACATCATGGTGCGCTACACAACTATGCCTTACACCAAAGGACCGGCATATCATATGACCTTGACCAAAGCGAGTATGATATTATATGATATTGTATATAAATGGTAACTTTAGCCTAGATTGTGGCACAACAGAAGCACACCAGAAATACACAAATATGAACAATTTTTTAAAAGCTTCCATTTATATCCAATAGGGAACACCCCCCTGACTGTCTCCTCCCACCCTCCGCTGCCAGCTTATAGGTATCGCGGTATATTGTGGCACAACAGGAGCGCATCAGAGATGTGACCCTAATAACACTTCAAAATAAGAAAACTTAAAAAAACTAAAATAGATTCAGGAAAAATCATCCATGTATAGAATCACATCCAATACATAACACACATCCGACTGACTCATTCCACCCTCCCCTGCCGGCTTTTAGGTATCGCGGTACATTGTGGCACAACAGAAGCGCATCAGAGATGACGCCAATAACACTAGAAATATGGAAAATCATCCATTTGTATCCTATAGATAACAACCCCACTTACTGTCTCATCCCACCCTCCCCTGCGTGCTTCTACGTATCGCGATACATTGTGGCACAACAGAAGCGCATCAGAGATGACGCCAATAACACTTCAAAAACATTTTTTTTAACTACACAATCCATGAAAAATCATCCATTTATATAATTATATCCAATAGAGAACACCCCCCTGACAGTCTCCTCCGACCCTCCCCTGCCGGCTTTTAGGTATCACGGTACATTGTGGCACAGCAGAAGCGCATCAGAGATGACGCCGCTACTTTGGGGGCCCATGGCCCGGCTTCTGACAACACTGCCACCATGGGGCCACCCGACGCTACCACCAGGACAGGTGAGTCTATATGTTGTCGGCCTCCTCGAGCGTGGCGCGCATTCTGGGGGGGCATTCGACTCGTAGTAGCTGCATCAGCCGCACATCAAATACCGCAGGAGGCTCAACAAAGCTTGGCTTTGAACCCACTTCTCCTCGATAAAAATCGCACTCCCTCATCTAGCGCCGCTACTTTGGGCGCCCATGGCCCTGCTTGTGACAACACTGCCACTATGGGTCCACCCGACGCTGCCACCAGGGCAGGTGAGTTTTTAGAAAGCAAGCAAAAGAGGCTTAAACAAGCACAAAGAAGCTTAAACAAGCAAAAGAGGCTGAGAAAAGCATGAAGAAGCTTGAACAAGCACAATGAGGCTTAAACAAGCAAAAGAGGCTGAAACAAGCACAAAGAGGCTGAAACAAGCAAAAGAGGCTTAAACAAGCAAAAGAGGCTGAGACAAGCACAAAGAGGCTTAAACAAGCAAAAGAGGCTGAAACAAGCACAACGAGGCTTAAACAAGCAAAAGAGGCTGAAACAAGCACAAAGAGGCTTAAACAAGCAAAAGCGGCTGAGACAAGCACTAAGAGGCTTAAACAAGCAAAAGAGGCTGAAACAAGCACAAAGAGGCTTAAACAAGCAAAAGCGGCTGAAAAAAGCACAAAGAGGCTTAAACAAGCAAAAGAGGCTGAAACAAGCACAACGAGGCTTAAACAAGCAAAAGAGGCTGAAACAAGCACGAAGAGGCTGAAACAAGCAAAAGGGGCTGAAACAAGCACAAAGAGGCTTAAACAAGCAAAAGAGGCTGTATCAAGCACAAAGAGGCTTAAACAAGCAAAAGAGGCTGAAACAAGCACAAAGAGGCTTAAACAAGCAAAAGCGGCTGAAACAAGCACAACGAGGCTTAAACAAGCAAAAGAGGCTGAAACAAGCACAAAGAGGCTTAAACAAGCAAAAGAGGCTGAATCAAGCACAAAGAGGCTTAAACAAGCAAAAGAGGCTGAAACAAGCACAAAGAGGCTTAAACAAGCAAAAGCGGCTGAAACAAGCACAAAGAGGCTTAAACAAGCAAAAGAGGCTGAAACAAGCAAAAGAGGCTGAAACAAGCACAAAGGAGGCTGAAACAAGCACAAAGAGGCTTAAACAAGCAAAAGAGGCTGAGACAAGCACAAAGAGGCTGAAACAAGCAAAAGAGGCTGAAACAAGCACAAAGAGGCTTAAACAAGCAAAAGAGGCTGAAACAAGCACAAAGAGGCTTAAACAAGCAAAAGAGGCTGAAACAAGCTCAAAGAGGCTTAAACAAGCAAAAGAGGCTGAAACAAGCACAAAGAGGCTTAAACAAGCAAAAGAGGCTGAAACAAGCACAAAGAGGCTGAAACAAGCAAAAGAGGCTGAAACAAGCACAAAGAGGCTTAAACGAGCAAAAGAGGCTGAAACAAAAACAAAGAGGCTTAAACAAGCAAAAGAGGCTGAAACAAGCACAAAGAGGCTTAAACAAGCAAAAGAGGCTGAGAAAAGCATAAAGAAGCTTGAACAAGCACAACGAGGCTTAAACAAGCAAAAGAGGCTGAGAAAAGCATGAAGAAGCTTGAACAAGCACAACGAGGCTTAAACAAGCAAAAGAGGCTGAGAAAAGCATGAAGAAGCTTGAACAAGCACAACAAGGCTTAAACAAGCATAAGAGGCTGAGAAAAGCATAAAGAAGCTTAAACAAGCCAAAAATGTTTAAACAAGCTTAAAGCACAACAGCATTCATCCCGTCATCCCAGGGCAGTTGTGTATTTAGAAAGCAAGCAAAAGAGGCTGAAACAAGCACAAAGAGGCTGAAACAAGCGAATGAGGCTGAAACAAGCATAAAGAAGCTTAATCACGCAGACAGAGGCTTAAAGAAGCATACAGCACAACAACAATCCCACCATGGTTCCCCTTAAGCCATCTCCAGGGCAGCTGAGTTTCTAGAAAGCAAGCAAAAGAGGCTGAAACAAGCACAAAGAGGCTTAAACAAGCGAATGAGGCTGAAACAAGCATAAAGAAGCTTAATCACGTAGAAAGAGGCTGAAAGAAGCCTATTGCACAACAACAATCCCACCATATTTCCCCTTAAGCCACCGCCAGGGCAGTTGAGTTTTTAGAAAGCAAGCAAAAGAGGCTGAAACAAGCACAACGAGGCTTAAACAAGCATACAGCACAACAACATTTCCGCCCACCCGCGGCATGGCTACACATGCGCCGAAGCTACCGCCAAGGCAGGTGAGTCTGCATACAGCAAGCAAAACAGGCTGAAACATGCACAAAGCACAACAACAATCCCACCATGGTTCCCCCTAAACCACCGCCAGGGCAGGTGAGTTTTTAGAAAGCAAGCAAAAGAGGCTGAAACAAGCACAACGAGGTTTGAACAAGCATACAGCACAACAACATTATCCCACCCGCGGCATGGCTACACATGCGCCGAAGCTACCGCCAAGGCAGGTGAGTCTGGAGAAACCAAGCAAATGAGGCTTCAACAAGCACAAAACACGACAACACTCCCGTTATGGGTCCACCTGACGCTACCACCTGGGCAGGTGAGTCTATATAAACCAAGCAAAAGAGGCTTAAACCCGCACAAAGCACAACAATATTTCCAGCCTTGGGTCCACCTGACACTACAACCAGGGCTTGTGATTCTTTATAAACCAAGCAAAAGAGGCTGACAAAAGCAAAAAATGGCTTAGACAAGCATAAAGAGGCTGAAACAAGCACAAAGAGGCTTAAACAAGCAAAAAGAGGCTGAAACAAGCACAAAGAGGCTCAAACAAGCATTAAGCACATCATCATTCGGACCATGGGTCCACCTAACGCTACCACCCAAGGCAGGTGAGTCTATATAAAACTAGCGAAAGAGGTCGAAACAAGTAAAAGAGGCTTGAACAAGCAAAAGAAGCTTAAACAAGCAAAAATGGGCTTGATCACGCAGAAAGAGGCTAAAACAAGCATTGAGCACAACAGCAATCCCAGCATGGGTCTACCTGACGCTACCACCAAGGCAGGTGACATACACCAAGCAAAAGAGGCATAAACAAGCATAGCAAAACAGAACAGGACAGACCATAAACAAAACGCTGACTCCAAAATCCGAAACAGAACATTTATTTATTTATTTATTTATTATCTCCATAGATGCCTAAGTCCGAAAACGCCCTAAGTCGATACAAGAATGTGATACAGGGCCGTACATGACCCAAACTGCTCGGAATCGAATTCTGTATGGCTCATTTTGTTCGCGAAGATGTCAGCTATGCGCCCAGCTACTATTCGCCCGCGGTCGCATCTGGTCGCGAACAGCCTTGTACGGCAGGCCGGTGGCAGTACATCATGTGTGCGATAATTAGTGATACAAATCCAGATAGCGTCAAATCCGAGGCTGCGCGAGCTATTCCGAAGAAAGGTACCTCGGGACGAAAGGCTTATCAAACCCCTATTACAAGGTCGGAGGCTGCGCTTCAGCCTTGGCCTCGAAATCTACTGAAATATCTTTACATCTCAAGATTTCACCTCCCAGTGGCCTACCACATCTTGGCTCAGGATAAGGGTGTGTTTTCTATGATCTACCCCAAATCAAAAACCGAGTTCAGATGTGGATGTTTGAAACAACTTATAAAAACAGTTTGTTTTTGAATTTGTTTTCAAAACATATTTGAATTTTTAAATTTTAAATTAAAAAAAAAGTTGTTCTTCACGCTATATCTCAAGATAGAGCAAACCTGAGGCCAAAAATGTTTCAATTGAGGCTGTGCAGCTCTGACCTAGACTTAGGACACCCACGAAATCTAAATAATCGGTGTTTTTGGGGTCCGTGCTCAACTGTACTGCCAGTGTACTGCCTTCCAAGACCTTCTGTAATATCTACTGGTGGGTGAAGACGTTACACAACATTTTGACCCAGTATTCTTTTTAAATGGCTTGTTTTGGTCGCGATAGGCTCCGTATCACTTCCTGCTTAAAACCCGTATCCACTTAGGGAACCCCTAAGAGGAAAAAAAACATGTTTCACTTGACATGGTTCCCACCATTTGAGAAAACCCTAATCCAAGTATTTGTATGTTGAACTGATGTGGTTGGGCAACTTATTAGCAAAAAACATGTGTTTTTGGACTGGAGGGCATAGGCTCAATCCATCCGTATCACCCAGGGTCTGACTTAGGCACCTATGGAGATATTTATTTATTTATTTATTTATTCATTTATTTATTTATTTATTTATTTATTTATTTATTTATTTATTTATTTATTTATCAATGCCCCACCTGCAGGTGAACTCTCCAAGTAGCGCCACCGCACTACAATTTATTGTGTTATTGATTCATTTACCTGATTTATTTACTTACTTATTTATTGATTGATTTGTTGATTGATTGATTGATTTTCGCCCCACCTGCAGGTGAAGGCTCTCCACCGCACAACAGTGTATTGATTGATTTATTTATGTATTTATTTATTGATTGATTGATTGATTGATTGATTGATTGATTGATTTATGCCCCACCCGCAGGTGAAGGCTCTCCAAGTAGTGCCGCTACGGTTCTACAATTTATGTATTTATTTATGTTTGTATGTATGTATGTTAGTATGTATGTATGTATGTATGTACGTATGTATTTATATATTTATTTATTTATTTATGCCCCACCTGCAGGTGAAGGCTCTCCAAGTAGTGCAGCCACGGCACTTCAGTCTCCGGATGGTGTTCAGCTGCAGCCTGCCAGTGCAGTACAAGCAAAGGTACAACAAACGTTCCATGAGACAGGCTCCTCTGTACTGGGCTGCCAGCACTACAAGCGCAAGTGCCAGCTAGTGGCGCCATGCTGCAACCAAGCATTCACATGCAGGTGGGGCATAAATAAATAAATACATAAATATATACGTACATAAATAAATCAATAAATCAATTGTTGTGTGGTGGCGCAACTATCGAAGAGCGTTCACATGCAGGTGGGGCATACATGAAAAAATGAATAGACAAATAAATAGATAAATACAAACATTCATAAATACATACATAAATATATGCTACACAATATTTCCATGCTGCAACCAAGCATTCACATGCAGGTGTGGCATACAAACATAAATAAATAAATGAATGAATAAATAAATAGATATTTAAATACATACATAAATAGATAAATAAATAAACAGATAAAAAATACATACATAAATTAATACACGCATACAAAAATAAATACTGTGCCTTATTACGAGGCGTGAGGCTGAAAGGGCCAGCCCATTTGCTTTCACTGAAGCCAACCACCGAAGGTAAGGCATACATGAATAGATAGTAAGCCTTATTACGAGGTGGGTAGGGAACGGCAACATGATATCATATGATATCATTTCTTTCTACGATATCATATGATATCACATGATATCATATGATGCCGGCAGTCTGACAAGGCTAAAGTTACCAGGTACGCACAATATCATTTGATGCAATTTGTATGATATCATATGGTATGCCGGTCCCTACAAACAAGTCCCTACACATTAAGTGGATGATTTAACAAGGGGACCCGGGAGGTGGAAATAATTGAAATGGGGGGGCTCGGAAGTGGAAATAATTTAAATGGGGGGGGTGGAAAGTGGAAATAATTTAAATGGGGGGGCTCGGAAGTGGAAATAATTTAAATGGGGGGGCCGGGAAGTGGGAATAATTTAAATAGGGGAGCCGGGGAGCGAAAATAATTTAAATGGGTGAGCCGGGTAGTGGAAGTTTTTTAAATAGGGGAGCCAGAAAGTGGATATATCATATATGATTATGATTTTATATACATGACAACCCCAACACCAACACCAACACAGACACACCACCCACCAACATCACAAACACCAACACCATCCAAGATCTGCCACGACGACGCCTCCGATCACGAGATGGATCGCTACACCGTGAACAAGATGCAGTGCATGGAGGGTGGCTTGAGACAACCTGTTCATGCTGAGAGCAGTGGATGCGCCACCTCCACCACCGCACACACCACTACACACAAGCACCCTCCCCTCCCAACGCAATGGAACCAGATTCAACGTACCTACACACATTGCAGAAGGGGCAATGGTAGATGTCTCTCCCTTTCTCATCGTCAAAGAGGTGGCAGATAGAGCAGTAGTAGTTGGCCATGGAGGTGGCGCAGCCGCTGCACTCAGCTTGAACAGGTTGTCTCAAGTGGGAATAATTTAAATAGGGGAGCCGGGGAGCGAAAATAATTTAAATGGGGGAGCCGGGTAGTTGAAGTTTTTTAAATAGGGGAGCCAGAAAGTGGATACATCATGTATGATTATGATTTTATATACATGACAACCCCAACACCAACACCAACACAGACACACCACCCACCAACATCACAAACACCAACACCATCCAAGATCTGCCACGACGACGCCTCCGATCACGAGATGGATCGCTACACCGTGAACAAGATGCAGTGCATGGAGGGTGGCTTGAGACAACCTGTTCATGCTGAGAGCAGTGGATGCGCCACCTCCACCACACACACACACACACACACACACACGCGCACACGCACACACACACACACACACACACACACACACACACACCATCACCACCACCAACAACAATGACACCACCACCAATACCAACAAGACCAACAAGACCAAAAAGACCAACAGCAACAACACCTATACACACACCACCACCACCACCCAACAACACCACCCTCCACCACCACAACCACCAACACCATCCAGGATCTGCCACGACGACGCCTCCGATCACAAGATGGATCGCTACACTGTGAACGAGATGCAGTGCATGGAGTGTGGCTTGCGACAACCTGTTCAAGCTGAGTGCAGCGGCTGCGCCACCTCCATGGCCAACTACTACTGCTCTATCTGCCACCTCTTTGACGATGAGAAAGGGAGAGACATCTACCATTGCCCCTTCTGCAATGTGTGTAGGTACGTTGAATCTGGTTCCATTGCGTTGGGAGGGGAGGGTGCTTGTGTGTAGTGGTGTGTGCGGTGGTGGAGGTGGTGGTGGTGGGGACATAAATGGGGGGGGGGGCAGGGAAGGAGGGGGGGGGGGGGGGGGGGGGGGGGCTCCAGCTTCATGGCCAACTACTACTACTCCTTCTGCCACCTCTTTGACGATGAGAAAGGGAGAGACATCCACCATTGCCCTTTCAGCAATGTGTGTAGGTACGTTGAACCTGGTTCCATAGCGTTTGGAGGGGAGGGTGCGTGTGCGTGGTGGGGTGTGTGGTGGTGGTTTGTGTGCAGTGTGGGTGGGTGGGTGGGTGGGGTGGGGGGTGGGGGAGGATGGAAGGGGGGAGGGAAGGGGGGGGGGGAGGCGTGGAAGCTCCTCCTCCATGGCCAACTACTACTGCTCCATCTGCCACCCCTTTGACGATGAGAAAGGGAGAGACATTAACCACTGCCCCTTCTGCAATGTGTGTAGGTACGTTCAATCTGGTTCCATTGCGTTGGGAGGGGAGGGTGCGTGTAAGTGGTGGTGGAGGTGGTGGTGGTGGGGGCATAAATGGAGGGTGGGGGGAGGGGAGGGTGCGTGTATGGGGTGTGGGGTGGGTGTGTCGTGGCGGTGGGGTGGGTGTGTGTGGGGGGGGATTAGACATCTCCCACTGCCTTTTCTGCAATGTGTGTAGGTACGTCAAATCTGGGGAGGAGGGGGAGAAGGGGATGATAGAAGGTGTTCAATTTTTGGCTAGGTTTGGTTTTCTGGTATCTTCACCTATTTGGTGATGAGCTGTCACCTATTTGATGATGAGCTGTCACCTGTTTGGTGATGAGCTGTTACCTATTTGATTATGATCTGTCACCTATTTGGTGATTAGTTGTCACATATTTGGTGATTAGTTGTCACATATTTGGTGATGATCTGTCACCTAGGTGGTGATGAGCTGTCACCTATTTGGTGATTAGTTGTCACATATTTGGTGATGATCTGTCACCTATGTGGTGATGAGCTGTCACCTCTTGATGATGAGCCATCATCTTTTTGGTAATGAGCTGTCACCTCTTTGATGATGAGCTCACTTATTTGGTGATGAGCTGTCACCTTTTTGATGATGACAAGGGGAGAGACATCTACCACTGCCCCTTCAGCAATGTGTGTAGGTACGTCAAACCTGGGTTCCATTGTGCTGGGAGGGGAAGGAGGGGTGGGAAAGGAAGCGGGAGGGGGGAGGGAGGGAGGGAAAAGGGAAGGAGGGGTGGGAGAGGAAGAGGGAGGGAGGAGGAAGGGAGGGAGGGAGGGAGGGAGGGGGGGGAGGAATAGGAGGAGGGGGGGGAGAGGAGGAGGGAGGGGGGGGGGGGGGGGGCGGGGGGGAGAGAAAGAGAGATCTACCACTGCCCCTTCTGTAATGGTGTGGGTGCGTCATATCTGGGGAGAAGGGGGAGAAGGGAATGATAGGAGATGTTCAATTTTTTCTGTTTTTTTTGGGGTTGGCCTAGTGTGGGGGGCGGCTTGGGGGGGTGGGGGTGGGGGGGATCGTGGGGGACTGGGTGTTTCATATGGCTTGGCTTGGCTTGGCTTGCTGTCTTGCTTGACACAGGTCACCCACACACCGCCTTCCTCCTTTCCCCCCTCCCCCCCCCACCCCAATCCCCCCCCACCCACACACAAACACCACTCCCCCCCCCCCACACACACCACTCCCCCCCACACACACACCACTCCCCCCCCCACACACACCCACCACTCCCCCCCCACACACATAAACCCCACCCCCACCCCCATCTCTTGCACCCGGCAAGGGGCTTGGAATCGACTTCTTCCATTTAATGCAACACATGCATGTCCCCATCACCGTTACCCCCATCACTACCCACCGCCATCAAGGACCCCCACCCCCATCACCGTCATCACTTCCCCCTCTCACCCCACTCACCACCCACCCCACCCCATCTTCTGCAGGCGCGGCAAGGGACTTGGCATCGACTTCTTCAACTGCATGCAGTGCAACGCATGCATGTCCCTCTCACTCTTCAGCTCACACGCATGTTGTGAGATCCCATCACCGTCACCCCCATCACACTCACCCCACAACCACAACCTCATCATATGCAGGCGCGGCAAGGGACTTGGCATCGACTTCTTCCACTGCATGCAGTGCAACGCATGCATGTCACTCTCACTCTTCAGCTCACACACATGCCGTGAGAAGGCAATGGAGGGCAATTGCCCTGTGTGCTCCGAGTACTTGTTCGATAGCAGTCACCCCATCAAGGAGCTACCCTGCGGCCACTTCATGCACAGCGCATGCTTCGCTGACTACACTCGCTACAACTACACCTGCCCTATCTGCTCTAAGAGCATTGGAGACATGACGGTCTATTTCCAGGTGTGTGTGCGTGTTTACAAGCATGGGTTTAGTTTGTGTTCCCATGTATTTGTGTAATTGTGTGTATATGTGTGGCTATGGCTGGTATGACTACAATTGCTACAACTACACCTGCCCTATGTGGTCTAAGGACATTGGAGAAATGGCTGTCTATTTCCAGGTGTGTGTGCGAGTTTACATGCGTGTTGGGTTTAGATTTTGTTTTCAGTTGTATGTGTAATCGTGTATGCGCATGTGTGCGTATGTGTATGTGTGCATGTGTGTGTATGTGTGAGCGTGTGTTCGTGTGTGTATGTGCGTGCGTGTGTATGTGTGCGTGTGTTCGTGTGTGTGTGTGCATGTGCGTACGTGTGTATGTGTGCGTGTGTGTATGTGCATGTGTGTATGTGTGTGTGCGCGTGCTTCGCTGACTACACTAGCTACAACTACACCTGCCCTATCTGCTCCAAGAGTATTGCAGATGTGATGTCTATTTCCATGTGTAAGCGTGTGTTTACATTGATGTAACTTTGTGTGTTTCAGGAGTTTGTGTAATCGTGTGTGTGCAAACCCCGCCGTACACACCCTCAATCCACAAACCCTGCCGTACACACCCCCAATCCACAAACCCCGCCATACATACCCCCACATCCCCAAAGTCCATACC
Organism: Chlamydomonas sp. ICE-L; assembly: GCA_013435795.1. Classification (NCBI taxonomy): domain Eukaryota; kingdom Viridiplantae; phylum Chlorophyta; class Chlorophyceae; order Chlamydomonadales; family Chlamydomonadaceae; genus Chlamydomonas; species Chlamydomonas sp. ICE-L. The sequence goes on along the minus strand of JACBWV010000045.1, from coordinate 6,023,730 downwards.
CTCAACCCCCACCCGCCACGCCCCACCCCCTATCTGCCCCCATCCCCCAAGCCCCACCCCACCCCACGCCCAGTCCCCACCCCCTCCCCACGCCCAAGCCCCACCCCACGCCAGCCCCACCCCTCCCCACACCCACGCCCCAGATCCACCCCACGGCACGCCCAAGCCCCACCCTACGCCCAGCCCACCCCAACCCAACCCACCCCAAGTCCCCAACCCCTCCCCCTGATTGCAGATGCTTGACTCACTGTTGGCTTCAGAGAGGCTCCCTGCTGACTACACCGGCCCACCATCCCCTCTCTCCACCACCCACCCACCACCCTCTCTCTCACCCACCACCCACCACCTACTCTCTCACCTACCACCACCCACCCACCATCCCCAAATGCTTGAGTCACTGTTGGCTTCAGAGAGGCTCCCTGCCGACTACACCGGCCCACCACCCCCTCTCTCACCCACCCACCACCCCCAGATGCTCGACTCACTGTTGGCTTCAGAGAGGCTCCCTGCCGACTACATCGGCTCACCACCCACCACCACCCACTCACTCACCACTGACGACCCACCACCACCCACCCACCACCCCCTCTCTGTAACCCACCACCCACCCACCACCCCCAGATGCTCGACTCACTGTTGGCTTCAGAGAGGCTCCCTACCAACTACATCGGCTCACCACCCACCACCACCCACTCACTCACCACTGACGACCCACTACCACCCACCCACCACCCCCTCTCTGTAACCCACCACACCACCCACCCCCAGATGCTCGACTCACTGTTGGCTTCAGAGAGGCTCCCCGCCGACTACACCGGCAGGACTCAGATGATCTTGTGCAATGACTGCGGAAGGTCTGGCTTTGCCCCCTTTCACTTCGTCTACCACTGCTGCCCCCACTGCCGCTCTTACAACACACGCGTCAAGTAGAGGGAGCGGTGTTGTGTGTGCTGTTGGTGGTGGTGGTTATTGCTTTGCCCCCTGCCCCTGCCCACTCCACCTACCACTGCTGCCCCCACTGCCGCTCTTACAACACACGCGTCAAGTAGAGGGAGCGGTGTTGTGTGTGCTGTTGGTGGTGGTGGTTATTGCTTTGCCCCCTGCCCCTGCCCACTCCACCTCCCACTGCTGCCCCCACTGTGTTGTGCGTACTGTTGGTGGAGGTGGTTGTGGTGGTTATTGCTTTGCCCCTGCCCACTCCACCTCCCACTGCTGCCCCCACTGTGTTGTGCGTACTGTTGGTGGAGGTGGTTGTGGTGGTTATTGCTTTGCCCCTGCCCACTCCACTCCACTGCTGCCCAACCCCTGTTGTGTGCGTACTGTTTGGTGGAGGTGGTTGTGGTAGTTATTGCTTTGCCCCTGCCCACTCCACCTCCCACTGCTGCCAATACTGTGTTGTGCGAACTGTTGGTGGAGGTGGTTGTGGTGGTTATTGCTTTGCCCCTGCCCACTCCACCTCCCACTGCTGCCCCCACTGTGTTGTGCGTACTGTTGGTGGAGGTGGTTGTGGTGGTTATTGCTTTGCCCCTGCCCACCTCCACCTCCAACTGCTGCCCCACTGTGTTGTGCGTACTGTTGAGTGGAGGTGGTTGTGGTGGTTATTGCTTTGCCCCTGCCCACTCCACCTCCCACTGCTGCCCCCACTGTGTTGTGCGTACTGTTGGTGGAGGTGGTTGTGGTGGTTATTGCTTTTGCCCCTGCCCAACTCCAACCTCCCACTGCTGCCCCCACTGTTGTTGTGCGTACTGTTGGTGGAGGTGGTTGGGTGGTTATTGCTTTGCCCCTGCCCACTCCACCCTCCCACTGCTGCCCCCCACTGTTTGTGGCGTACTGTTGGTGAGGTGGTTGTGTGTGGTTGATTGCTTTGCCCCCGCCACTCCACCTCCCACTGCTGCCCCCACTGTGTTGTGCGTACTGTTGGTGGAGGTGGTTGTGGTGGTTATTGCTTTGCCCCTGCCCACTCCACCTCCCACTGCTGCTGCTGCCCCCACTGTGTTGTGCGTACTGTTGGTGGAGGTGGTTGTGGTGGTTATTGCTTTGCCCCTGCCCACTCCACCTCCCACTGCTGCCCCCACTGTGTTGTGCGTACTGTTGGTGGAGGTGGTTGTGGTGGTTATTGCTTTGCCCCTGCCCACTCCACCTCCCACTGCTGCCCATACTGTGTTGTGCGTACTGTTGGTGGAGGTGGTTGTGGGTGGTTATTAGCTTTGTTGCCCCGCCCACTCCACCTCCCAATGCTGCCCCCACTGTGTTGTGAGTAACTGTTGGTGGAGGTGTTGTGGTGGTTAAGTGCTTTGCCCCCTGCCCCACTCCACCTCCACTGCTGCCCCCACTGTGTTGTGCGTAACTGTTGGTGGAGGTGGTTGTGGTGGTTATTGCTTCGCCCCTGCCCACTCCACCTCCCACTGCTGCACCCCCACTGTGTTGTGCGTACTGTTGGTGGAGGTGGTTGTGGTGGTTATTGCTTCGCCCCCTGCCCACTCCACCTCCCACTGCTGCCCCCACTGTGTTGTGGTACTGTTGGTGGAGTGGTTGTGGTGGTTATTGCTTTGCCCCTGCCCACTCCACCTCCCACTGCTGCCCCCACTGTGTTGTGCGTACTGTTGGTGGAGGTGGTTGTGGTGGTTATTGCTTTGCCCCTGCCCACTCCACCTCCCACTGCTGCCCCCACTGTGTGTGCGTACTGTTGGTGGAGGTGGTGTGGTTGGTTATTGCTTTGCCCCTGCCCACTCCACCTCCCACTGCTGCCCCCACTGTGTTGTGCGTACTGTTGGTGGAGGTGGTTGTGGTGGTTATTGCTTTGCCCCTGCCCACTCCACCTCCCACTGCTGCCCCCACTGTGTTGTGCGTACTGTTGGTGGAGGTGGTTGTGGTGGTTATTGCTTTGCCCCTGCCCACTCCACCTCCCACTGCTGCCCCCACTGTGTTGTGCGTACTGTTGGTGGAGGTGGTTGTGGTGGTTATTGCATTGCCCTCTCTCACTTTGTCTACCACTGCTGCCCCCACTGTCGCCGGTACAACACACGCGTCAAGTAGAGGGAGCAGTGTTGTGTGAGCTGGTGCAGATGTTTGTGTGTGTGCTGTTGTTTTTGGTGGTTGTGGTTATTGCTTTGCCCACTTCCACTTTGTCTACCACTGCTGCCCCCACTGCCACTCGTGCAGCACACGGTCCAAGTAGAGGGAGCGGTGTAGTGTGTGCTGGTGCAGATGTGTGTCTGTGTGCAAGTGGTGGTGGTGACGGTGGTAATTGCTTTGCCCCCTTCCACTCCGTCTACCACTGCTGACCCCGCTGCCGCTTGTACAACACACGCGTCAAGTAGGATGAGTGGTGTTGTGTGTTCTGGTGCTGATGCCTGTGTGTGTGCTGTTGGTGGTGGTGGTGGTGGTGGCGGTGGTGGTGGTTATTGCTTTGCCCCCTTGCACTTTGTCTACCACTGCTGACCCCGCTGCCGCTTGTACAACACACGGGTTAAGTAGGATGAGTGGTGTTGTGTGTGCTGGTGCTGATGTGTGTCTGTGTGCTGGTGGTGGTGGTGGTGGTGGATATTTCTTTGTCCCCTGCCACTTTGTCGACCTCTGCTAGCCCAGCTGCCGCTCATACAAGACACGCGTCAAGTAGGATGAGTGGTGTTCAGGGGGGGTGTCATCAATGAGGTGTGTGTTGTTGGAGAGGCGTGTGGATGTGGTCATGGTGGTGGTGGTGAGTGTGCAAGAATTTATGATAACGCCTGGTGGGGCGTGGTATTAAGGGAACCCCCCCTTACGGCAGAAGAGAATGGGCTGTGTGTGTGGATGTCAGTGATGCTGGTGCAGCCGCAGTTTCTCGATAGGGATGAACATGACACCTTCTAGTCAGCTGCATCAGCTGGCCCCTGGGGTTAGCCCAAATCGTTCAGCTGCATTTGAAAGCCCGACCGAGGCTCAGACAACACACGGGTCGAGTAGTGAGGTAGGTTGTGCCACTGATTGAATTGCAAATAATGATAAAGCCTGGTGGGGCGTGGTATTAAGGGATTCCCGTTTTACGGTGGTAGGGAACAGGCTGCTACTTAACTGGATAGTGCTACCATGGCGGTTGACAGCGACCGCGAACACTGAGGCGCACCCGTAGGGATTCGAACCCTGCACCTTCTGCCTGATTTCAACGAACTAAACCATTGAGCCAATCGTCGAAACGGGAGATTTCTCAATAGGTATGAACATGGCACCTTCTAGTCAGCTGCATCAGCTGCCCCCTGGGGTTAGCCCAAATCTCTCAGCTGCATTTGAACGCCCGGCTGTGGCTCAGACAAACCACGGATCGAGTAGAGAGCTAGGTAGTTCCACTGATTGAATTACAAGAAGCAGTGTAGCATAGCTTGTCATTTCCGCTACGAGCAGCAGCTTCAAGGCACTATCTACGAGCTTATAGGCGCTACGAGCAGCAGCTTCTAGGCAGCTCCCTTGGGTTTCTACCAATCCAAATATGTAGCAACGTAGTGCATCTGGAAGCTGACAAAATCATATTTCCAGCACTGTTGGAATCTTGGGGCTTAGCCCATTGAATGGATCAGATATGCAGAGTAGTTGGATTTGTGAAGACGGTGTTGCAGCAGGATTGAAGGCCTTCTGGCGTTTTGGAAGTTTATAAGAGAAAAATAGCTGTTTTTTTGTTTTACAATACTTGTAGATTGCGTGGTGACTTTCTTGCTTGCTGGCTGGATTTATATTTATTTGCATATATTTGTTATGTTTGAAGAGTAGGATTTAGATGTGTGCCTTGGCACGTGTGTTACGAAGATCATAGCTAAGCATTTTGAAGTGAGAGATTGAGCATGCGGTTGTGTGTGTTTGTGTGCATTTGTATATTACATTCCTAGAGTAGCCAGAATGCCAGAATGCCAGATAGGCTAGAGGGCCTTGCCCTACATAAAAGCATTGAGTCCTGTTAGCATGAATGTAAATTGGAAACTTTTACCTTCCCACGGGGCGTGGGGTTGAGAAATATTAAACGTAATATTTAAGCTACACCATATAATTAAAGCCCCTTATTTTTTTGGACCTGTTTTAAAAAACTTAGTTGAGCGAAGATATTAAAAAAAAAAAAAAAATCATATTTATAAAAATCGTTAAGGAATCTTATCGATAGCTTGCATTGGGGTATGGTTACTGTGGGTTTTGCTTTCTCTGACTGCTACTAGCCTACTACGCCTGACTTGCCCAACCATGGCATTAGGGGGGGCTAAAACGGGAAAATACTGATAAACTGAACCCCGGAATAAGTTTCTTGAACTGCCACTTCCCAAATATGCAAGTTTTACCAAATCAAGACTTTCAAGGGACTACCTCCGCAGGACGATCAGGGTACTTCAAATGGCCAAATTGGCCAGCGCTTTACCGCACTTGCAAACAAAAAAACTGCGCTTTGTAGTGCAAAAAGCGCAAAAATTGCCTGCAGCGCCCACAAGGGGTTGCAAAAAACTGCGCTTAAAGCGCATAGGGGGTCAAAAAGTCAGCGCTAAAAAAAAGCAAAAGCGCGCACTTTGAATTACCCTGGGGACGACATGCCCAGGTCTCGCATCGAGGAGGAAGCCTACAACACCAAGTGGGTACAGTGCAGGGCACTACTTCTTGCCAAATTGGTCAGCGCTTAAAGCGCACAAACGTCAAATTGGTCAGCGCTCTTTAATGCAAACAGCGCGAAAACTGCGCGCTGCGCCCACACTCCCACAGGGGTTGATAAACTGCGCGAAACGCACAGAAAGGCTCAAAAAGGCAGCGGCACCGCGCTGCTGCACGCCCCTAGTAGTACCCTGGCATCTACCATGTCCCTGCCCCGTCGTCCCCGAGGGGCAGGAAGAAACATCATCAGGAGCATGGCATACTGCACTTATATACATACGTTTGATTGGTCGTTGGTCGGTTTCTCCCGCCGGCCCTGAGTGCTTTTACTCTTTTGTAGGAGTGGCAACACCGGTTTGTGTCAGGAGACCTAACTCCTCGGGTGAAAATCCTTTCATACAAAAAGTACACTCCTTCATTCGATCCCATAATGTTCATGGCATGAACCAACGCTTCTTCATCCTTCAAATCCACATTTAATATATATCATGCGATACCCTTGTCAATTGACAGCTCACAATTCAGCCCCCCTTGGCTCCGTCAAGCCTTGGGCACATATGGGGTCCATGAGGGCATCAGGAAAAGTGCAAATATCAGAATTAAATAAACTTACCGCGGCATTTGACGATTTTAGCCCACAGGGGAGGAATAGCTGAGCTGGTTGCCAGTGGGGGTATAAGCTCGCGGTATGCAACTGTGTGTACAATACGCACCTTACATAATGGCAAGAGGATGTACTAGCAACAGGGTAAGTTTTCTTCAGAAGGGGTAACAGAAAAGCATGGCAAAAATAACTTGGCAAGGGGGTGGAGCCGACTCAAGTTTAGACTTGAGACATGAAAACAAGTTGGCAAAGGGTCGTTTTGCTTAAGTTACATTTCCACATAGCGAGCTCAAGTTCACATAATATCTGGATATATTTCTTTTACTGGTCCTATATTTGAATATGTTACTTTTTCTGATCCTAAATGGTCCCAGGCTTGCTGTAAAACCAAGTACAAAATGCTTGAAGTGAAATCATTTAACAATTTAATTAAAATAAGCAGATGATTGGGCACAAAAGAATGCGCTTCAAGGATATCCAGCGCCGGCCATTGGTAGGAGGTTAATAAATTCCAGGGTAGCGTAGTAACCGTTGTGTTGTAACTTGGCAACGCCAAACCAGCTTGACTGGGATCCAGCCCCAACCGGTTTGGCAAAGGGTCGTTTGACATTACGTAATAGTGGTAACTGACAGGGGTCATTGGTAATTGAGTGCATTGAGGGAGTCTTTCGGTGGTGGAATGTGGTATCAGGGATGTGGTGGTGTTAAAAAACACCGTTGTTCTGGTTGCGAGTGCACGCTTCAACCAGGGTGGGGCGGATGATCTATCCACCGAAGCCGTACAGGGTGCGGCCCTGGCGCTTCAGGGCGTAGACGACATCAAGAGCAGTGACAGTCTTACGACGAGCGTGCTCAGTGTAGGTCACAGCATCGCGGATGACGTTCTCCAGGAAGACCTTGAGCACACCGCGGGTCTCCTCGTAGATGAGGCCGCTGATACGCTTCACTCCACCGCGGCGAGCCAAACGGCGGATGGCAGGCTTGGTGATACCCTGGATGTTATCACGCAAGACCTTGCGATGACGCTTGGCTCCTCCCTTTCCAAGTCCCTTGCCGCCTTTGCCACGTCCGGACATGTTTGATTGGTTTAGGTTGGGGGTGAGATGGACTATTCCGAGTGCTTGCTACATTCCAGAACAGTTGCAAACTTATAGGAATTATGTTGGCCCTCGCGTGGGAGGGCTCTGGATGACCCACAGCCCGCCTAAACCCACTCTCGGTTAGGTCTGCTGATCCGACGGATCTGAAGCGGATCAGTAGATCGCGCGCCCACCATCCCAGTCTCGGTATCTTGACCTGGGCGACCTGGGCCGACCTGGGCCCAGGCCTGGGCGGGTTGAATTCAGAGCGGATCAGCAGAACGCGCCCCCCTCTCGGTTGGCTGACTCGCGTTGACCTCAGAACCCGAACCTGGAATATTGGAGTTAAATCCCTAGAAATCTACACATGCATGATTCATCGTCCCAATTTCCCATCCGATTCCCTCATAATGGCCCGTACCAAGCAGACCGCCCGTAAGTCCACCGGAGGCAAGGCCCCCCGCAAGCAGCTGGCCACCAAGGCGGCCAGGAAGAGCGCCCCTGCCACTGGCGGTGTGAAGAAGCCTCATAGGTACAGGCCCGGAACTGTCGCCCTGCGTGAAATCCGCAAGTACCAGAAGTCCACCGAGTTGCTCATCCGCAAGCTGCCTTTCCAGAGGCTGGTTCGTGAGATCGCACAGGACTTCAAGACCGACCTGCGTTTCCAGTCTTCTGCCGTTCTGGCTCTGCAGGAGGCCGCCGAGGCCTACCTGGTGGGTCTCTTTGAGGATACCAACCTAGCTGCTATCCATGCCAAGCGTGTCACCATCATGCCCAAGGACATCCAGCTGGCACGCCGCATCCGTGGCGAGAGGGCTTAAGCAAACCTTCCAGATCAGTAACCAATCAACCACTCCTTCCTCCTCAAACAACGGTGTTTTTCAACACCACCTACAAATGACCAAATCAGTTATAAAAGCATTCGCCTCCGTTCATATGTACCGGGTTGAGTCCAATTGTGTTACGGGAGATTGATTGTCGTAAAAGGTGTGTGGGGAGGGAACCTTGTCATAGACCACCCACTCAAGGGTGATTTACCATGTGGAGGATATTCTCACTCGATCCTGAAATGCCCATTGTCCCCTTTCCCATGGCGTGAACACATTCCACTTTGGTGGGTAGAGCTTCGTTGCCAGTTCATTTTCAATCCTGAGGGGTGAGATCTCCAGGAGCCGAGGGATGCAAAACAGGGAGGTTTTTTAGAACGTAACGTTTCATGTCTCAACCACAGATTCTGAGGATCTGTTACGCTGCAAATGTAGATTTCGGCCCATGAGATCTTGAAGTATCCTTGAACAACCCTGGTGCAAAAATCATGGGTTTTAAACGACTGTTTGAGCATGTGTAATGACGCAGGCGCAGGGTTGAGTAGAGGGAGCGGGAGCCCCCGCATGAGTGTGGGAGCATTTCAAAACAAAATTAATAATCTCGGTTCAAATCCAAATTTGAATTTGGCAACCGGGTTCCTCCGCATGCGCATGCTCCTCGTTCTCAAAGTTATTGAGACTTGGCGTCTTTCTTACTGATCTCCCTAAACCACGGCCGTGCTTGTCGCCTACAGCTTCAGTTCCTTCCTCCTCCGTCCATTGGATCCTCCTCCTCGATCCACGTATCTTGCTACTCTTCCGCCAGCCACGTCGCTGTACGTTCCTTTCCATCTCTCTGAAATCCCGAGGAACCAGCGTAAGCAGCTCCTAGACTCCAACAGCAGGAAGAAAAGCGACGCGCGCAGGGTTCTGTGGCTTGGCTTGGGTACTTCCGGACCGCTATGCGGGGCCCTGTGTTTCGGTGCGGGGCTGTAGCCGCTGCTGCCGGACGATGCATGTCTCATGTCTCATGCACACATGCTGACAGACGATATGGGGCTCGTGCAAGGGCTGCCGTGCTGTTGACCTTCATGCTAGTGCTTCAACAGTCATTGGCCCTCAAGATCTTCGTCTTTCCAGATGTTCCAGGAAGTGGGTATTGGGTGTGGAAGTGGGATTATAAGTGGGACTGGGTCGAATCACGAGCATACACATGCATGTCTCAAATAAAATGTGCACACATGCTCGCACATGCGCAAGCCAAAATACACATTCACACACATGTGCAAGCCAAACTGCACATGCACACGCATGGGCATACATGCACACACACGCATGTGCCCTATTTCCAGCACTCGATTGTGCACATGTTTACGAGCCCAATTTGACCTGCACCGATGTGTACATGCCCAATGGTACAAGCACCCACATACATCCACACACATGCGTCCAACTACATGCGCACACATGCACACACACGTGCCTAAAATTAAAAGCACACACGTGGGCATGTCCAAGTACATATGCACACATTCACACACGTGCATGACTTCAATCAAATACACACACATGTGTGTGTTCAAGTACGTATGCATACACTTGCCTGTCTCAAATCAAAAGCACGCACATGGTTATGTCCAAGTACATATGCATACATGCACGCACATGCGCACACACGCATGTCTTCAATGCAAAACAGACACATGGGTACGTCAACGGACATGCAAATACATGCTTACACATGTGCGCACACATTCACAAACATGCATGTCTTCAAAACACAACACAAACATGGGTACGATGACGAGCATGCACACTCATGCATGTCTTCAATACACCACACAAACATGGGTACGATGACGAGCATGCACACTCATGCATGTCTTCAATACACCACACAAAACATGGGTACGATGACGAGCATGCACATCATGGCTGTTCTTCAATACACAACACAAACATGGGTACGATGACGAGCATGCACAAACATGCATGTCTTCAACACACAACACAAACATGGGTACGATGACAAGCATGACACCATGCATGTCTTCAATACACCACACAAACCATGGGTACGATGACGAGCATTCACACTCATGAATGTCTCAATACCAACAACACAAAAATGGTGACGATGCGAGCATGCACCTCATGCATGTCTTCAATACACAACACAAAACAGGTACGAGACGAGCATGCACATCATGCATGTCTTCAATAACCCAACAACAAACATGGGTCGATGACGAGCATGCACACTCCTGAGGTTTCTATAACACCAACACAAACATGGGTACGATGACGAGCATGCACACTCAGCATGTCTTCAATTACCACACAAAACCATGGGTACGATGACGAAGCATGCACACTCATGCATGTCTTCAAACCACACAACACAGGGTCGATGACGAGCATTGCACCACTCATGCATGTCGTCAAACCCAACACAAACATGGGTACGAGTGACGAGCCTGCACATATGCATGTTCTTCAATACAACAACACAAACAGGGTACATGACAAGCATGACACTATGGCATATCTTCAATACACCACACAAAAACATGGGTACGTGACAGAGCATGCACACTCATGCAGGTCTTCAATAACAAAACAAAACATTGGTACGATGACAAGCATGCACACGCATGCATGTCTTTCAATACACCACACAAAACATGGGGACGATGACGCGCATTGCACACTCATGCAGGTCTTCATTACAAACACAAACATGGGTACGATGCACGAGCATGCACACTAGCATGTCTTCAATACACAACACAAACATGTGTACGAGGACGAGGCATGCACAGATCATGTCTTCAATACACACACAAAAATGGGTACGATGACGAGCTGCACACTCCGCAGTTTCAATACACCACCACAGGTTACGATGACGAGCATGCCCACTCAGCATGTCTTTCAATACACAACCAAACATGGGTAGATGACGAGCATGCACACTCGTGCATGTCTTCAATACACCACCACAAAAAACATGGGTACATGAGAGATGCCCCCTCCGCGTCTTCCTCCTGACGACATGCACACTCATGCATGTCTTCAATACACAACACAAACATGGGTACGATGACGAGCATGCACACTCATGCATGTCTTCAATACACCACACAAACATGGGTACGATGACGAGCATGCACACTCATGCATGTCTTCAATACACACACAAACATGGGTACGATGACGAGCATGCAACACTCTCATGTCTTCAATACACAACACAAATATGTACATGAGACGAGCATGCCACCCTGCATGTCCTTCATACACAACACAAACATGGTACGATGACGAGCATCACACTATGCATGTCTTCAATACACCACACACAAACATGGGTACATGACGAGCATGCAACAGCTCATGCAGGCTTCAATACCGACACAAACATGGGTACGATGACGAGCATTCCCACTCCTGCAGTTCTCAATACCACAACACAAACATGGTACGATGACGAGCAGCACACTCATGCATGTCTTCAATCACAACACAAACATGGTACGATGACAAGCCTGCACACTCATGCAATGTCTTCAATACAACCACACAAACATGGTACGATGACGAGCAGCACACTCATGCAATGTCTTCAATACACACAAACAACCATGGGTACGATGACGAGCATCACACTCAGGCATGTCTTTCAATACACAACACAAACATGGGTACGATGACGACAGCTCACTCCTGCATGTCTTCAATAACACACACACATGGTACGTACGAGCAATCACACATCATGCTGTCTTCAAATACCACACAAACAGGTACGCTGCGAGCATGCACACTCATGCATGTCGTCAATACAACCCACACAAACATGGGTTAAGGATGACGAGCATGCACCCTCAGGCAAATGTCCTTCATACCCAACACAACAGGGGTACCATGACGAGCATGCACACTCATGCATTCTTCAAATACACGACACCACATGGGTACGATACGAGCATGCACACCTCATGCAATGTCTTCAATAGACCACACAAACATGGGTACGATGACGAGCATGCACACTCATGCATGTCTTCAATACACCACACAAACATGGGTACGATGACGAGCATGCACACTCATGCATGTCCTTCAATTACACCCACACAAACATGGGTACGATGACGAGCCTGCCACACTCATCATGTCTTCATACCCACACAAACATGGGTACGATGACGAGCATGCAACACTCATGCATTCTTTCATACAAACCAACAACATGGGACGATGACGACATTGCACACTCATGCATGTCTTCAATAGACCACACAAACATGGGTACGATGACGAGCATGCACACTCATGCATGTCTTCAATACCCAACACAAACATGGGTACGATGACGAGCATGCACACTCATGCATATCTTCAATACACCACACAAACATGGGTACGATGACGAGCATGCACACTCATGCATGTCTTCAATACACAACACCACGTGGGTAACGATACGAGCATGCACATCATGCATGTCGTCAAATCCACCAACAAACTGGGTACGATGACGAGGCATGCACATCTCATGCATGTCTTCAATAGACACACAAACACATGGGTACGATGACGAGCATGCACAACTCATGCATGCTTCCAATACCACGCAAACATGGGTACGATGATGAGAATGGCACACTCATGCATGTCTTCAATACACCACACAAACATGGGTACGATGACGAGCATGCACACTCATGCATGTCTTCAATACACCACACAAACATGGGTACGATGACGAGCATGCACACTCATGCATGTCTTCAATACACCACACAAACATGGGTACGATGACGAGCATGCACACTCATGCATGTCTTCAATACCCAACACAAACATGGGTACGATGACGAGCATGCACACTCCTGCCATGTCCTTCATACACAACACAAACATGTGGTACGATGAACGAGCATGCACACTCATGCATGTCTTCATACCCACCAAACTGGGTAGATGACGAGCTGCACACTCATGCATGTCTTCAATACACAACACAAACATGGGTACGATGACGAGCATGCACACTCATGCATGTCTTCAATACACAACACAAACATGGGTACGATGACGAGCATGCACACTCATGCATGTCTTCAATACACAACACAAACATGGGTACGATGACGAGCATGCACACTCATGCATGTCTTCAATACACCCACACAACATGGGTACGATGACGAGCATGCACACTCATGCTGTCCTTCAATCACAACACAAACTGGGTACGATGACGACCATCACACTCATCATGTCTTCAACTACAAACCACACAAACATGGTAAGGATGACGAAAAAGCATGCACACTCATTGCATTCTTCAATACACCACACACACATGGGTACGATTGACGACATGCCACACTCATGCATGTCTCATACACCACACAAAGTATGGGTAACATGAACAAAAAAAAACGAGCATGCACACTCATGCTGCCTTCACTACACCCACACAAACATGGGTACGATGACGAGCATCGCACACTCATGCATGTCTTCAATCACAACACCAAACATGGTACATGACGAAGCTGCACACTCATGCATGCCTTCAATACCGACACAAACATGGGTACGATTACGGAGCAGGCCAACTCATGCATGTCTTCAATACACAACACAAACATGGTACGATGACGATCATGCACACTCTGCATTCTTCAAATACACAACCAAGCAGGGGATGACGACATGCACACTCATGCATTTCTTCAATTACACAACACAACATGGGTCGATGAACGAGCAGCACACTCATGCATTTCTAATACACACAACAAACAGGGTACGATGAGAGCATGCCACCTCCATGCATGTCTTCAATACACCACACAAACATGGGTACGATGACGAGCATGCACACTCATGCATGTCTTCAATGACCACAACAAACAGGGTACGATGAACGGCCAAATGCACACTCATGCATGTTTCTTCATACACAACACACAAACCGGGTAACATGATGAGCATGCACACTCAATGCATGGCCTTCAATACACCAACCAAACTTGGTACGATGACAAGCCTGCACAACGTATCCCTCATCATTTCTTCAATCCACCACACAAACATGGGTACGATGACGACATGCAACACTCTGCATGTCCTTCAATACACCACACAAACATGGGTACGATGACGAGCATGCACACTCATGCATGTCTTCAATACACCACACAAACATGGGTACGATGACGAGCATGCACACTCATGCATGTCTTCAATAACACCACACAACATGGGTACGATGCGACATGCACACTCATGCATGTCTTCATACACAACACAAACATGGTACGATGACGAGCATGCACACTCATTCCTGTCTCAATACCCGACACAACATGGGTACGAGACGAGCAGGCACCTCATGCTGTTTTCATACACAAGACAAACAGGGTACGATGACGAGCGGCACACTCATGCTGTCTTCAAACACACACAAACATGGTACGATGACGAGCATGCACACTCATGCATTCTATACACCACACACACCTGGGTACTATGACGAGCATGCACACTCATGCATTTCTTCATAGACCACCCAAACATGGGTACGATTACGAGCATGCAGCACTCCATGCATGTCTTCAATACACCACACCACATGGGTACGATGAAAGCATGCAACACTCATGCATGTCTTCCAATAGACCACACAAACATGGTACATGACGAGCATGCACACTCTGCATTCCTTCAATACACACACAAACATGGGTACGATGATGAGCCTGCACACTCAGCATGTCTTCAATAACCCACACCAAACATGGGTACGATGACGAGCCAGCCACTCATGCATGTTCCTTCAATACACCACACAAACGGGGTACGATGAACGAGCATTCCACTCATGCATTCTTCAATACACACACAACATGGGTTACGATGAACGATCATGCACACTCATGC
>JACBWV010000045.1:5879546-6000761 GCA_013435795.1 Chlamydomonas sp. ICE-L | reverse complement strand
TTAGTAGCACAAAGGAGGGAAGGGGGGAGGAAGGGGAAAGGGGGAGGGGGGAACACACAGAAGTGGGGTGAGTACGGGGAAAGGAGAGGTGGTGGTGGCCAATATAGACACCAGGACACAAGGGTTGGGCACACATGTGGGGAGTTAAACTGTTGAGGCCCACAAACAATCGTTTTACCGGCGGGGGCCCTGATTTCGTGCTACAGTGATCATTGAATTCTATAATATAATTGAATAATCATCTCATCTGGGTCTGCCTTCAATTGCCTTGTGTGTATGTCACAGTCCAGGGGTACCCTAGTTACCCAGTCCTCTATTAAAACCAGATGATATCAGATGATATCAAACCAGATTAGACCAGAACGCCCACCCATTTATTCACCGATCCCCCCCCCCCCCCCCCCCCCGTAGATGCAACAACTTCTCCCCTAACCCCAGATTTGATTATATCAGATCAAACCAGATTAGGCCAGAACGCCCACCCATATATTCACCGACCCCCCCACCCCTCCACCCCCCACCCCCATCACCGAACCCCCCACACCCATCGTTTCACTTCTCAACTTCTCTCCCACCCCCTTAGGTGGGTCAGATCAGCTCAAACAGATTATATAGTACTAGATCAGATCTGGTCACACATGATTATATCAGATCTCCCATCCACCCACCCGCCCTCCCCTCAGGGTGCAGCGACTTAAACCCCAACCCAATGGTCGGTTTCATCTCCTTGACTTGCTTCCAACCCAGCAAGGATCGCATGATCCCCACCATCAGGGTGCAGTGACCTCTGCCCCAACCCCTACATTACCCCAGATCACCCACCAATCCACTCCCCCCCCCACACCCACACCCACCCACCCGCCCTCCCCTCAGGGTGCAGCGACTTCTCTATCAACCCCTGGATCACACCAGGTCACCCACCCATCCACCCACCCATCCACCCTCCCCTCTGTGCATTGACCTCTCCCCCACCCCCTACATTACCCCAGATCATCCCCCCACCCATTCCCCCCCACCCACCCACCCCACCCCACCCCACCCACCCACCCACCCTCCCATCTTTGTGCAGCAACTTTAACCTCAACCCCTAGATCACACCAGGTCACCCACCTATCCACTTACCCACCTACCCTCCCTTCTCTGTGCAGTGACCTCTCCCCTCCCCCCCCTGGATCACACCAGGTCACCCACCTATCCACTTACCCACCCACCCTCCCTTCTCTGTGCAGTGACCTCTCTCCCCCCCCCCCCCCCCTGGATCACACCAGGTCACCCACCCATCCACTAACCCACCTACCCTCCCTTCTGGGTGCAGTGACCTCCCCCCCCCCCCCTGGATCACACCAGGTCACCCACCTATCCACTTACCCACCTACCCTCCCCTCAGGGTGCAGTGACCTCTCCCCCCCCCCCTGGATCACACCCACCCACCCGCCCTCCCCTCAGGGTGCAGTAACTTCTCTATCAACTTCTAGATTAGATCAGATCGCCCACCCATCCACTAGCCCAACTACCCTCCCTTCTGTGTGCAGTGACCTCTCCCCCCCCCCCCCCCCTGGATCACACCAGGTCACCCACCTATCCACTTACCCACCTACCCTCCCTTCTGTGTGCAGGGACTTTTACCTCAACCCCTAGATCACCGCACATCGCCCACAAATCCACTAACCCACCCACCCTCCTTTCTCTGTGCAGTGACCTCTCCCCCCCCCCCCTGGATCACACCAGGTCACCCACCTATCCACTTACCCACCTACCCTCCCATCAGTGTGCAGCGACTTTAACCTCAACCCCTATATCACCGCACGTCGCCCACCAATCCACTAACCCACCCACCCTCCCTTCTCTGTGCAGCGACTTTAACCTCAACCCCTAGATCACCGCACATCACCTACCAATCCACTAACCCACCCACCCTCCAATCTCTGTGCGGCGACTTTAACCTCAACCCCTAGATCACCGCACATCACCTACCAATCCACTAACCCACCCACCCTCCCTTCTCTGTGCAGCGACTTAAACCTCAACCCCTAGATAATACCAGATCGCCCACCCATCCACTAACCCACCCACCCTTCCCTGTGGGTGCAGGGACTTCTCCGTGTGCAGCGACTTTAACCTAAACCCCTAGATAATACCAGATCGCCCACCCATCCACTAACCCACCCACCCATCCCTGTGGGTGCAGTGACCTCTCCGTGTGCAGCGACTTAAACCTAAACTCCTGGACCACACCAGATTGCCCACCCATCCACTAACCCACCCACCCTTCCCTGTGGGTGCAGGGACTTCTCCGTGTGCAGCAACTTTAACCTGAACCCCTAGATAATACCAGATCGCCCACCCGTCCACTAACCCACCCACCCTTCCCTGTGGGTGCAGGGACCTCTCCGTGTGCAACAACTTTAACCTTAACCCCTGGACCACACCAGATCGCCCACCCATCCACTAACCCACCCACCCTTCCCTGTGGGTGCAGTGACCTCTCCGTGTGCAGCGACTTTAACCTAAACCCCTGGATCACACCAGATCACCCACCCATCCACTAACCCACCTACCCTCTCCTCTGGGTGCAGTGACCTCTCTCCCAACCCCTAGATCGCCCACCCAACCACTACCCCACCCACCCTCCCCTCTGGGTGCAGCGACTTTAACCTTACCCCCATGGTCGGTTTCATCTCCTTGACTTGCTTCCAAAACAGCAAGGATCTGGTGACCCCCACCATCAGGGTGCAGTGACCTCTGCCCCAACCCCTAGATCACACCATAATGCCCAACCATCCACACACCCACCTACCCTCCCTTCTGGTGCAGTGACCCCCCCTACACCCCCAACATTACCCCAGATCACCCACCCATCCACTCCCCCACACCCACACCCACACACCCACACCCACACACCCACATACCCACCCCACCCCTCTGAGTGCAGCGACTTTAACCCCATGGACGGTGCTATCTGCTTGACTTGCTTCAAACCCAGCAAGGATCGCATGATACCCACCATCAGGGTGCAGTGACCTCTGCCCTAACCCCTACATTACCCCAGATCACCCACCCATCCACTCCCCCCACACCCACTGAGTGCAGCGACTTTAACCCCATGGTCGGTTTCATCTCCTTGACTTGCTTTCAAAACAGCAAGGATCTCTTGATCTCCAACATCTGGGCACAGTGACCTCTGCCCCAACCCCTGGATCACACCAGGTCACCCACCCATCCACTAACCCACCTACCCTGCCTTCTGAGTGCAGCGACTTTAACCTCGACCCCTACATTATACCAGATTGCCCACACATCCACTCACCCACCCACACTCCCCTCTGGCTTTAGTGTCCTCTCCCCCACCCCCTACATTATACCAGATCACCCACCCATCCCCCCCCCCCCCCCCCACACACACACACACACACACACACTCCACCCCACCCCTCTGAGTGCAGCGACTTAAACCCCAACCCCATGGGCGGTGCTATCTGCTTGGCTTGCTTCCAACCCGGCAAAGACATTATGTCCTTCTGGGTGCAGTGACCTCTATCCCACCCCCTAGATTACCCCAGATCACCCACCCATTCACTCCCCCCCACCCCCCCCACACACACACCCACCCCCCACACACCCACCCACCCCCACCCCTCTGGGTGCAGCGACTTTAACCCCAACCCCATGGGCGGCGCTATCTGCTTGACTTGCTTCCAACCCGGCAAAGACATCATGATCCCCACCCTCTGGGTGCAGTGACCTCTCCCCCACCCCCTACATCACCCACCCATCCACCCCACCCCTCTGAGTGCAGCGACTTTAACCCGAACCCTATGGGCGGCGCTATCTGCTTGACTTGCTTCCAACCCGGCAAAGACATCATGATCCCCACCATGGAGAATGTGTGTGGCCCCTTGTGTGGCTGGTCATTGAAGGAGCTGAGGCGGGAGTCTGTGTGGGCCCTTTACTTTCCCAACACGACCTTCTCCTCCGGGAGGGTGGTTAGACTAGCCCCTTCTACCGATCCCAAGCCACCTGCGGATTCTGCGGAGCTGGAGGCGCGTGTGGATGAGTGGTTGGAACGACCCCGCAAGTGAGTTTTGGTTGGTGGTGGTTGCAGGTAGTTAGAAGTGGTTGGAACGACCCCGCAAGTGAGTTTTGGTTGGTGGTGGTTGCAGGTAGTTAGAAGTGGTTGGAACGACCCCGCAAGTGAGTTTTGGTTGGTGGTGGTTGCAGGTAGTTAGAAGTGGTTGGAACGACCCCGCATGTGAGTTTTGGTTGGTGGTGGTTGCAGGTAGTTGGATGGGGGTGAAGGTGGTTGGAAGCGGTTGAAGCGTCCTCGCAAATTTGTTGTGATTGGGTGGGGGTGAAGGTGGTTGGAAGGGGTGGGAACAACCCCGCAAGTTAGTTGTGATTGGGTGGGGATGAAGGTGGTTGGAAGCGGTTGGAACATCCTCACAAGTCAGTTGTGGTTGGGTGGGGGAGAAGGTGGTTCAATCTGGTTGCATGAATTTCCAAAAGAACATGACCAAAAAGGTGTTGGATGGCCCCCCACCCCATCGCACCCCCACCACCCACCCCACCCTATCGCCCCCAACCCCACCCCATCACACCAACCCCACCCATCAAACCCCACCCCACCCCATCCGCACCCCACCCCATCCTCACCCACCCCACCCCAATCGCACTCCCACCCCATCGCACCCCAACCCTACCACACACACCATCTCCCATCCCATCGCACACCACACCACACCAACACAACACCCACACCACACCACACACACACAACCACAAACATCGCACCCCCACGCACCCCACCCAACCCCACCCACCCCATCGCACACCCACCCCACCCACCCCACCCCATCGGCACACCACCCACCCCACCCCACACCACCCACACCCATCGCACACCACCCACACACACAAACCAAACACACCACACCACAACATCGCTCCCCACCCCACCCCCCCACCCCATCGCCGCACCCCACCCCCATCGCACCTCACCCCACCCCACCCCATCGCACCCCACACCACACCACCACACCACACCACACCACACCACACCACACCACACCATCGCACACACCACCCCACCCATCGCACCCCATCGCACCCCCACCCCACACCACACCACACCACCCCATCGCACCCCACTCCACCCCATCGCACCCCACCCCATCCCATCACCACCCCACCCCACCCCATCGACCCCACCCCCCACCCCCACCCCATCACACCCCACCCCAACCCTATCGCACCCCACCCCACACCACACCCCACCACCCCATCGCACCCTACTCCCCCACTCCACCCCATCGCACCCCACCCCATCCCATCACACCCACCCCACCCCTCGCACACCACACCCACCCATCACACACCACCCAACCCTATCGGCACCCACCCCACCCCACACCACACCACCCCATCGCACCCACTCCACCCCATCGCACCCCATACCCATCCCATCACACCCCACCCCACCCCATCGCACCCCACCCCCCCCCCCCACCCCATCACACCCCCCCCATCCCTATCTCAACCCACCCCCCCCCCATCACACCCCACCACGCCCCCCATCGCCCTCACCCCACCCCACCTATCTCACCCCCCACCATCGCAGCCGTCAACCCCAACCCACCCATCGCCCCAGCCCCATCGCACCCTACCCCACCCCACCCCATCGCACCCCACCCCACCCCACCCCACCCCCATCGCTACCCCACACACACCACCCCACCACGCCATCGCACCCCATCTGCACCCCCAACACCACCCCACCCCATCGCACCCCATCGCCCCCACACCACCCTCACACCACCCCACCAATCGCACCCCACTCCCAACCCCATCCCATCGCACCCCCCACCCCACCCCCCCATCGCACCCCACCACAAGCCCCCATCTCAACCCCCCACCCATCATCATCGCATCCATTTCTCCCGACACCACACCATATCTCCAGTGCCCAACGCCCACAAGCCATCGCAACCCACCCCCACACCATCGCACCCCACACCACCCCATCGCATCCCACCACCCCACACCCATCGGCGCCCCCACACCACCCCATCGCACCCTATCCCACCCACACCATCGCACCCCCCCCACCCCACCCCTCCTCCCCCCTCACCCAACTGTTTTTCCTGGGTCTGCCTGTCAGTGGTGGGACATTCCTCATACACATCCACCTTCGCTACATGCACCTTTCGCACCTTTCTCACCACTCTCAAACTCGCTGCCTCTTCCTCCATGCCCCCCCCCCCCACAACACACACCACACACCACACCCCCCCTCACACCCCACAATCACGACTCACAGCTCTCAACTGCGCTGGCCTCCCCTGCATGCCCCCCCCCCCCCACACACACACACCCACACCCACCACCACAATCACATGCACCAAAAAAACGAACGGCTCTCCCCTCCCAACTTTGCTGCCTCTTCCTCCATGTCCCTTTTCGCACCTTTCTACCACTCTCAACTTCGCTTCCTATGTCCTCCATCCCCCCCCACACACACAACCCCACACACGCCCATTCCCCACCACCACAATCACACGCACCGCTCTCAACTTCGCTGCCTACTTCCCCCCCCTCCATGCCCCCCCCCCAGCACACCACCCACACCCCCGCCCCACCACACCCCCCCCACACCACAATCCACACGCCACCTCTCTCACTTCGCTGTCCATCTCCCTTCCTTCCCCCCCCCCCCCCACTTCCCATTTCCCCCCGCCTCCCCCCCCCCCCCCCCACACCTCCACACCCCCCCCCACCCACAATTCACATGCACCGCTCCCCCTCAACTTTGCTGCCTCTTCCTCCATTCACCTTTCGCATCCTTTCTAACCACTCTCAACTTTCGCTGCCTCTTTCTCCATGCCCCCCCCACCACCCACCCCAACACCCACAGCCCACACAACCCTCACACTCACCGCTCCTCAACTCGCTGTCCCATCTCACTGCATGGCCCCCCCCCACACACACACCCCACACACCCACACACACACCCACACACCACAATCACATGCACCGCTCTCAACTTTGCTGCCTCTTCCTCCATGTCCCTTTCGCACCTTTCTACCGTGTACCACCCAAACAAAAACCAAACATAAAATAAGCCAAGCCCCAAACCAAGCATGAACCAAACCAAAACCCCAAACCAAACCAAACCAACCCCACCATCAGGAACCTGTTTTTCCCTGGAGGTCGCCTGTCAGCGTGTCCGCAATGACGATTCCATGGCCGGGGTGCAGTGTGGGAGGCGCAGCAGACCAAACCAAACCAAACAAAAAACAAACAAAACAAAAAACAAACAAACAAACCCCAAACCCAAACCAAATCAAACCAACCCTACCATGAGGAACCTATTTTTCGCTGGAGGTCGCCTGTCAGCGTGTGCGGATACCCTCATACACATCCTCCTTCGCCACATCGACCTATCTAGCATGTACCACCCAAACCAAAGCCAAACCAAACCAAACCAAACCAAACCAACCCAAACCAAATCAACCCCACCATCAGAAACCTGTTTTTCCCTGGAGGTCGCCTGTCAGCGTGTCCGCAATGTGGATTCAATGGCCGGGGTGCTGTGTGGGAGGCGCACCAGAAAAAGAAAAAATAACCTTAACCCAAAATCAAACCAACCCTACCATCAGGAACCTGTTTTTTGCTGGTGGTCGCCTGTCAGCGTGTCGGCAATGTGGATTCAATGGGCGAGGTGCTGTGTGGGAGGCGGGGGTCCATTGATTTGCACATACATGTTCCTTTCTAGCATTTACCACCAAAACCCAAACCCAACCCAAACCAACCCCATCATCAGGAACCTGTTTTTCGCTGGTGGTCGCCTGTCAGCGTGTCGGCAATGTGGATTCAATGGGCGAGGTGCAGTGTGGGAGGCGGGGGTCCATTGATTCGCACATACATGCGCCTATGTAGCATGTTCCTTCCAAACCAAAACCCAAACCAAAACTAAACCAAAACCAAATTAACCCTACCATTAGGAACCTGTTTTTCACTGGTGGTCGCCTGGCAGTGTGTGGAGATACCCTCATACACATCCTCTTTCGCCACATGGACCTTTCTAGCATGTACCACCAAAGCCAAACCAAACCAAAACCAAACCAACACCCCCCCATCAGGAACCTGTTTTTCGCTGGTGGTCGCCTGGCAGTGTGTGGAGATACCCTCATACACATCCTCCTTCGCTATATGCACCTTTCTAGCATGCACTACCCAATACAACCCCCCCCACCCCCCACCCCCCACCCCCATCAGGAACCTGTTTTTCGCTGGTCGTCGCCTGGCAGTGTGTGGAGATACCCTCATACACATCCTCCTTCGCTATATGCACCTTTCTAGCATGCACTACCCAATTACAACCCCCCACCCCCCACCCCCACCCCCCATCAGGAACCTGTTTTTCGCTGGTGGTCGCCTGGCAGTGTGTGGAGATACCCTCATACACATCCTCCTTCGCTATATGCACCTTTCTAGCATGCACTACCCAATACAACCCCCCCCCCCATCAGGAACCTGTTTTTCGCTGGTGGTCGCCTGTCAGCGTGTCCGCAATGCGGATTTAATGGGCGGGGTGCGGTATGGGAGGCGCATCGAAACAAAAGTGACTACTTAATCCATGACATTGCTCCAGCGGGGTCTGTATACATACCCTTCTTGGAAGCCATGCGGGACTCCACATTCTGCTTCTCCCCGCCAGGCCAGGATATGGGGGACCCAGACAGATATGGTAAGGGCAAGGCCATGGTGGGTGTGTTGGTGGGGTGGGTGGGTAGGTGGGTTGGGGGGTTAGTAGGCTATGGATGGGTTGGGTGGGGGTGGGGGGTGGGGGGGGGTAGTAGGCTATGGATGGGTTGGTGGGCGGGGTGGGGTGGGGGGTGGGGAGGGAGGGATCTGCATATAAAATCCCCTTCTTGGAGGCCATGCGGGACTCCACATTCTGCTTCTCCCCACCAGGCCAGGACATGGGGGACCCTGACAGATGTGGTAGGGGCAAGGCCATGGTTGGGGGGGTGGTGGGGTGGGGTGGGTGGGGAGTCTATGGGTGGGTGGGGTGGGGAGGGGAGTCTATGGATGGGTGGGGTGGGGAGTCTATGGATGTGTTTGTGTGGGGGGGTCTATGGATGGGTGGGTGGAGGGGTGGGGTGGGGAGGGAGGGAGGAAGGGAGGGAGACAGGCAAGGTCATGGGAGACCCAGACAAATACTTTTGGTATTCAAGATCAGGACTGAAGAGATTCCTGAGGTGGGTGGAGTTAGGTTGGTGTAGGAGCAGCTGATGTGAGTGGACTTAGGTTGGTGTAGGAGCAGATAAATTGTCTACATGAGTGGATTCAGGAATTCCTGCTAGAAATCGGGGTCGAGGAGCTCCCCCTTGATGAAGTGGTCAATGCCTTGGAGCAGCTGAGGTGAGTGGAGTTAGGTTGGTAAGGCCAGGGTGGTGGGGGGGGATGGGGGGTAGTCTATGGTTGGGTTGGGTTGGGGAGTCTATGGATGGGTGGGGGGGGTGTTTAGTAGGCTATATATGGGTGGGTGGAGAGTGGTGGGGGAAAGGGAGGGAGGAAAGGGGGGCAGAGGGAGGGAGCAATAGAGGGAGACAGGGTGGGAGGGAGGGAAGGGGGGAGGGAGAGGGGGCAAAGCTGGGGCGAAATTCAGTTCAGTTCAGGGGGCAATGGGGGATTTTAATGGGGGCAAAGCTGTAATTGTAAAAACATCCCTGGCGTTCAGTTCAGTTCAGGAGACCATGGGGGCGTTTTATTGGGGCAAACCTGGGGCAAAGCTCAATTAAAAAAATGCAATTGTAAAACATCCCTGGTGCTCAGTTCAGTTCAGTTCAGTTCAGTTCATGGGGGTAATGGGGTCTTTTAATGGTGGCAAAGCCCCAATTGTAAAAAAATTGTAATTGTAAAAACATCTTTGGTGTGCAGTGCAGTTCAGTTCAGGGGGCAATGTCAGTTCAGTTCAGGGGGCAATGGGGGCTTTTAATGGTGGCAAAGCCCCAATTGTAAACACATTGTAATTGTAAAAGAATCCCTGGAGTGCAGTGCCTGCTATCATGTTTAGCTGTATCCAGCCCCTTTCAGTGATACACATTGGTGTAGTGGTAGACTGAATCGCTTTGAGGATGCAGAGTCGGGGGTTCTATTCCCCCTACGGTCGCTCTTAGCGTTGCAGGTCGTTGCCAACCGCGATGGTAGCTTGTCCAGTTGAGGTAGAAGACAGCTCTCTACCCGCCTAGACGGGTTCCCTTAACACCACGCCCCACCAGGCGTTATCATTACTATTATTATTATTATTATTATTATTATTATCATCATTATTATTATTATTATTATTATTATTATTATCATTATCATTATTATTATTAGCTGTATTCCTGGCATGCTGACCTCGGCAAGGGCTCATTCTTCAACCCAACCCAACCCAACCCAACCCAAGTGCCTGCTATCATGTTTAGCTGTATCCCTGGCAGGCTAACCTCGGTAAGGGCTCATCCTATGTGTTTGTGTGTGTGTGTGGGGGGGGGGGGGGTCAGGGAATGTTTGTAAATAAATAACTAGCTAACTAGCTAACTAACTAACTAAGTAAATACATACATAGTTAAACCAGTGTTGGTGGTTGGCCCCAGTGTTGGTGGTTGGCCCCAGTGTTGGTGGTTGGCCCCAGTGCAAGCAAACGGGCTGCCCCTCCCCCACCTCACGCCTCGTCATAAGGCGTACTATTTATGTGTAACTAAACCATACCAAAACAGACTGAACGGATCCAAACCAAGCCAAGCCAAACTAAGTTCCATGAGTGCAGTGGCAGCAGTCATGTTTGGCTGCATCCCTGTCATGGTGGTGACAACGGAGAGTGGTGGAGGAAAGCGTTGGTGGCCTATGCCAACCTCCTCCTCGTATAAACCCCCCCCCCCCCCCCCAGCCTCACGCCTCGTTATAACAACCCCCCCCACCTCAACGCCTCTTATACCCCCCCAAACCTCACGCCCTCGTTTAACCCCCCCCATATACCACCCCCCCCCAACCTCACGCCTCGTTATACCCCCCCCCCCCAACCTCACGCCTCGTTATACCCCCCCCCAACCTCACTTCCCCCTGTTATAAACCCCCCCCCCATCAACCTCCACCTCGTTATAAAACCCCCCCCCAACCTCACCCGTCGTTACCCCACCCAACCTCAACGCCTCGTTATACCCCCCCACCCCCCCCAACCTCAACGCCTCGTTAAAAAAAAAAAACCAAACCCACCCCCCCACCCACACGCCTGTTATAAACCTACCCCCCATAAACCCCCCCCCAAACCATCACGCCTCGTTATAACCCCCACCCACCCTCAACGCCTCGTTAGACCCACCCCCCCCAACCTCACCCTCGTTATACCCCCCCCCCCCCCAACCTCACCCTCGTTATAACCCCCCCTAAAACCTACCCCCCCCCCAACCTCAGCCTGTTGATACCGTTTATAGTACCCCCCTCAACCTCACCTCACCCTCGTTATAAGACCCCCCCCCAACCTCACGTCCTTTTTATAAAATACCCCATCCCACCGCACGCGCCTCATTATACCCCCCCCCACCACCCACATGCCTCGATAGACCCCCCCCAACCTCCTTCCACTAGTACCCCCCCCAACCTCATCTCACGCCTCGTTAGACCACCCCAATACCTCACGCCTCGTTATAACCTACCCCCCCCCCCCCAACCTCACGCGCCATGTTATATACCCCCTCCACCTCACGCCCGTTATACCCCCCCTCACTCAAACCCTCTTAGACCCCACCCCCCAACCTCACGCCTTCGTTATACCCACCTCCAAACCTCAACGCCTCGTTAGACCCACCACCGCAATACGCCTCTTAGACCCCCCCCACCACACATGCCTCGATAAGACCCCCCCCAAACCTCCGCCATGTTAGAACCCCCCCCCAACCTCACTCATCGTTATAATACCCCCCCCAACTCTCACGCCTCTTTAGACCCCCCCCCCCCAACCTCACGCCATGTTATACCCCCCACCTCAACGCCTCGTTAGACCCCCCCCCCAAAACCTCAACCCTCGTTAGCCCCCCCAACCTCACGTCTCAACCCTTGTTATACCCCCCCCCCCCCTCCTCTTCACGCCTCGTTTCGACCCCCCCAACCTCATGCCTCGTTAGACCCCCCCAACTTCACATGGCGCCTGCGTTAGACCAGACCCCCCCAACTCTTGCCTCGTTAGACCCCCCCCCCCCCCCCCCCCCCCCCCCCAACCTCACGCCTCGTAAGTAACCCCCCCAACCTCACGCCCTCTTAGACCATACCCCCCCCCCCCCCCCCCCCAACCTCACGCCTCGTAGACCCCACCAACCTCATGCCCGTTGTTATCCCCCCCACCTCACGCCTCGTTTGACCCCCCCCCCCAACCTCCGCCCTCGTTTATAAAATACCCCCCCCCCAAACCTCACGCTCGTTATATACCCCCCCCAACACCCCCCCCCAACCTCACGACGCCTCGTTAGACACAGACCCCCCCCAACCTAACGCCTCGTTAGCCCCCCCCCCAAACCTCACGCCTCGTTAGTTCCCCCCCCCCAACCATCACGCCGTTATTACTAACCCCCCCCCGACCTCACGCCCCTTTATCTCCCCCCCTCACCTTATACGCTCGTTATAACACCCTAACCCCCCCCCCCAACCTCACGCCTCGTTATAAACCCCCCCCCTCAACCTCACACCGTCGTTATAAAACCCCCCCCCCACCTCACGCCTCGTTATAAACCCCCCCCCAACCTCACGCCTTGTTAACCCCCCCCCCAGCCCTCCCGCCTTGTTATACCCCCCCCCAACCTCAATCCTCGTATAAAACCCCCCCTCAACCTCCACTCACGCCTCGTTATAAACTAAACCCCCCCCCCAACAACGCCATGTTATACCCCCCAACCTCACGCCTCGTTAGAACCCCCCCCCCCCACCCCCCCAAAACCCTTACGTCCTCGTTAGCCCCCCCCCAACCTCACGCCTTGTTAGACCGCCACCCCCCTCCATCTACGCCTCGTTAGACCCCCGATCCCCCCGACCTCATGCCCGTTATAACCCTTCCCAACCTCACGCCTCGTTAGACCCCACCAACCCCAGCCTCATAAGACCCCCCCCCACCACCACACTCCTCGATAGACCCCCCCCCAACCTCACGCGCACGTTACACCCCCCCAACCTCACCCTCAGTTAGACCCCCCCAACGCTCACGCCCTCGTTATACCCCCCCCCCCCCCCCCCCACCTTCACGCCATGTATAACCCCCCAACCTCACGCCTCGTTAGACCCCCCCCAAAACCTCCGCACTCATTAGCCCCCCCCAACCTCACGCCTTATTAGACCCCAAGACCCCCCCTCCATCTCACGCCTCGTTAGAACCCCCCAACCTTGCCTCGTTATAACCCCCCCCCCCAACCTCACGCCATGGTTATCCCCCAACCTCACGCCTCTTTTATAAAAATACCCCCCCCCAACCCAACGCCTCGTTATAACCAGACCCCCTAAAACCCCCCTCCCCCAACCTCAACGCACCCGCACCTGGTTATACCCGACCCCCCCCCCAACTAA
Organism: Chlamydomonas sp. ICE-L; assembly: GCA_013435795.1. NCBI lineage: Eukaryota > Viridiplantae > Chlorophyta > Chlorophyceae > Chlamydomonadales > Chlamydomonadaceae > Chlamydomonas > Chlamydomonas sp. ICE-L. The sequence continues at coordinate 5,987,168 of JACBWV010000045.1, read as the reverse complement.
CCACACAGCCCCCCACCCTCACTCCTCGTTTCTACCCCCCCAAAAACCGGCAACGTCTCTCGTTAGCCCACCCCCAACCTCACGCCTTGTTAGACCCCCCCTCCATCTCACGCCTCGTTAGAAGACCCCCACAACCTCATGCCTCGTTTAGACTCCCCCCCACAACCTCCTGCCTCGTTAAGACCCCCCCCCCGCCCCGCCCCCCCCCCCCCCCCCCAACTCACACGCTCGTAGATCCCCCCAAACCTCACGCCTCGTTAGACCCACCAACCTCATGCCTCGTTATATCCCCCCCACCTCACGCCTCGTTATACCCCACCAACCTCACGCCTCGTAATAAGGCGTACTATTCATGTATTGCATTTATAAGTAAAGCATACCAAAGCACGCTGAACAGATTCAAACCAAGCCAAACCAATTTCCATGAGTGCAGTGGCAGCGGTCATGTTTGGCTGTATCCCCGTCATGGTAGTGGAACAAAGCAAAGCGGAGGGAACCTTTATTTATAACTAAACCATACCAAAGCACACTGAATGGATCAAAAACAAGCCAAGCCAAATCCAATTCCATAAGTGCAGTGGCAGCGGTCATGTTTGGCTGTGTCCCTGTCAGGGTGGTTACAACAGAGCGATGCGGAGGAAAGCGGAGCGGAAGAAACCTTTATTTATAACTGAACCATACCAAATCACACTGAATGGATCAAAAACAAGCCAAGCCAAATCCATTTCCATAAGTGCAGTGGCAGCGGTCATGTTTGGCTGTATCCCTGTCATGGTGTTGACAACTGAACAAAGTGGAGGACAGCGTGGGTGGCCTATGCACGAGATGGTGTTGGTGGTTGACCCCAGTGCAATCAACCAGGCGTGACCCCCCCCCCCCCCCCCCCCCCCCCCCCCCCCCCCTCCCCCTCCCCCTCCCCCTCCCCAACCTCACACCTCGTAAGAAGGCGTACGTACTATTATTTATTTATTTATTTATGTATTTATTTATTTATTTATTTATATATTTATTCATTTTTTTATGTTTTTTATATCTAAACCATACCAAAGCACACTGAACAGATCAAAGCCAAGCCAAGCCAAACCATTTTCCATGAGTGCAGTGGCGGCAGTCATGTTTGGCTGCATCCCTGTCATGGTGGTGACAACGGAGAGCAGTGGAGGAAGCGTGGGTGGCCTCTACACGAAATGGCTCTGCTCTTGGAAGTAATGAGGCGTACTATTTATTTATTTATTTTATGCATAAGTAAAACATACCAAAGCACACTGAACGGATGCAAACCAAACGAAACCAACCAAATCAATTTCAATGAGTGCAGTGGCAGCGGTCATGTTTGGCTGCATCCCTGTCATGGTGGTGACAACGGAGAGCAGTGGAGGAAAGCGGAGCGGAGGAAACCTTTATTTATAACTAAACCATACCAAATCACACTGAATGGATCAAAAACAAGCCAAGCCAAACTAATTCCCATGAGTGCAGTGGCAGCGGTCATGTTTGGCTGTATCCCTGTCATGGTGGTGACAACGGAGAGCAGTGGAGGAAAGCGTGGGTGGCCTCTACACGAAATGGCGCTGCCCTTGGAAGAGGTGTGTTTTTGTTTTTGAAGTTCCTCGGAATTGTTGCATATATGTATATAGGGAGCGGCATATCATATGATGTTGACCAAACCCCTGTCATGGTGGTGACAACGGAGAGAAGTGGAAGAAAGCGTGGGTGGCCTCTACACGAAATGGCACTGCCCTTGGAAGAGGTGTGTTGTTTTGTAAAAAAGTTGCAATTTGTCAGGATATTCGGATTTGCGATTTGTCAGTACTGATTTACATACATCAGAGCAGTGGAGGAAAGCGTGGGTGGCCTCTACACGAAATGCCACTGCCCTTGGAAGAGGTGCGTTTTTTTTCTTCCTATTATTATCTGATCATACTAATTGGGGGTGGGGGTGGTGACAACGGAGAAGGGTGGGTAGCCTCTGTACGAAGTGGCGCTGCCCTTGGAAGAGGTGCATTTTCTTAGCAAACAAACTGACATTTTGTCAGGGTATGCGTTTATACAATTTGTCAGGGTATGCGGTTGTACAATTTGTCAGGGTATGCGGTTGTACAATTTGTCAGGGTATGCGGTTGTAGCAATTGTCAGGGTATGCGGTTGTACAATTTGTCAGGGTATGCGGTTTGTACAATTGTCAGGGTGAGTCGGGTGTACAATTGTCAGGGTATGCGGTTGTACAATTTGTCAGGGTAATGCGGTTGTACATTTGTCAGGGTATGCGGTTGTACAATTTGTCAGGGTATGCGGGTTGTACATTTTGTCAGGGTATGCGGTTGTACAATTGTCATTGTATGGCGTTTGTACAATTTGTCAGGGTATGCGGTTGTACAATTTGTCAGGTATGTGCGGTTGTACAATTTGTCATTGTAATGGCGGTTGTACAATTTGTCAGGGTATGCGGTTGTACAATTTGTCAGGGTATGCGGTTGTACAATTTGTCAGGGTATGCGGTTGTACAATTTGTCAGGGTATGCGGTTGTACAATTTGTCAGGGTATGCGGTTGTACAATTTGTCAGGGTATGCGGTTGTACAATTTGTTCAGGTTATGGCGGTTGTACATTTGTCAGGGTATGCCGGCTTGTACAATTTGTCGGGTAATCTGTTGATAATTTGTCAGGGTATGCGGTTGTACAATTTGTCAGGGTATGCGGTTGTACATTGGTCGGGATGTCGGTTGTACACTTTGTCGGGTACTGCGGTTGTACCATTTGCAGGGTATGGCGGTTGTACAATTTTGTCGGTATGGCGGTGTACAATTTGTCAGGGTTGCGTGGTCAGGGTATGCGGTTGTACAATTTATACTGCTACTGATCTGCTTACATGAGCTGAAGGACCACTTGGACCCACTCCTTTGTCTCTTGGTGTCAATATTCTATAGGCTTATATTCCAGGGCACTTCAAATGGCCAAATTGGCCAGCGCTTTTGCACTTGAAAACAAAACAAACTGCGCTTTTTAGTGCAAAAAGCGCAAAAATTGCATGCTGCGCCCACAGGGGGTTGCAAAAAAGGGGTCAAAAAGGGGTTGCAAAAAAGGGGTTGCAAAAAAGGGGGGTTGCAAAAAAGGGGTCAAAAAGTCAGCGCTCAAAAGCGCAAAAGCGCGCGCTTTGAATTACCCTGTTGTATTCAACCAACAATGGGATAGGATTAACATGTCCCCTCTTCCTTCCCGATCCCAGATTCTCCCCAGGCATGACATCGCAGTAATGATCCACGTGCACGAGCTGAAGGACCACTTGGACCCACTCCACCTCCTCCCACACCACGCCACACCACTCTACCCCCCACCCACACACCCCAAACCACTATACCCCCGGGGCACCCACGGCCACACCCACCCCACTCTACCCCCTAACCCCCCCAATCCACCCCACCTCCGCCACACATCCCACACACCACACCACTCTAAACTAACTCTACCGCCCCCCCCCCAATCCACCCTCACCTTCCCACCAGGGCCCCACCACCCGGGGGGGGGCCCCTCTACCCCCCCCCCTATCCCCACCAACAGCCATCCCCCCCCCTAGCCCCCCAACCACTCTCCCGCCCGGCTCCACCCTCCCCCCCCCTATCCCCACCCCGCACTCCCCACCCACCCCCCCCCCTTACTACCCCCACAGCTATCACCCCCCCCCCACTCCCCCGGCCCCCCTCAACCCCCCCCCCCCCCACCCCTCTCCCCTCCCCCCCTCTCCCCACCACTCCCCCCCACCCAACCCCACCACTCTCCTCCCCCCCCCCCCCGCTCCCCCCCCCCCAATCCCCACCCCCCCCCCCACTCGTCCCCACCCCCCCTGTCCCCCCCTCGTCCCCCCCCCCCCCAGACCCTCCCCACCCGCCCCCGAGCAGCCCCCTCTCCTCTCCCTCCCGGGCCTCCTGCTGTCCCAACAACCTGCTCCATCCCCCCCTCTCGGCCCTCCACTCCCCCCCCCCCGCCCCCCCCTGACCCCCTCTCCCCACCCACACCTCCCCCCCCACCACCCCCCCCCCTCTCCTCCCCCCCCCCCACCCCCCCCCCCCTCCCCCCCTATTGGGCTATTCCATCTCCCGCCCCCCCGAATCCCCCCCCCGCCCCCCCCCCTCTCCCCCACCCCCCCCCCCCCGCCCCCTTCCCCCCTCCGCTCCACCCCCCCCACCACCCCCCCCCCCCTTTCCCACGCCCGCTCCCCCCCCGCCCCCAGCCGACCGCTGCTCCCCCCCCCCTTCCCCCCGCCCGCCCACCCCCCCCCGCAGCTCTCCGCCCGGCCCGCCCCCCCCCCCCCACCCCCCCTCACCCCCCCCAATCCCCACCGCCCCCCCCCACTCTCCCCTCCCGACTCCCACTCACCCTCCCCCGCCCGCGCGCCCCCCACTGTGCCTCAAATACGCCCCGCCCCCCTTCATCCCCCCCCTATCCCCCCCCCATCCCCGCCCCCCCACCCCCCCTCTCCGCTCCACACCCCCCCGTCCCACCCCACTCCCCCCCCCAAAAGGATCCCCCCACAACCACACCACTCTAATCTACCCACCCACCTCCACTTGACCCCTTCCACCTCCCCTGACCTCACAACACCCTCTACCTTCCATCCCCTCTTCCTTCCCGTCCCCAGATTTCCCTTGCTTGACTTCGCAGTCTGATCCACGAACCAAGCTGAAGGACCCACCTTAGACCCACTCCCCCTCCCCCCACACCACAACACTGTACTGCACCCCCACCGACCACTTAAACCCCTCCACCATCCCCACACACCACACCACCAACCCCCCCCCCCCCCCGCCCCCCCCTCCGCTTGACCCACTCCGCCCTCCCCCACACCACACCACTCACTGCAGCCCCGCACCCCCACTTAAACCCACTCCACCTCCCCCCCACAACGCACACCACTTCTCACCCCCCCCCCCCCCCCCCCCCCCCGCTTAGACCCCCCCCTCCCCCCTCCCCCCACCCCACACCACGCTACTTGCACCCCCACCCCCCTTAAACCACTCCACCTCCCCCACACCACCCCAACTCTAAACCCCCCCCCTCGCTTAGACCCCCTCCCCTCCCCCCCCAGCCACACTACGCTACTGCACCCCCACCCCCACTTAAACCCACTCCACCTCCCCCCACACCACAGCCACTCTATCCTTTCCGTCCCCCTCTTCCTTCCTTCCCCAGATTGCTATCTAACCCTGGCGCTGCCTTCGTCATACTGATCCACGTGCATGAGGTGAAGGACCACTTGGCCCCACTCCACTTTCCACCACACCACACCACTCTACCCCACCCACACCCCCACTTTGACTCACTCCACCTCCCCTGACCTCACACCACTATACCTTCCCGTCCCCAGATTCTACCCTGGCGTGACTTTGCAGTACTGATCTACCACCTGATCTTAACCTACAACATTGGAGCTAAAGGCCACTTATACCCACGGGGTACAACAACCATCCCCCCCCACCCCCACTTAGCCCCTCCCTTCCCCCCCAACCACTCTAACCCCCACCCCCCCCCCCACTTGAAACCCACTCCACCTCCCCCAAACCACACCACTCTAACCCCCCACCGCCCCCGCCCTCACGTTAACCCCTCCACCCTCCCCACCACACCCCATCCACTCGAAACCCTCACCCCCCACCTCACTTGAACCCCTCACCTCCCCCCACACCACACACACACTCTTACCCCCCACCCCCTACCCCACGTTGGAACCCACTCCACCACCCCCCACACCACCCACTCTCCTACCCCCGCACCAGAACGCCACCCCCTCCCCCTTGACCCTACTCCACCTCCCCCAGCCCCCACACGCGGCCTCCACCTCCCCCCATCGACACATCCACTCTACCCCCCCACCCCCACCCCCCACTTTCCCCACTCCTCACTCCACCTCCCCCCACACCACACCCTCTACCCCCCCCCCGGCCCCCGACCCCACTTTCACCCCCTCCACCGTCCGCCCACACCCCCCCCCCTCCACCCTCATCCCCCCGTCCCCCCGCCCACTGCTACACTCCCCCCCCCCGGCCCCCACCCCCCCTGATGTACCCCCTCCCCGGTCCCCCCCCCCGTCCCACACCCACACCCAAAAACCACTCTACCCCCTCACCCCCACCCCCACTTTCAAGCCACTCCACCTCCCCCCACACCACGACCTGTCCAGGGGAATCCACTCCAACCTCCCCCTCATCCCCACACCACTTCATACCCCCCACCGCCCACCCCCATTCTTTTACCCACTCGCACCTCGTCCCCCACAACCACTCCACTCTACTGACCTACTACCCCCCACACCCCTACCCATCTCCATATCGAGGATTAACTTATCCCCTTCTTGCCTTGCCCGTCCCCAGATTCTACCCTGGCGCGACTTTGCAGTACTGATCCACGTTCATGATGTTAGGAACACTTGGATCCCCTCCACCTCCCTCCGCCCACACAACTCTAACCGAAACCCCACCCCCACGGAGCGCACTCACACCGCCCCCCACAACCACAGTCCGCTCTACCTTCCCGTCCCATATTTCTTCCCTGGCGCGTGACTTTTGCAGTACTTATCCACTTTCCTGACGTGAAGAAACCACTTGAGCCGCCCCTCTCACCGTCCCCCCACGCCACTCTACCCCACCCCCACTAAGACCCACTCCACCTCCCCCAACCTCACTCCACTCTACCTTCCCGTCCCCAGATTCTACCCTGGCGCGACTTTGCAGTACTGATCCACGTTCATGAGCTGAAGGACCACTTGGACCCCCTCCTGCGATACTTGGTGTCATCAGGCCGGGCAGCGCAAATGAGACAGAACATGAAGAAAGTCTGGAGAAAGCTGCTTTACTCTTCTGTCATTCAATCGTACTTTGGGGAAGGTGAGTAGTGTTTTGGGGGAAGTGTATTGTGGTCGAGAAAAACTCAATTAAGTGTTCGATATATTTATGATTAGTGGCATTAGTGAAAATATGTGGGAAGGTCCTTAATTCTCCTGTCATTCATTAGTAATTTGGGGAATGTGTGTTGTGTTTTGGGGAAGATGTATTGTGTTTTGGGTTTGGGGAAGGTGCATTGTGTTGTGCCACCCCATTCCACCCCACTCCACTCCATGAGAAAAACTATATTAATTTTTCGATAGATTTTTGAATAGTAGTATGAGTGAAAGTCTGGACGAAGCTTCTTTACTCTTCTGTCATTCAGTCGTACTTTGGGGAAGGTGAGTTGTTTTTTGGGAGAGTGTATTGTGTGAGAAAAACTCAGTTAAATGCCTGGTTAAATGTTTGATATATTTATGATCAGTGGCATTAGTGAAGGTCTGTGGGAAGGTCCTTCAGTAGTACTTTGATTAAGGTGTGTTGTGTTTGGGGAAGGTGTATCGTTTTTTGGTTTTGAGGAAGGTGCATTGTGTTGTTCCACCCCACTCCACTCCATGAGAAAAACTATATTAATGTTTCGATATATTTTTGATAAGTGGTATTAGTGAAATATTATATTATTAGTGTATTTTTATAAGTATGGAGGAAGCTTCTTTACTCTTATTATAAGGGTAGTTGGGTGATACGCTATTAGTAACCCGCTCATTCAGCAGATAGCCAGGGTGGGTAGTTGGGTGATACGCTATTAGTAACCCGCTCATTCAGCAGATAGCCAGGGTGGGTAGTTGGGTGATACGCTATTAGTAACCCGCTCATTCAGCAGATAGCCAGGGTGGGTAGTTGGGTGATACGCTATTAGTAACCCGCTCATTCAGCAGATAGCCAGGGTGGGTAGTTGGGTGATACGCTATTAGTAACCCGCTCATTCAGCAGATAGCCAGCTAGCGTCGGAATGCGAGCTCGCGGATTAGTTATTCAATCGTATTTTGGCTAAGGTGTGTTGTGTTTTGGGAGAGTGTATTGTGTTTGAGAATGTTATTACTGTCATGTTATGTTATTACTGTTTGCATTTGCACGTGTATTGGCATTTGCATGGTGCTTCGGCATCAACCCAAGGACGTGTGGGGCATTTTCTTGGAGGCCGTTTCATGGTGGTGAACTGGTACCCTACGCATGCAGACAACACAACCAGGCCTCATTGATATGAACTCCTTGGGCGCATACACCTGCGCTGTTGCATTGCCTGATCTTGTTTGCAACTTAAAAGTTTGTTATTACTGTCCAGGGCATGTCCAGGGGGTTTAAAAAAGTACGTCGACGCCTCAAATGCAGATTTGTAGCAGAACCCCCTCTTCAAGGGGGCATGAGCCCCCATGTTTACCCATTTGTCCGTCCGACCAACCTACCGACCGGAACATTGAAGCATGACACGTCAGCCACCTGTCGTAACTAACTGGCTTAGGTCAGCTCCAGTCTGTTGCCACCTTCCGTTCCGTTGCCAACACACTCTGCCAATTTTCCACGTCGCTTGCGACGCTGCATAGGACTTGTCGAGGGTCTGTTACGATAGAAACATAGATTCCAGCTCATGAAAAGCGGATTTGGACCCATGAAACGTAGATGTGGCTCATGAATGTAGTTTGTGACCAGTGTTTCATTTCTCGACGACGCTTCGCCATTCCATCGCCATTCAGTAGAATGCTTCACCCCCTGGACCCTCCGATATCGGGACGCGCTGCCCCCCGACCCCCCCAGGCTCCGCGCTTCACGCTCCGCCATGCGATGGCTACGCAACTATCCTGAAATCAGGGTTGAGTAGCCCAAGTTGCTACTCAACCTGGACTACAGAAATCTGAAACAAAAAACACTGTCACAAATTGTGACATTCCAATGGCTAGCCAAATAGGCTACAGGGACTTGCCCAACCGTGACAGGAGGGGCTAGGACGAAAACGCACTGATGAACTGAACCCCAAACAATCGTTTTACCGACGGGGGCCCTGAGTTAGTGCTACAGAGATAATGTAATTCCATGACAGGAGGATGCGAAACGCCATAAAAAGTCCGGCAGGGTCGGAGTGCGGGTATTGGGTGGGGTAGAGGTTACAGGAGGGTCTAAGCGATCCATTCCCCCAGGTCTGGTTAAATTCTATGGGCCATTTTATGGGGTCCCCCCCGCCTTCCAGAACCTTTTCAAAACAAATATAGGTATTTCTAACTTTTTACTGAGGGAGTCGTTTCACTTAGGACATGGACAGATATAAGTGTATTGGTGAGGCGAGTCCATTGGCAGTGTTGTGGTCGCGATGTATAGCATGTAGGGGGGGACTGGCATATCATTTGATGTTGACCGAAGGCGAGTATGCTATCAAATGATATCATGCAAGTTGCATCATATGATATTGTATATAAATTGTAACTTAAGTCTAGTCAGACTGCCAGCATCATAGTATATGATATCATATCATATCATAGGGGTCGCGACCATGTGGGATGAGGCTGGACGAGGGGTACTGCTCGAGGGGTTCACAACGACTCTCAAAAGCAAGACCTTGTTGTCGACTTGCCAGGTCGGATCGCTATACATACCATAACAGTAGAAAAAAAAGAGACTCAGTGTAAAACTCAATCGTAAAATGTAAGGACGCTAAAGATACTATAATAGTTACAGGAAACAGTAAGAGACGAACGTAACCAAATAAAGAAGTACCAAAATGTAACAAGACAACTGAGCCACAAGTAACAACAGAGGTGCTCGTCCATCATAGACATCATACATGCAAGCCAGCGACACAATGCCTACGATCATGATCTTGATACCCGAACCGCCACACCCCACACAAAAAAGCAATACTCCTCCACCAGCCCCTCACCCCCCCCCCCCCATCACCCCACCCCCCCACACCAGCACCCCGAACACGCCACCACCCCCCCCCGAACCAGCCCACCCCACCCCCCCCGCCCCCCACCCCCCACCGAAACAGTAGGCACGGTTCAGCCCCGGGCCGAAGCCGACCCATGAGGCACACCATCACACGCAGCTGCCGGCTCCGGCGGGGTGGGCCAGGCCGCAGCCGACGCCCTAAGATCTCGAAACGGTACGAATACAATCTGCATCATAGGCATATAAGCTAAAGTCCAAATCACGCACAGGCCTAGGCAATCAGTCCGCGCAGAGCCGATAGAGGCAGATGTCGGGAGGAAGACACTACGGGGGGACTCGTGAAAGATGAGATCATCGGCTGTCAATAGCTGACTTACAGTTAATGTCAGGGGGTCGGGGCCCCCCTCGGCCCCACCCCCACCCCCTCCACCCCCAGCCCCCTCCCACTCCCATCCCACTCCACCCCCAACCGCCAGGCCCCCTTCAGAAATATTTCAACTGGGTGAGAGACCCCCGCAGGAGTGGGGGTTCCCTTCCTCCCGTCTACCAGTGCTAACTGAAGACCATGAGACCTGTGCTTGGCCCACCGCATCCTAGGGTCTATTTTGGGGGACGTTTTCGCGGGTGTAAAATGAGGACCCCTTTTTTCCTACCTAGAAACTCCTCATCACTACATAAACAAAAGTATCGTATTTATTTCGTGTATTATTGAGTCATCAGTTCCTTTTAGCCTTGGCCCACTGCATCATAGGGAATATTTAGGGGGGAAATTCGTGGGTGTAAAAGGAGGAGCACTTATTCCTACCTAGAAATCCCACATCACAACATACAAAAATCGTAGTTATTTCGGGTTTAATTGAACCGTCGGTTCCTTCTGTGATTGGCCCCATCATAGGGTGTATTTTGGGCACGTTTTCGTGGGTGGAAATGAGGACTTCTTCTTTCCTACCTAGAAATCCCTCATCACTACAGATCACAACATAAAAAGTATCGTAGCTATTTTGGGTATACTTTAATCGTCAGTTCCTGATGTGCTTGGCCCAATGCATTATCTAATCATCTTCTGTCTGAGATTCCGTCAGCCCGAGTATGGTTGTAATTGTAATGATGAGAGCAAATACATAATTATAATTATACAAATGAGAGCATATATGTAATTACAATGATGAGATGTCTCTCCTTATGTAATACATAACATGGCAAAATCCCTTGCCTTTGCCCTTGCCCTCAACCCCACCCTCCACACAACCCTCAACCTCGTCAAGCCCTAAACTTTTTTAACTGATTGCTAGGTGTCACCTGTTTTCGTAGAGAGACCCATCTCCTGGGATGAAAAACCTTTCACAACTAAAATAAAGTGTGTTCCGTCGCAGATGGTGAAGGCGACGCCTTTGAGCAAATCATGAAAACCCTGGCAGCCCGCATTCGTCATGAGGATGGGCCCCTTGTACACACCAGTCTGGAAGAAGGGTTTGTGGACATGACCGTCCATGGACGCCAGCATGGTTCATTCATGCAGCTCGGGCGTCAACGCTTGCGCAGTAGGGGGCATGCCCAACACAACAGTACACGAGGGATTGCCAAACACCACGTTGTGAAGTACCGGTAATCTCAGTTCTCAAACAGGGTCCTGCATTGCAGAAGCAACGTTGAAGGGTCCGTTGACGGGTCCTGAGATGCAACGCCGGGAGGTTTGGTTGTGACGCAGACGCAGCTACAGTGGGTTGGTTGAGGGTCGGTTGCGTCTCAGGACGCAGGATACGCTGGTTCGGTTGCGTCCCAGGACTCTGAGCTGGCGGTCTTTCTGAACAGCTCTGAACAGGTTGTGAAGTACCGGTAATGGCAGGTCTCAAACAAACTAGATCGTGTTAAATGAATGAATGGATATATCGAATATTGAATACCTGTATGCACGGAAAAATATATTTGTGTCCATTTATTAATATTCATACATGGTATGGTACATACGGTACACACGTATCTCGTTTCGACGATTGGCTCAATGGTAGAGTTCGTTGAAATCAGAAGGTATGGGGTTCGAATCCTTACGCCTTATGGTGAACATGTAACAAAGAAATGTAACCTTAACATGTAAGCAAAAAGGCCCTGAACTTGAGTCAGTCAAAGCCATATACCTCTTTGCCAAGTTAGTTTTGCCATGCTTTTCTGAGACCCACTTTTAGGGAGCAAATTACATTTGCCAATACTTTATCTTGCCCATACTTCAGGCGCGTACGGTAGATATCCCATATTTCCAAAGGCAAATAAAAAGGAGCACATTGTTTCATAAAATGTACAACTTGTGTTGACTCAGCCTTTGCGTTGACTCCTATTAGCCTTTGTGTCGACTTGAACTTGAACTTGGGAACATATGTTCAGCCAGCAATGTGGCCGCTCACCCTCTATTCACCGGCAGTTCAAATGGATTTACCAGGAAAATATCGTTTTTTATATTTTGTCGAAACGAGCCTTTGTGTCGACACATCTTTCGTTTTGACTCCCATCAGACTTGGGAGCTTTTGTTGGAAGCTTTGAACGCGCAATGAGCCTTGAAGAAATAGAGAGGAGATATTAAAAAAAGCAATCTTATGGAAAGGACCAGACTACCAGGGTTGTTCAAAATGAAATAAAATCAGGACGCAGGCTGTTCAATTGATTGCGTCTCAGGCAGCAGAGCTGGGGGACGGATCCTCCCGAAGTACCCTGCTACCATGCAGCACAGAAAGAGCCTTTCTGTGCGGTGAACTTGCACTTGGTTACCTACTTACATGGCTCCATCTTTTATTAAGGGCGCCTGGGGGCGCGTCCCGAATGAAATTAAATTATTATGAATTCAATTGATTTTAAATGATTTTAATTTAATTTCATTTATTTATTGTTGTGTTATTTAATTCGATTTTATTCCATTCAATTAAATTGAATCAACGTGATTTGAATGCATTTAATTGCTTTAATTTTTATGAATTTTTACTGGTACAGACTCCAGATGCCCCCAGATTTTACAGCTGCTCGTAGTCTTAGGCAGTTACATATGGAATTGAAATTGAAATTGTTACGTAAGAGTAATGTGCCACTGTCAGGACGCGAAGTTAAGAACACCACTACGCAAGCCGGAACTAGCAGTAGTCACCATAAAAGAGTCTCCTTGTTAGAAGATCTGAATAAGCCCCTTGGCAAGATCTAAAACAAGGAGAACCAGGGAAGTTGCTGATCCCCTGGTATTGAGCCCTGTTGTCTACATTATTGTAAAATACTTTGAAAGCTAGAAATAGAGTGTATGTATGGTACAGTCCAGGGGTAGGCTAAATAGGCTAAAGGGCCTTGCACATAATCAATTAAAATCATAACATCATTATACACATATACTCTGCGTACAATAATTGATACACACTGGCAACTTCTCACGACCTTCCACCTCTGGATTGCACATCAAGAACACAAATAGAGGAATCATGCAGTGCAAGACTGCTGCATCGCACTAATGGAGAGGACAGAATGACAGATGTGGCCATTCGGCCAAGTGGCCAGCTATCGGCTACCTATGCGAGAAACAGTCGAACAGGTAGCCAGGAGCTCATGACAGACTGTCAGCCAGCTATGAGGCCCAGCTGGCTACCGCAGGCCTGCGCGCAGGCTGGCTGCGGTTTATGAGGGTAGCTTCCCCCCTCCCCTGCAGCTACCATGCGATTTCACGAGCTGCCGGTCATCGGTCATTTGGTCTCGTGCTTTGCCAGCGTCATCCCTGTAGTAGCAAATAGCAATAGTAGCAAATAGTGGCACCTTCCTTAATCACGCCGAATTGGCGAACCACCCCAACCCTTGAAAGTGGCAGCGACTCTTTCTGCGTTCACTACACTCAGCATTGGACTCCTAAGCACGCTTGCTATTACCCATCTGCTTGTTCTTCAGCCTTCAAATCTTCATCATGGCATCCGGGTGAGTGCTGACTTCTGAGTATGCATGGTCTCGGCTCCTGTGAATCCCCCGGGGCTACGTGGGGATATACTCAATGTCTCACTCCATGATGATTATAAGTGGCTGCTCTTCAGTCAAAGTCTACCATTTGTCCATTCTAACCGCCCAGGTTAATGATGGCATTAACCGTGCATGCTGCACATGTTACATAGCAACTGATCCCCCCACAATTATCACCCCTCACAGTCGAGAAGCGAAAGTCATGTCTTCAGACCGTTTCCATTTACGCCATTTGCAACACAATCGCATCCTCCCTGTCTATCTTTCCCCCACGACGCGCAATCCTGGGCGCTGAGCATACGCGCTTTCCACCAGTACACAGCCCATCTGCACCTGCCTCCTCCGTATGCGTATGTCCCGTCGACAAGCACGCGCAAGAACGTGACCTTTCCATACTCTAAGCCTGCCCCGTGCTCCCGTTCCTTCTGCTCATTAGGTCAACAACCTCCGGGGCCAGCATCGTTGCCAGAGGAACCGGTGAGTCTGCTAGTCAACTGACTGACATGTGACAGGCATTTTTAAGGTGCTACTTGTAGGTGTTTTGGGTGTGCTCCGGTAGAGCTTTTGGGTGTTGATTTAAGGGGGGAGGGGGGCAAAAAACTACTAGTAGCTCCCCGATGGCTACTAGGAGCACTATGGTGCAATGTTAGACACCAGATCCTTTCCTTAAAAAACACCCTCACTCCCACCTCCTCCCCTTTCCCTCCCACCCACCCCTCGCCCTCCCACTCACCCCCACCCCTCACCCTCCCACCCACCCACCCCCACCCTGCCAATTAACCCCTTCAATACTCCAACCACGCCCCAAGCATCCGACTGCTACCGTCTCAGATCGATGTTTACATCCAATCTCTGGTTTTCTCTCACCCATGGGCCCATTTGGTGTTTTTCCCCTCCGGACCCCACCATGGCCGATGCTTGTAAAAGGAACACTCCTATCAGGCACCATCCCGCATCTTGCTCTGTCCTGCATCCCGTTCTGCCATCCATCCTCCTTTCTTCCTTCACATCCCTTTCCCCAATCCCCACAGCCACGTTTTCCCTCCACCCTACATCTTTCTTCACCACCTCCCACACTAGTGTGTTAACCCTCTTTTGCACTGTCCTCAGATGTGGAGTACAACTTTGCAACTTCTAGCTCCACACACAAACTCTCTCACACACACATGCTGACAAGCATCCCCCCCCCCCCCCCCCCCCCCCCCCCCCCCACACACACACACTCTCTCACACACACGCACACTCTCACTCACACACTCTCACTTGCACACACACGCAAACACACAAACCCTCCCCTGCCATTTCCTCAGATGTGGACCACAACTTTGCAACTGCGACCTCCACACACACACACATACAGGCAAGCACACACACACTCTCACACACACACAATCTCTCTCACACACAAACACACAAACATAAACCCTCCCCTGCCAAGTTCTCAGATGTGGAGTACAACTTCGCAACTGCTAGGTCAACACACACACACACATGCTGGCAAGCACACACACTCTCCTTCTCACACATACTCTCCCCCACACACACAATCTCACACAAACACAAACGCGAACCCTCCCCTGCCATGTTCTCAGATGTGGAGTACAACTTCGCAACTGCTAGCTCTAAGGACCAGCTAGTTCACGGCTCTTGCCGTCCTGGTTCCAAGTGTGTTGGCGCGCCCCCTGGCACAGAGGGCGAGACAGCCGAAGCTGACGGTGAATTTAAATGAATTTGTACATTTAATTTGATTTCATTGTTACACTGGCTCAGAGGGCGAGACAGCTGAGGCTGACAGTGAATTTGATTTAATTATTACATTTATTTGTGTGGTCGGCCCCAGTGCAAGCAAACAGGCTGGTCCCATCAACCTAGCCTCGACATAAGGCGTAGCATTTATTTATGTATTTATTTGCATGGTATTCATTTATTTATTTACGTGGTTTTCCTCGCTTAGCGCTCTACGGGGTTTGGGGGGCAGCGCGTTGCACTGAGGTCGCTCAATGCGTCGCACGAAAATAAAATCAGCATCACCTTGCATTGCATGCACTATGCCTAACTAAGTGTATGAATGTTTGCTCGCACTTCTGCAGCTAATCTGGCGGGTCTTCAGCACCTTTTATTGGGCTCGGAAAGGTGCATTATGAGTGAGGGGGGTGCCCCATGGGTGCAGAAAAGGGTGCCTATTGCCCGCTAAATTTGCAGTGTTAGCATCCACCCTGTATTGCCTGCACCTGTGCACCATGCGCGACCAGGGTACTACAAAGCGCGCGCGGCAGCGCGATTTCGCGCACGCTTTTTAAGCCCTACTGCGCGTTTCGCGCAGTTTTCTCAACCCCCTGAGGGCGCAGCGCGCAGTTTTTGCGCTTTTTGCACTGAAAAGCGCTGACCGATTTGACGTTTGTGCGCTTTAAGCGCTGGCCAATTTGACAAAATGTAGTACCCTGTGCGCGACTAACTGTATCCTTGCTTCCTTGCCGCATTGCTTTATTGCTTGTGCCCTATGATATGGAGGATAGTTGGAAGACCCCCCGGATTTTGCCGAACGGGCTTGTCTTGGGTTAACTATGGCCTGTCTATGGCAATGAAATGTGATGTATGAATGTTGTTGATGATGGGTATGCTATCTTGGTGCCCCACTGGACTCCGTGTGCTCCCTGGCTTAACTGGTCAAGGGGGGCAGACCAACACCACAAACAAGGGGGAAACTTCTGTGTACATTTGTGTGTGACTATTATACGCTTGCTAGCGCCTGCTCATGTGCTTTCACAATTTGTCTGTATTTCTTGCCATTCACAATTAGTCTGTATTTCTTGCCATTCACAATTTGCTGTATTTCTTGCCATTCACAATTCATCTGTATTTCTTGCCATTCACAATTCGTCTGTATTTCTTGCCATTCACAATTCTTTTGTATTTCTTGCCATTCACAATTCGTCTGAATTTCTTGCCACTCACAATTTGTCTGTATTTCTTGCCACTAACAATTTGTCTGTATTTCTTGCCATCCACAATTCGTCTGCATTTCCTGTCAGCTTCTGAGTAACAGCTGCTTATAGCTACAGTTGATAGTACCTTTACAGATCACATACTATCTTGGGCACGTCCCTAAAGCCTACTTGGTTTCACCTGGACTGTTGTCCTCCTGTCATGGGCTCCATTGTATGTATGTATGTATGTATCAGTCCAGGGGTAGACCAAATAGGCTGAAGGGACTTGGTGATAGGAAGAGCTAACAAGAACAAGCATTGATGAACTGAACCCCAAACAATCATTTTACCAACGGGGGCCCTGAGTTCGTGCTACAGTGATCATTTAATTAATTTACAGTGCTGGCCTAATTCATCTCATTGCTCAGATATGTATCCTCCGTTAAAGAAGGTTGCAGAGCTCAGCAATGAGATGGATTGGGTCACTCTAGAGGAAGTAGACCCCAGGACTAACCCACATCACCCTGGGCCAACAATGGTGGACAACAGTCGCAGTAGGACAACAGACCAGGGGTGGCCAAGTGGGCTAAATGAACGTGGTCAAGATGGTGTGTGATCTGTATGGATACAATCGACTGTAGCTATAAGCAGCTGCTACTCAGTAGCTGACAAGAAATACAGACAAATTGTGAATGGCAAGAAATACAGACAAATTGTGAATGCACATGAGCAGGCGCTAGCAAGCCTATATTAGTCACACACACATGCACATATATGGTTTTTCATTGTTTTTGGTGTTGGTCTGCCCCCCTCGACCCGTCAAGCTAGGGAGCACTCGGAGTCCAGTGGGGCACCAGGATAGCATAGCCAGCAACAACAACAACACCCTCCGCCAATTTTCCGCGTCGCTTGCGACGCTGCATAGGACTTGCCCTTTATGTGTGGTGTTGGTCTGCCCCCCTTGAGCATTCAAGCCAGGGAGCATTCGGAGTCCAGCAGGGCAGCAGGATAACATACCCATCATCAACAACAGCAGATTACAACAGCGACAGACTACAACTACAGACACCAACCACAGACACCAACGATGACAACACAGAAAAAGCACAGACAATCACAGACCAACCACAGACAACAACATGAAAACAATAAACTGACTTAGTGCTAACCAATTACCTAAATGGCACGCAGTGGTGGCTTGGGCCAACTACATGAAGAGCAAGGGCATCAAGCGGGTTGTGGGTTTGCTGGGAAGCGCGGAGCTAGACACCTACAGTGGAACCCCCCCATCCGTTGTCCTGCCAGCCAATGGACTGCAAGTTGTCAACGTTTCAGTAGAGGAGGGTGATGCAGGTGCGGATAATGATAGTGTTTGTAGGGGTGATGAGGAGGATGGCGGCGGTGGTGATGAGGATGATGACGACAATGATGATGGAGGTGGTGATGAATTGATGGTGATAGTGGTGAGAATCAAATGGCTCTGCACACATGGAACAACTCATTCACCTTGTTAAGTGATACAGTCCCCTCATGCATTTGTGGACTGCCAACTGCCTAGTTTACACATATCATGTATGTATCTCAATATGTGAACTGTCTAGTTTGTTACGTATCTTAATGTGTGTCTTGTCTTATTGATGAACCTGTCTTGTCACTTCAGTGCACCTTTTCCCCTGCCTATGGTGTGTCCAACACACCAGTCTTGTGTACGTGGTATATTTTGTTGCAGACCAGGGGTAGCCAAATAGGCTAAAGGGACTTGCCCAACCATGATATTAGAAGAGGCTAAAACGAAGAAAGAGAAAACGATGAACTGAAACCTTAACCATCGTTTTACTAGCGGAGGCCCTCAATTTGTGCAGTCAATAATGAAACTTTAATTTTGCAATTATAATTGTATACCCACCTCTTTTCCCCCCAACATACCAGTCTAATCTCTCCACACACCACACACCACACTCTAGCACACATTCTCCCTGCCCCTCCCCCCCCATCCCACCCCACACACACACAATCACACAATGACACACACACATAACCCATATGATGCATTATGTGGCCACCAGTGACACTTTCAAACTTTAGTGCTGCTATTGCTGACTTAGCCATTTCTCTAACCTATCTGATACTTTCTATGGCCACCAGCTTCACAAACCCAAGCTGTGGTGGATGCTGTGCAAGCTGCTGTCAACGCCAATGAGAAGGTAAGGGATACAATGTGGCATATAGGAACATAGTTTGTATTTTCAGCTACGAGCAGCAACTGCAAGGCAGCTCGTAGCTGAGGAGCTCTCTCTTCATCCAAACACCGATGAGAAGGGAAAGGATATGAATTGCAGGATGTGGTGTGTGTGTGGATATAAATTGCAGGATGTAGTGTGGGTGGGTGGTGGGGGGGGGGAGTACATGTTAGGTACAAGGGACGAGTAAGGATAACCCTAGGCGCGTCGCAAGCAACCCGGGAACTTAGCGAAGAGTATTGGATATCAGAGCGACAAGTGGCACCAGAATCGAGTGCAGTAGACCAAAGCCAAAGCCAGCAGACCAAAGCCAAGCCAGCAGACCAAAGGTTTTCGACAGGGCCAGTTTGGGCCAGGGTTCATGCCAACAAACGGACAGCACGACAGACACGCAAGCAACGGGTGCAAAGCAAAGCCAGCATACCAAAGCCAAGCCAAGCCACGACACGCGAGCAACGGGTGCAAAGCAAAGACAGACACGCAAGCAACGGGTGCAAAGCAAAGCCAGTATACCAAAGCCAAGCCAAGCCACGACACGCGAGCAACGGGTGCAAAGCAAAGACAGACACGCAAGCAACGGGTGCAAAGCAAAGCCAGCAGACCAAAGCCAAGCCAAGACACGCAAGCAACGGGTGACTCTGGGGGCTTCCACCTCCCAGAAAGGGGGGCTCCGGCAGAAAAATTGCATGATAGGACTAGTAAGGAAACGGGATGAAGAGGGAAATGCAAGCTGTAGCATCTGTCTGCCTAGCCGCAGGGCTGTTATATTAGCTATATATAGCGAAAGCTAGATTTGGCCCCATTTTGGCAAAAAAATAGCTATATGAAGTCCGATTTGAGAATTCAGCTCTCAGACCCAAATCGCTATACAGGACCTCAATATCGACACAAATCCGCCGCCGCCCAGAAATAGCTATACGGACGTGGTCCTTGGAGGAGGCCTAAAACAGGAAAGCTAAGAAAAACCCACTTTCAGATTCGAAAATAATAGCCCTGCCAAGCCGATAAAACCGTTGACACATCAGTAAATTCAATACCTATTTTAATTATAATAATTTCAAAAGGAGACAATAGCCAATTGAATACAAATGTACTGTACAAAATTAAATCAAATAATTACCTTACCTAAATTCTTCTCTTCTTCCCTTTCTCCCCCAAACTCAAAATGTATTAGTCCCTACAATAACGGAACTATCCAATTGCATCCTGAATGATGACTATCCTAGTCAATGTACAAAAAGTGCCATGACCCCATTATTCCTAAATCCAAAGGATCCCTCACTAAGTATGATGACTACAGAGAAATAGTGATTTGATCATTCCTACCTAAAATCTTATTTATGAGTTTGAATACGAGGGGGGACAAATGGGCCGAAACCAATGACAAAAGTTATATTATTTATATATAGACACAGTAGCTGCTGCTTTTATACTGCGTCACACAGTGGAGCTGTATCAATAAAAAACTGCATATTGTGCTTTCATTGACTTTAGGAAGGTTTATGAAAGTGTCAACAGAAACATCCTTTGGAGCTGCCTTGAAAATATGGGGATTCACGGCAACTAACTGCATACCCTAAGAAACATGTATAAACAGGTCTGTAGGAGAGAACATGTCGGCAATCGTATAAGCTCTGCCTTCTTAGCAGAGGGAGGTGTTCAACTAGGAGATAAGCTCTCCCTGCTTTTATTTGGTCTCTTTATTGACCAATTGGAGAAGTTCATCGCCGATAAATGTGGTGAAGAGGACGGTATCAGAATTGCTGGTAACATTTGCAGAGTAATCTTGTATAATCACACAATTAAATTAGAATCACACTATTAAATTATCATCCCATATGAGATGATGATTGAATTATATTGTAAAATTAAATTATCACTGTAGCACAAACTTAGGGCCCCCGTCGGTAAAACGTTTGTTGGGGGTTCAGTTCATCGATGCTTTTTCTTCTTAGCCTTCCTGTCTCGGTTGGGCAAGTCCCTTTAGCCTATTTGCCCTACCCCTGCACTGAGGCCCTAAACCCTAACTAAACCCATGAACATGCTTACTGTCCATTCATCCATTTATATATCCAAGTGACTGCCCATCCATCTATGAATCCAACTGCCCATCGATCCCTGCATTCATCCATCTAACTGACCATCCATCCATATTACATTACATGCTAAAGTCTACTTGACACCGTGAGGGTGTATGAGACTCTGTGCTTTAAACAAAAAGAAAAAGCACCCACGAAGCAAAAAACCCCATTACATCAGGGGTGTGTCGGGGACAAACAAGCCAAACTCCCAACCTCTCTTTTGGTGGCGTAGGTATTAAACCCCTTAGAGCGGGGCCCAGATCTCAACCACTAACAGTGGCGGAGGTAAGAAGCAAATGAGAAGTCACAAGAAAAAATAAAAAAGGAGAATAAATTACGGTGCCACTAAGCAGTCCAGCGCTTCCTGTCTTGCTCTTCTTCAAGCAGAAAGATGGTTGGCTAGGTTGCTCCAAATAGTCTTAGTGCCATTTCCATTCCTAAAGGTTCTGAATGTTGAATCGCAGAATTCCACATTCCATACGGCTAAGCCGGTATGCTCATGGACATGCCTATAAATATCTGTAAACAGCTTTTGGTAGCGGAGGCAAATGTCATTTTAAAAAGGGCACTCAAACATATGCATTTCATCCCCAGGTTTTTGGAACCCACACAGTTGATAGTGTCTCATAAACGGGATGTGTGTGCTACATCCACCGCCCTCATTCTTTCTGTGTTCAGCCAATGGGAGCCTATCTAAACTGTGCTATAGAACAAATCTGATCCAGCTTATGTAATGCCGATGTAAAGGGAATCGAGCCATTCTCATCATTACTGTTGGCTGCTAAACATTTCTGGTATCGGAGGCGTTTAAAGCCAGCCCTTCTCTCATTAGGGATTTCTCTGACTGCATTGGTGTCACTTGGGTACTGAATCCTCCATAACTAAAAAACATCAGACATAATACCTACGACATCGACAGCCTCAAATATGTTGAATTTCACAGTGAGCACCTTTCAGCAAAAACAACCTTGGTTTCCAAGTGTTGATACGCTGTAGAGGTGAAGTCGGGAATTTTATTTCACAAAATAGTATACAAAACAAACCTCATAACGTAACAATATGAAGACCACACCAGGGGGGGGGGCAGAAAGACAGATTTTGGACCGCACCTTCGATATGGTGTCCGATTCAGTTGGGAGTTGGAATTGTGGACGTTTCATACAAAAAGAGGGGGAAAATAAAGTTGGCTAAAAGTTTTTTTACCCCCCCCCACCCCCCCCACCCCCCCCTCCCAAAACCCAATTACCTCACCCTACCCCCCCTAAAATGGGGGTCATTCGAAAGTTCTTTTAAAGCCCTTTTCAGTTATGCTCTTATATCTTTCATCGGGTTACCCAAACGTGATTTATCGCGATGTTAAGATTTGGGCCGCTTTGGTTGAAAAAAACTTTGGACCCCTCTAACTTTTGTACAACTTTATTTTTGGCTCAAAAAAAAAAAAAATTCTTTATATAGTATGAGGATAGGCTCTCTCCAAAGCGAAGGTGCGGTACGGCAGCTTTTTTCTTGCCCCCCCCCTCGGACCACACCGTAACACTTCTGCGCAACTTTGTTTCCATCCCAGGTGGTGATACACAGCTGGGGTTGGGTCGGGAATTTCATATCACTCAACGCTAAACAAAACTCACAACTAAACAAAACGAACTCCACAACTAAACACTTCTGCGCATCTTTGTTATCAGGTGGTGATTCACTGTTGGGCTGGAGTCCGCCGCACAGGCCTTTTGCTTGGAGCTTACCTGTGCGCCCAATACGGCATGTCTGCTGAAGAGGCGACTGCTGAGGTGATGGGTCATGCAAAGACGCAAGATACCGAGCGCAAGGTTAAGGTGGCAGGCTTGGAAGCTGTGCTGCCCAAGTCATAAGAGGTGATTAGTGAAATGATGGGCCATGCAAAGACGTGAGGTACTGAGCGCAAGGTTAGGGTGGCAGGCTTCGAAGCTGTTCTGCCCAAGGCATGAGAGGTGATTAGTGAAGTGATGGACCGTGCTAAGACGCAGGGTAACGAGCGCAAGGTTAAGGTGGCAGGTTTGGAAGCTGTGCTGCCCAAGGCATGGGAGGTGATTAGTGAAGTGATGGACCGTGCAAAGACGCAGGGAACCGAGCGCATTTAAAAGATTGTTTATGGTTATTTATGATTGGCCCCTGCTCCCACTTAGATGGCACTGATAAGCGCTTAGGGGCGGTAGAGTAAAATACATAGCTTGCTGGCATGTGAGAAGGGTGGTCATGGGTAAGTGAGATGTTTTGTGTTTAATAGATGTTTCCGTTTTGACCCTGCTTCTACTTTTGACCTTGGGAAGTCGTTGAACTGTCAGTGTAGAGACGTGTCCCCTACGCGGATCGAACCTTGGACCTCGGAGGTGGCAGTTTAATACCACTGAGAAAGATACCAACGGTGTTTGTATTTTCAGCTAAAAGCAGCAGCTTCTAGGCAGCTCCCCTGGCTGGCTATTCAGCCAAAGGTAATGCAATCTCATGTGTCTGGAAGCTGACAGATACCGCTGTCCAGAACTCCAGAACTGTCAAAATCTTGGCTGGTGCAGGTAGTTGCCAAGAAGCTGCTGCTTGTAGCTAAAAATCTTGTAGCTGAAATCTTGGCTGGTGCAGGTAGTTGCCAAGAAGCTGCTGCTTGTAGCTGAAAATAAACACATTGGATACCCAATTTGATGAATGTCCCACCACGAGCGCTTGAGAGTTCAAAGATCCTTGGGGAACAGACCTTGACAAGTCTACCAGGGTAGAGACTTGGACATGTCTTTAAGCGGTATGAGTTTGATCAGTGACCACCTTCATTCTGCCGCGCGCGCTCCATAAGGTCGGCCGGTAGGTTCGAACTCGCCCAGAATAGTTGGCACTCAAGTTGTGCTATAGGCTACGGTCGCTCACAACAAGAGGTGGTCACACGGGGGAAAGTATTGTATTCTGCAGACTTTTATACGCCGAACTGCTGGTGTATACAACCTTGCCACCTATTATTACCTCGGCATCCCTCCCCTTTATGCTCCCTTTTCCGCTCTTCTTACCCCCTCTAGTTTGTTTCCTTTTGTTCAACTTGACCTAGTTTGTTTTCAGGTTTGTGGAGGTGCCTTCAAAACCCTCGTGGAGAAGTCGGATGAAGACGGTTGCAGAGCATACCGGGACTGATCGCTATATTGATAATTGTTACACAAACGGTACCTCGAACTTTACTTATAGAACACAGCTTGCTACGACATCAGGGTGCAACATAATGCACAACGTGTAATAGAGTAGCAAAGCACTTACCCGGCAGCGACAACGAATTTGCTGCCAGAGATGCAACACACTCAGATACTCAACCTTAGGAAAACACCCACGGGGTTGATAAAACATTCACGGGCCCTTAGCCATTTCCCGGCTCGGTCCTTACCGCCTCGGTGTAGCTAACGCCAACATGTGGCTTGGAGCACACATATCGTCAACACCTCGTCCTTCCGTGTTATAAATTTGGATGGTTGGCAGGCTGTGCTGCTGTCCTGTTTCGGCAGTGATTTGCTGAGTTTATGTAACGAACCCTCTTTCTCACAAATTGTTCTGCTTCAACTGTGCCAGGGGCATGATCCCATTTGTGTGACCCCGTTTAACCGTAAATTTATAAGTGAAGCTATGTTGAGGTAGGGTTAACTCTATTGTACATGTTTTTGTGGAACCCCGATTCTGGTTAAACGGCTATCAGAGCTGCAGGTGGCAATGTTTCCACCAGCCGCTCCGAAAGCCAACACTCAGCGCCAATTTCCCGCGTCGCTGGCGCCTACTCGCCTAGCACTCGCACGGCCAACTATGGGCTGCTCACCGTTCCCTACCGCCGTAAGGCGGAGCTTCCTTTGATACCACACCCTAGTACCCTACCAGCCGTTATCATTACACACACATATCAAGACAAGCAATTCGACATACCGTACGCGCCTTGAGTATTGGCAAACGGTTTGGCAAACGACCCTTTGCAAAACTGGATTAGGGATCCAGCTTGAGACCACTCCAGGTGGTTGGCCTTTGCCAAGTTACGGTTACCATTGTACTTTTCAGTCAATCGGTTTGAATTCTCATTTTCCAGCACAACTGGACTGTAAATATGGACCAGATGGGCACAAATATAATTCACGTGTGCTGGAAAAATAACTCTTAGCTCTTAAGAAGAAAGGGTCCAAGATTCCCATCCCTTCGTGACAGTCCATAATTGTTTTCGTTGTACATGGCTCCAGCAGACAGCTGTACATGGCTCCAGCAGACAGCTCGGTAAACGGCTCCAGCAGACAGCTGTACATGGCCCCAGCAGACAGCTGTACATGGCTCCAGCAGACAGCTCGGTAAACGGCTCTAGCAGACAGCTGTACATGGCCCCAGCAGACAGCTGTGCATGGCTCCAGCAGACAGCTGTACATGGCTCCAGCAGACAGCTGAACATGGGTCCAGCAGACAGCTGTACACGGCTCCAGCAGACAGCTCGGTATACGGCTCCAGCAGACAGCTCGGTACACGGCTCCAGCAGACAGCTCGGTATACGGCTCCAGCAGACAGCTCGGTACACGGCTCCAGCACTTTGGCAGGCTGGAGCCATGTACCGAGCTGTCTGCTAAGCCCTAGCAAGTTGAATGTTCTTGATTTGAATTGCTGCATGGTTTTATTTTCAGCAAGCTTGGGCAGACTGCTTATTGAACATGTACTTGACCTTGAACTTGGTTACATGGCTCCAGCCAGCAATTTGGCTGGATGGAGCCATGTACCAGTCTGGCTACTAAGCCCTAGCAAGTTTAATGATCCTGATTTGAATTGTTACATGGGTTTACAGCAAGCTTGGGCAGACTACTTGGTAAACATGTAACAAGGAAATGTAACAATATCATGTCAGCAAAAAGGCCCTTTGCCAACTGGATTTCAGGTCTGAACTTGAGTCAGTCAAAGCCATAGACCCCTTTGCAAAGTTAGTTTTGCCATGTCTTTCTGAGACCCACTTTTAGGGGGCAAATTGCACTTCCCAATACTTAATTTTGCCAATTCTGAAAGCGCGTACGGTAGATGTCCCAAATTTCCAAGGGCAAATAA
Organism: Chlamydomonas sp. ICE-L; assembly: GCA_013435795.1. Lineage (NCBI taxonomy): Eukaryota > Viridiplantae > Chlorophyta > Chlorophyceae > Chlamydomonadales > Chlamydomonadaceae > Chlamydomonas > Chlamydomonas sp. ICE-L. The sequence continues at coordinate 5,961,123 of JACBWV010000045.1, read as the reverse complement.
AAAGGAGCAGATTGTTTTATGAAACATATGACTTGTGTTGGCTCAGCTTTTGTGTCGACTTGAACTTGAACTTGGGAACATAGCTTCAGCCAGTAATTTTGCCGCTCACCCTCTTCGGTAGTTGAAATAAATTTACCAGGAAAATATAGTTTTTATTTTTTGTTGGAATGAGCCTTTGTGTCGACACAGATTTCCTTTAGAGTCCCATCAGACTTGTGTTGGAAGCTTTGAACATTTGAATATAAGTTGTTTACAACGGCATAAGCACGATAGTGGAAAAGATGTCTGTTACTCGCAGCAGCCGTAATCATAGGGAATAGCAAGTGTACTGCAATGTACTGCAGTCACGTGCAGGCCACAGCTAGCCTGTGGCCTGGCGGCAGGCAACACGGGACCGTTAGGGACACAAGTACCGGTGTGCACTTTGCCAACTCAGTGACTGACATGTTAGTCAGTCAATAACATCCCCCCCAATTCAAGGTATTCTTTTAACTGAAGAATTCCTGAAATTAGCTGAGGGGCATAAGAAATTAGGGAATAAATATTGTAAAATAATAAATGGCTGAGAGGTCATGAGAGAGAGCCATGGACTTTGATAAATGAATTATTCAAGTCAGGGCTGAGGGAAGAGGTTTCCCCTTGATTAGTCTCAGAGTCAATCTACTTGGGTACCAGATCTATGGATAAACTTATAGTGGTTTTTAAAAAACTGCAGAGAGGCTGCAGGCTAGGCTGCAGGGAAGCTGCACAGGGGTGAGATGAAACTGCAGAGAAGCTGCAGGCTAGGTTGCAGGTAAGCTGCAGGGAAGGGCAAAGGGGAACTCCCAGGCTTAGGTAAAGCTGGAGGAGAAAGTCTTAGGTTACGAGAAGGGCGCATGATTCGAGACTAGAGGCTTAGTTTTGACAAGACGTCTGGACTAGTCCCCCCATAATTTGGGAGTGAGAGCTGAAGGCTGTAACCTAAATTAGAATCTGGCAGGCATCTTGTGGTAGTCATGGAGTAATCTACATTTCAAATGTGTACTGCCTGTGATCAGTACATGGGGCAGTGCATGTGGCATACAGTCTAATAAATCCTAGAGTGTTCATGTCTAAAACAATCAGGGAGAGCAAGATTCCTATTGTTAATTACTAAATGCCTGGCAGGGCGGGGAAGCCATTCAGGGCAAGCTGATGGTGGACTTGGGCTAGGAACTCATCAAACGATTTGGTAGCCAGATTTGGTGGGAAAAGTATGTTGATGAATGTGAAGTCCATAGGGCTCCTGTCCATGCTGAGGTGGTTGACACACAACACTTTTCCTCCAGGGTAGGCACAGCTCCTGGGGTCCATGACCATTTTGGGTCGAAATGAGAGGGCAGATGCATGGGCATTGGTCATAGCTGCTTGGAGACAAATGGTGAAATGGCCCACTGCAGGGTGGGTCTGGCTGCAGTGGAGACAGTGGGGTAGGACTGCACCATCTGTTGAAGCCTGCTTGTGTGCTTGAGGAAAGGGGCATAGGCATCAGAGGGTGTTCTGTGCATTGAGTGCCTGTGGCCTGGCGGCAGGCAACACGGGACCATGAGGGAACAGGTACCGGTGTGCACTTTGCCAACTCAGTGACTGACATGTAAGTCAGTCAATAACAGAACACGCAATGAGCCTTGAAGAAAGAGAGAGGAGATATTTAATCAAAAGCAATCTTCTGGAAAGGACGAAACTACTAGGGTTGTTCAAAATGAAATGAAATCAGGATGCTACGTCCTCTGGCAGAGGGTCCGTTGCATCTCAGGATGCAACGTGGGGCTTGTCCGTTGACCAGAAGGGAGGGGCCGTTGCGTCGCAGGACGCAGGCTATACAATTGGTTGCATCTCAGGCGGCAGAGCTCGGGGATCCTCCTGAAGTACCCTGCTACCATGCAGCACAGAAAGAGCCTTTCTGTGCGGTGAACTTGAACGTGGTTACCGACTTAGATTGCTTCAGATTTTGCAGCTGCTTGCAGTCTTAGGCAGTAACATAATCAATTCAAATCAGAACATCATTATACAAATATACTTGATCCAATCTCTTCATACAATAATTGATAAATAACGGCAACTTCACACGACCTCCCACCTCTGAATTGCACATGATGTAATCATGCAGTGCAAGACCGCTGCATCGCACTAATGGAGAGGACAGATGTGGCCGGCTATCGGCCTATGCGAGACAGTCGAACATGTAGCCGGGAGCTCATGACAGACTGTCAGCCAGCTAGGAGGCCCAGCTGGCTGCCGCAGGCTGGCTGCAACCATTGGAAATGGACACCTCGACGCCTTCAAAATTTGAATTCAAACGTGGATTTGAACGTGCGTTTGAACGCGAATTTGAACGCATGCACTCAGCAAGAAGGAAGGATCGGAAAGGATCCCTTTTCCCATCTGGCATGTCATCGGCAAATGTTCTTTTCTGGTAACCATTGTCCGCGCATGTGCAGCCTTGCGGCTTCCTTATCGAGCTTCTGCAGCCTTCGCCAACCTTATCCAAGCTCCAGTCACTGAGTGAAGTTCGGGGGGGGGGGGGGGGGGGGGGGGGGGGGGGGGGCTGCCCCCCGCCCCTGCCCTGGCCCTGTCGTAAACCCTGGATTCGGTCCGCTGCACTCGATTCCGGTGCCACCTGTCGCTCCTATTTCTAACACTCTCCGCCAATAGTTTGCGTCGCGTCTTGCGACGAGCCTAATACGTATTTCTAGTTTCTTACCTTCCAGGTGCCTCTGCCTTTGAATCTATAACTGCTTATGAGCGTTCTCCGCTTCTTCTTGCTACTTCGCTTGCTAGCACTGCCCGCATGGGCAAGGGTCAGTCCGCGGATCTACATCTACGAGAATGTCCCAAGCGCGCAAGACAGACAGCTAATGCCTCAGGAGTACCTTCTGCTAGAGCGTCTTCGGAAAAGCCCATACGTAACTAGAAATATCTCAGATGCAGACTACTACTGGATACCCCGTAAGCGTGTTTGTTGGATTTCCACGCTACCACATTCTGTACTCGGGAGTGTCGTGTAGTGTTTGTACAGCCCATGCTTGTGGATTACCCTATGTTTACATTCTTTACTCAGGTGTGTGGTGGTGTGTTTATAGTACCCATGTGCACTCCGCCTGCATGTGGTGAGCAGCTTGAAGGCTGATATACCATGGAATAACACACATGTTTGTTGGATCTGGGTTGGACACCCATATGTTAACATTCTGTACTCAGGAGTGTGATGTTGTTGTGTTTGTACAACCCATGTTTTTCCACAGGGTGTTCAACATGGCTAGTATAAACGTTACACTAACCATGTTACGCTTCAATGTTTTTTTCATAGTCTGTCATGTCATGTCATGCCATCTCTCTCCCTTCTCCCGCTCTCCCTCCTCCCCACTCCTTCCTGATCCCCTCCCCCCTGGTCCTAAACACTCAACTGGCTAGGGCCTGATCGTTATGCTTCACTGAAACCTAACCCCAATGAACTGCCATGCTTCAATTCAACCTAATCCCAACAGTGTGCTCCGCCACAATTCTGTGATCAAGGTTGCATCGCAAATTAGCTATAAATAAAATAAATAAATAGTCCGCCTTGAGGCTGGGGTTGAGGGGGCCAACCCGTTTGTTTTCATTGGGGCCTACCACCAGCCACCCATTCCAATGGGGCCAACCACTGGGGCCAACCACCAACCACCCATTCCACTGGGGCCAACCACCAGCCACCCATTCCACTGGGGCCAACCACTGGGGCCAACCACCAACCCCATATCCAGCAACACACCTGTAGTTTCTGCTCCACCTGCCCCCTACCCCACCCCCACCCCCACCCCCCCCCACCCCCACCCCCACCCCCACCCCACCCCACCCCACCCCACCCCACCCCACCCCACCCCACCTAGCAGCAACATCCAGCAGCAGAAGTGCAGTTTCTTCTCCACCTGCCCCCCCCCACCCCACCCCATCCCCCACACGTAAATATTAACACATTTTTCTTACATTTGCCCATGACGTAAAGCTCCCTATCAGGGGCCAGCCATCAACCCCAAGCATCTCTGCTACACAACGGGACCTACATAAATCTAACAAGTCCTATGCAGCGTCGCAAGCGATGCGTTAAATTGGCGGAATGTGTTGGCAACGGAACGAAAGGTGGTAACGATGGAGCTGATCGAAGCGAGTTAGTTACGCGACCGTTGCCTGACGTGTCAGGCTTCAAGTTTGTTTTTCTTTTTCGGTCGGACAGACGGACAATTGGGTAAACATGGGGGCTCCCGCCCCCTTGAAGAGGGGGCTCCGCCAAAAACAACTGGCCGTGCATACAGGTACTTGGGACTACATGCAGGATGGCGTCAACAGCATCATGCACGACCCCCTTTGAGTGTATAAAGCAAACGTACTGATCAGTTCAACTTCACAATTAAATCTAACCCTTATGAAATGGTGTGCATACAGGTAATTGGGACGACTTACAGGATGGCATGAACAGCATGATGCAAGACACCTTCGAGTGTAGAAAGCAAACGTACCAATCAGTTCAACTTCACAATTAAATCCAACCCCTATGAAATGGTGTGCATACCTGATACATGTAATTCGGACTACATGCAGGATGGCGTCAACAGCATCATGCACGACCCCCTTTGAGTGTATAAAGCAAACGTACTTATCCGTACATCTTCACTGAAATCCAACCCCTATGAAATGATGTGCATACAGGTAATTGAGACTACATGCAGCATGGCGTCAACAGCATCATGCACGGCCCCCTTTGAGTGTATCAAGCAAACATACAGATCAGTACCACTTCACTTACACCCACCCGCTATGAAATTGTGTGCATACATGATACATGTAATTCGGACAACATGCATGAAGGCGTCAACAGCATCATGCACGACCCCCTTTGAGTGTATAAAGCAAACGTACCAATCAGTACCACTTCACCTACACCCAACCCTAATGAAATGGTGTGCATACAGGTAATTGGGACGACTTGCAGGATGGCGTCAACAGCAGCATGCAAGACGCCTTTAAGTATATAAAGCAAACCTAATTTTTTGCACAACTTAATTTTTACTCAATCCCACACCCTGTGAAATGGTTTGCATGCAGGTAATTGGGACTATATGCAAGAAGGCGTCAACAGCAGCATGCAAGAAGCGTTTAAGTACATAAAGAAAACGTACCCAGATCAATGGACAGGCAACTATGCTCGCCATATCATGACCATGCTGTGCGATCATGGACCAGCTGACTGGTGAGTTGGGTAGTAGAAAGGTGGAAAGCGGTACGTTAACAATGGTAATAAGTTTGAGTATGTAAAGCAAAATCATCTGGAGCATTGGACAGGCAACTATGCTCGCCATATCATGACCATGCTGCTTCATCATGGTCCAGCTGACTGGTAAGAGGGGTAGTAAGAGGGAAAGCGAAAGTGAGATGGGTTGTAAGAAGGAAAGCGAAAATGAGAAGGGCAGATAGAAGGAAAGCGAAAGTGAGAGGGGTAGTAAGTAGAAAAGAGAAAGTGAGAGGGGTAGTAAGTAGGAAAGCAAAAGTGAGAGGGGTAGTAAGTAGGAAAGAGAAAGTGAGAGGGGTAGTAAGTAGGAAAGCGAAAGTGAGAGGGGTAGTAAGTAGGAAAGAGAAAGTGAGAGGGGTAGTAAGTAGGAAAGCGAAAGTGAGAGGGGTAGTAAGTAGGAAAGCGGACAAGTGAGAGGGGGTAGTGGGGTGGTAGTGGTGTCAAGTAGGAACGAGAAAACGTGAGAGGGGTAGGCAGGTAGGTATAGTAGTAGTAGGAAAAGAGAAAGGAGAGGGGTAGGGTGGTGGTCGGTAGTAAAGGCGAAAAGGAAAGTGAGAGGAGGGGGTAGCAAGTAGAAAAGAGAAAGTGAGAGGGGTAGTAAGTAGGAAAGAGAAAGTGAGAGGGGTAGTAAGTAGGAAAGAGAAAGTGAGAGGGGTAGTAAGTAGGAAAGTGAAAGGTTGCAAATTGTTGAAGCCTTTGAGTATATAAAGCAGAAGTAACCGAATCCATGGACAGGCAACTATGCTCGCCATATCATGACTATGCTCAGCGATCATGAACCAGCTGACTGGTTGGTTTGTGTTTGGTTTGTGTTTGGTTTGTGGTTGGTTTTTGGTTGGTTGTGGTTGGTTTGTGGTTGAGATGGGTAGATAGAAGGAAAGCAAAGGGTTACAATTGGTAGAAGCTCTTGAGTATATAAAGCATGAATACCCGGATCAATGGACAGATACTCGCCATATCATGACCCTGCTCAGCGATCATGGACCTGCTGATTGGTAAGATGGGTAGTAGAAATATGGACAGTGATACTAAGAACATGGGAAGAAGTTTGAGCATGCAAAGCAAACATACCCAGATCAATGGAAAGGAAACTATGCTTGCCATATCATGACCATGCTGTGCGATCATGGTCCAGCTGATTGGTGATATGGGTAGTAGAAAATGGAAATCGATTTGTTACAAATGGAAAGAAGTTTGATTATATGAAGCAAAATCATCTCGAGCAATGGACAGGCAACTATGCTTGCCATATCATGACCATGCTGTGCGATCATGGTCCAGCTGATTGGTGAGATGGGTAGTAGAAAAAGGAAATCGATTTGTTACAAATGGAAATGAGTTTGATTATATGAAGCAAAATCATCTCAAGCAATGGACAGGCAACTATGCTTGCCATTTCATGACCATGCTGTGCGATCATGGTCCAGCTGATTGGTGAGATGGGTAGTAGAAAAAGGAAATCGATTTGTTACAAATGGAAATAAGTTTGATTATTTGAAGCAAAATCATCTCGAGCAATGGACAGGCAACTATGCTTGCCATATCATGACCATGCTGTGCGATCATGGTCCAGCTGATTGGTGAGATGGGTAGTAGAAAAAGGAAATCGATTTGTTACAAATGGAAATAAGTTTGATTATTTGAAGCAAAATCATCTCGAGCAATGGACAGGCAACTACGCTTGCCATATCATGACCATGCTGTGCGATCATGGTCCAGCTGATTGGTGAGATGGGTAGTAGAAAATGGAAATCGATTTGTTACAAATGGAAAGAAGTTTGATTATATAAAGCAAAATCATCAGGAGCAATGGACAGGCAACTACGCTTGCCATATCATGACCATGCTGTGCGATCATGGTCCAGCTGATTGGTGAGATGGGTAGTAGAAAATGGAAATCGATTTGTTACAAATGGAAAGAAGCTTGATTATATAAAGCAAAATCCTCTGGAGCAATGGACAGGCAACTATGCTTGCCATATCATGACCATGCTGTGCGATCATGGTCCAGATGATTGGTGATATGGGTAGTATAAATATGGACAGTGATACTTAAAACATGGAAAGTTTGAGCATGCAAAGCAAACATACCCAGATCAATGGAAAGGCAACTATGCTTGCCATATCATGACCATGCTGCGCGATCATGGTCCAGCTGATTGGTGAGATGGGTAGTAAGAGGGAAAGTGAAAGTGAGATGGGAAGTAAGAAGGAAAGCGAAAGTGAGAAGGGTAGATAGAAGCAAAGCGAAAGGTTACACATTGCTGAAGCGTTTGAGAATATAAAACACAAGTACCTAGAGCAATGGAAATGCAACCATGCTCGCCATATCATGACCTTGCTCAGCGATCACGAGCCAGCTGCCTGATGACATGGGTTGTAGAAGGGTGAGATGGTTTGTAGAAATATGGAAAGCGATACGTTACAAATGGCAGAACCCTTTGGGTATGTAAAGCATAAGTACCCGGAGCAATGGAAAGGTAAGTATGCGCGCCATATCATGACCATGCTCTGGGATCATGCACAAGCCCCTTTTTTGTATGTTTTTTTATTATGGTTTTGTTTGTGCAACATTTCGCCATTCGTCGCTGCATGGCGACGGATGGGTCTGGCTTAAATAGTCAGAAATGGCCCCCCTACCCCCTAGGGCTCCACGCTTCATGCTCCGCGGGGTTCGGGTGGCAGCGTGTTGCACAAAACAGAAGCAGTGGGTTCACTCAGGGAATTGTGTTTTCCGCTATCTATAGCGATCGCTACTTTTGACCCCGTTTTGGCCCAAATTGCCAGTGTATAAATCGTTTTGGCCCTAAACGTCCCTAAACAGCTATAAAACGCAAACACACAAACGCTGCCCCTGCAGGAGACCTTAAACCATAAAGCTAGATAAAAAGAAAAATCTGATTTGAAAACAAAAATAGTGGGTGCACTTGGTCCCATTTTCCCAGCTTACGTGAGCGCATCATTTATTTAAATTAATTGAGGCTTTTAATGGGGGCTTTTAATGGGGGAAACTCATTTTTGTATACATGTAATGACCCTGCTCATCGCCTTGCTTGAGTGCATTGCCATATTTCCTATTCGTCTTATAATTTGTTGTGGCCCATTCATGTTATGAAATAGAGCATTACATGCAGACGATATATACGAGCATTGTTCTATACTACACCCCGCTTCAGCCTAAACCCCTGTGTTTCATTTTTTATTTTTTATTTGGTGTTCAGAAATTTAGAAAAGTAGAAAACGTATACACGCAGATGTGTACAAATTATATGACCCTTTTGCAGCACATTGCCTAAGTTTCCTAGATATCTGTTATTTGTTGCGGTCCATCAAGTGGCCCATTCATGTTTATTAAGTACAGCATCACATGCATATGATTAATACGATTTGTACGATTAATACCATAAAGATCAGAAATACGATTAATATGAATAATACCGGGGGGCCATCAAAACGGATGTGGGGAGGCACACGCTGTTAATCGTCTCCGATTTGGTCGTAGACCCCGAAACCACCGAAAAAGTTTTAAAAAGTGCCTAGGGGCTGAGATATGGGGGGGTCCCAAAGGGGGGGGGGGGGGAGGCCGATCTAAACATGAATTCACAACTTCTTCGGCTGTGGCCTGAATCGAACGTGCGGCACACCATTGAAATCGCCTCGACGAAAGCTTTACGAATCTGCAGTCGTTGGTCCATTACACCCAGGGTGTAATAAGTGGATGTACTGGAAGGTACATCCAGTCTGGACGCCACCCAGAACTTCACAACCAGAGCCGACGAGTTCCCAACTTAGCAGTTGGAAGCTCAAGCAGCAGGAATCCACACTTGTTTATAGCAACAGATGAAAATAAAGTTTAAAGTTTCGGCTGAGGCCGAGGCTAGAACAGCCCAGGCCAAATCGCCCACAACTCCAGCCAAGGCGCCTTCCGCACCCGAGCCCTTGACAACAACTTGCAACACCTGCAATGCCGTGGTTCAGTGCCCTCCTAGCAACAAGGCCAACCTTAAGTCGCACCAGGCCAGAAAGCAGTACATGGCAGCCAAGGCGTGGCTGGCTTTTTCCCCCTCTCTAGGTTCTTTAAGCCACTGCCTGGTTTAAGGCCAAAGCCCCAATCAATATTGGAGCCAAATATCAGGAGCCTAGCCAATGTAGCTGAACTGTAACTGGATCAGGCTAGACAAATACTGTACTTTATGCGGGTGTCGGGTGGAAGGAGGGGTGTTTCACTGCCTGGGGCCCCTTAGGCCCCACACCGTTGTTTCTCATGAGAATCCTCTGACTGATGTTATTTATGAACTATACTTCGTAAAATTATGGAACTGCAGATGATATTCACTAGTTGCATCCTACCTCTTATTACCGGAGATACTTTCGTGTGTGTGTGTATGTGTGTGTGGTGGTGGTGGTGGGTGGGTGGGTGGGTGGGGGGCAGGGGTCGCTTATACATAGGACAACTACGTTTTTAATATGGCCACCTGATAGAGCTCTACGTGAGGGTCAGTATACACCTAACTTTCATGACATGATCATTATTGGTGAGGAAGATATTGGCCTTTTAAGCCAATGGGGGGGGGGGGGGGGGGGGGGGGGGGGGGGGGGGGGGGGGGGGGGGGGGGGGGGGGGGGGGGAAGGGCAGAAAAACAAAACTTCATAGCGTGAGGTGTCAAAAATAACTTCTTGATGCCCCCCTGAATAATACGATAAATACTATATTCTTGACAAAAACGATGAATACCATTAATACGATTAATACGATTAATGCCATTAATATGATTGATACAATAAAAAGCTAAAAAACGCATACTTCTATCAATTCGTGGTCCCATTTGCAAGCCGGTGCCGGAGGGCATAGGCTAACCCCCCCCCCCCCCCCCCCCCACCCACACACACACACACACCCCATCCACCATAACCACCCTATGTACAATTACCCATTTGCAGCACGTTGCCTGAGGGCATAGCCCCCCCACCCACCCCCACACCCCACCCCACACCCCACACACACACCAGCACCCTAAATTCAATTACCCATTTGCAGCACGTTGCCTGAGGGCATAGCCCCCCCACCCACCCCCACCCCCCCACCCCCCACCCCCCACACACACCAGCACCCTAAATTCAATTACCCATTTGCAGCACTTTGCCTGAAGTCATAGCCCCCCCACCCACCCCCCACCCCCCCACACACACAGCACCCTAAATTCAATTACCCATTTGCAGCACGTGCCTTAGGGCAAAGCCGCCCCCCACCCACCCCCAACCCCCACCCCCCACCCCCCACACACACCAGCACCCTAAATTCAATTACCCATTTGCAGCACGTTGCCGAGGGCCATAGCCCGCCCCCCCCACCCACCCCACCCCCCCCCCCCACCCCCCCCACAACATAACCCAGCACCGACCCTAAATTCAATTACCCTTTTGCAGCACGTTGCCTGAGGGCTAGCCCCCCCACCCCCCACCCCCACCCCCACCCCCCACCCCCACCCCCCACCCCCCACCCACACCCGCACCCCTAAATTCAATTACCCATTTGCAAGCACGTTGCCTGAGGGGCATAGCCCCCCCACCCACCCCCCCCCCAACCCCCCCCCACACACACAGCAACCCAAATTCAATTACACCCATTTGCAAGCCATTGCCGAGGCATAGCCCCCCACACACCCCACCCCACCCCCACCCCCACCCCCCACACACCCCAGCAACCCTAAATTCAATTACCCATTTGCAGCATGTTGCCTGAGGGCATAGCCCCCCCACCCACCCCACCCCCCCCCCCACCCCCCCCCCCCCCCCCCCCCCACACACACCAGCACCCTAAATTCAATTACCCATTTGCAGCACGTTGCCCTGAGGGCATTGCCCCCCACCCACCCCCACCCCCCACCCCCCCCACACCAACACCACAGCACACAATTCATTACCCACCATTTGCAGCACGTTGCCTGAGAGCATAGTCCCCCCCCCACCCACCCCGCACCCCCCACCCCCCACACCCCACACACACCAGCACACTAATTCATTACCCTTCAATTACCATTTTTTCAGGCACGTTCCTGAGGGCATAGCCCCCCCACCCCACCCCCCAACCGCCCACCCCCCGCCCCCACACACAAAGTACACCAGCACCCTAAATTCCAATTAACCATTTCCTATTTGCAGCACGTTGCCTGAGGCATAGCCCCCCCCACCCACCCCCACCCCCCACCCCCCCACCACACCAGCCCCTAATCATTACGTTACCCCTTTTGCAGCATGTTGCCTGAGGCATAGCCCCCCCCACCCACCCCCCACCCCCCACGCCCCCACCCCCACACACAACCGCCACCCTAAAGTCATTCCCGCATTTGTCAGCACGTGCCTGAGGGCCTAGCCCCCCCACCCACCCCCACCCCCCCACCCCCCCACACACACCAGCATCCTAAATTCAATTACCCATTGCAGCAACTTTGCCTGAGGGCATAGCCCCCCCACCCACCCCCCACCCCCCACCGCCCACACCCCCCACACACACCAGCACCCAAATTCAATTACCATTTGCACACTTACCTGAAGGCATAGCCCCCCCCCCCAAGCCCCCCCACCCAAACCCACCCCCCCACCCGGCCCCCCCCCAGCACACCGCACCCTAAATTCATTAACCCCTTGCGCACCGTTGCCTGAGGCGAGCCCCCGCCACCCCCCCACCCCCCCCACCCCCCACCCCCCACACACACCAGCCCCCTAAATTCCATTACCCCATTTTGCACACTTTTCCCTGAGGGCATAGCCCCCCCACCCACCCCCCCCCCCACCCCCCACCCCCCCCACACACCGCACCCCTAATTCAATACCCATGTTGCATCACGTTGCCTGAGGGCATAGCCCCCCCACCCACCCCCCCACCCCCCACCCCCCACCCCCCCACACACCACACCCTACAGTTCTTCAATTAGCCCATTTGCGCACCTTGCGCCTTGAGGTCGCATAGCCCCCCCCCCACACCCACCCCCCACCCCCACCCCCCCCCCCCACACACAGCAGCACCCTAAAAATCAATTAAATTACCCATTTGCGCCGTTGCCTGAGGGCATAGCCCCCCCACCCACCCCCCACCCCCCACACCCCCCCCCCACCCCGCACCCCCCACACACAACCCCAACCCTAAATTCCATTACCCCCATTTGGCAGCACGTTGCCTGAGGGTCATAGCCCCCCCCCCTCACCCCCACCCCCCACCACCCCCCCACCCCCACCCCCCACACACACCAGCAACCCTACAAATTCATTACCCATTGTCAGTGCAGCACGTGCCTGAGGGCATACGCCCCCCCACCCACCCCCACCCCCCACACCCTCACACACATGGCCATCGCAACCCTAAATTCAATACCCATTTCTGCCCCACATTCTTTTGCCTGAGGGCATACGCCCCCCCACCCCCCCCCACCCCCCACCCCCCACCCCCCACCCCCCACACACCCAGCCACCCTAAACCTTCACATTACCCATTTGCAGCACGTTTGTCCTGAGGGCATAGCCCCCCCACCCACCCCCACCCCCCCCCACCCCCCCCAACCACACACCCCAGCACACTAAATTCAATTACCCATTTGCAAGCCAACGTTGCCTGAGAGCATAGTCCCCCCCCCCACCCACCCCCACCCCCCGCACCCCCACCCCCACCCCCCCCACCACCCCCCACCACACCAGCACACACTAATTCAATTACCCATTGCACAGCACGTTGCCTGAAAACAAAAGGGCATCGCCCCCCACCCACACCCCCACCGCCCCACCCCCACCCCCCCACCACCCAGCACCCTAAATTCAATTACACCCAGTTGCAGCACGTGTGCCTGAGGTCATAGCCCCCCCACCCACCCCCACCCCCCACCCCCCACACACCCCACGCATCCTAAATTCAATTACCGCATTTGCAAGTCAGTGTTGCCTGAGGGCATAGCCCCCCACCCACCCCCCACCACCCCCCGCCCACCCCCCACCCCCCACACACACCAGCAACCCAATCACTTACCCATTTGCAGCACCGTTTCCTAGGTGGCATTGGGGTAGCCCCCCCACCCAAACCCCCACCACCCCACCCCCCCCACACACACCATCAACCCTAAATTCAATTAAAACCCATTTGCCGGCACGTTGCCTGAGCATGCCCCCCCCCCCACCACCCCCCCCCCCACCCCCCACCCCCACACACACCAGCACACTACAAATCAATTACCCATTTTGCAGCACGTTGCTGAGGGCAAACTAGCCCCACCCCCACCCCCACCCCCCCAACACCAGCACACTAAATTCAATTACCCATTTGCAGCACGTTGCCTGAGGGAATAGCCAAGTTTCCTGATGAGAACTTGAGCCCTGACATCAATCCGGCCAATCCGTTTCGGAATGTGATGTACCTCATGTTCAACGGTCACACGTAAGTACAGAGTGTGATGCACCTCATGTTCAACGGTTGCACGTAGTACAGAGTGTGATGTACCTCATGTTCAATGGTTGCACGTAGTACAGAGTGTGATGTACCTCATGTTCAACGGTCAAACGTAAGTACAGAGTGTGATGTACTCCATGTTCATCGGTCACACATAGGTACAGAGTGTGATGTACCTCATGTTCAACGGTCACACGTAAGTACAGAGTGTGATGTACACCATGTTTAACGGTCTCACGTAAGTACAGAGTGTGATGTATCTCCTGTTCAACGGTCACACATAAGAATAGAGTGTGATGTACCTCCTGTTCAACAGTCACACATAAGTACAGAGTGTGATGTACACCATGTTCGATCCTTTGGTATAAGTACAACGTACTGTTCCTAGGGGTCAATAGTCACATGTACAGACAGAGCCTGAAGTACATCATGTTCAGCACAGAACAGAAAAATACGATGTGACAGTTGCCTTCTAAATGTTCACTGGTCACAATCCAAAGTGTATATTGTGTACCCGATTCCTCAGATGACCCCCCCCCCCCCCCCCCCCCCCCCCCCTCCCCCCCCTCCCCCCCCTCACCTCCCCCCCTCCCCCTTTCCCCCTACCCCCCCCCTACCCCCTACTCCATCCCACCCTAAACCTTAAATCCTAGGCCCTATACCCAACATTCAGGGACCGATTAATGGGTGACCACCCTGGTGAAAAACGCAAACCCTAAACCCTAAATCCTAGACCCTAACCCCTGGGCCAAACACAACACCCAGGGACCGATTCATGGGCAACCAACCTGGTGGGGTGCAATGCTTCACTTGCTTCCAGCCTGGCAAGGACATCATGATTCCTACAATGGAAAACGTGTGTGGTCCCTTATGTGGATACACCCTGCACCCCCACCTCCAACCCACCCCAACCTTATCTCTACCCCACCCCTCCCCTACCCCACCCCCATTGTAAAAAAACGAAACCCTAAACCCTAAACCCCAAACCGTAAGACCCTAATCCTTGGGTCAAACCTCAAACTCCAGGGACCGATTCATGGGTGACCAACCTGGTGAGGTGCAATGCTTCACTTGCTTCCAGCGTGGCAAAGACATCATCATTCCTACAATGACAAACGTGTGTGGGCCCCGTTTGTGGATACACCCTACACCCCCACCTCCACCCCCCCCCCCCCCCCCCCCCCCCCCCTACCCAATCCCTACCCCACCCCACATTAAAAACAAGTAAACCCTAAACCCTTAAACCCTAACCCCTAGACCCTAAGCCCTAAACCTTATACCCTAAACTCTATACCATATACCCTACATCTTAGACCCTAACCCGAACACCCAGGGACCGGTTCATGGGTGACCAACATGGTGAGGTGCATTGCTTCACTTGCTTCCAGCGTGACAAGGACATCATCATTCCGACAATGGAGAACATGTGTGGTCCCTTATGTGGATACACCCTGCACCCCCACCTCCACCCCACCCCAACCTTACCCCTACCCCACCCCTCCCCTACACCACCCCTAAACTCTAAACCCCTAAACCCTAAATCCAACACCCAGGGACTGGTTCATGGGTGACCACCCAGGTGAGGTGCAATGCTTCACTTGCTTCCAGCATGACAAGGACATCATCATTCCGACAATGGAGAACATGTGTGGTCCCTTATGTGGATACACCCTACACCCCCACGTCCAACCCACCCCAACCTTACCCCTACCCCACCCCTCCCCTACACCACCCCCAACGTAAAAAAACGAAACCCTTAACCCTAAACCCCAAACCGTAAGATCCTAATCCTTGGGTCAAACCTCAAACTCCAGGGACCGATTCATGGGTGACCAACCTGGTGAGGTGCATTGCTTCACTTGTTTTCAGCTCGGCAAGTACATCATGATTCCAAAGATGGAAAATGTGTGTGGGCACTTATGTGGATACTCCCTAGAAGACCACCCCAACCCAACCCAACCCAACCCGAACCCGACCCGACCCCGACCGACCCGACCCGACCCGACCCGAAACCCCGACCCGACCCGACCCGACCCGACCCGACCCGACCCGACCCGACCCGACCCGACCCGACCCGACCCGACCCCGACCCGACCCTACCCCGACCCACCCCACCCGACCCGACCTCCCGACCTCGACCCGACCGACCCGACCCGACCGCTGACCCGACCCGACCCGACACCCACCGCCGACCCTACCCGCCCGACCCGACCCTACCCGAACCCGACCTACCCTACACACCCGACCCGACCCGACCGACCCGACCCGACCCTACCCGACCCGACCGACCTACCGCGCCACCCGACCCACCCACCCGGACCCGACCCGACCCGCCCGACCCGACCCGACCGCCCCGACCCGACCCGACCCGACCCGACCCGACCCGACCGACCCGACCCCGGACCCCGACCGACCCGAACCCGACCCTACCCGACCCACCCGACCCGACCCTACCACCCCGAACCCGACCCGACCGACCCGACCCGACCCCGACCTACTCCGACCCTACCCGACCCGACCCGACCGACCCGACACGACCCGACCGACCCGACCCGACCCTACCGCGACTCCGACCCGACCCGACTACCCGACCCTACCCGACCCGACCGACCCCGACCCGACCCGACCCGAACCCACCGACCCCACCGACACCCGACCCGCCCCGACCCGACCCGACCCTACCGCGAAAGGACCGACACGACCCGACCGCCCCGACCCGACCCGAACCCGACCCGACCCGACCCGAACGACCCTACCCGAACCCGACCCGAACCCGACCCGACCCGACCGACCCGACCCGACCCGACCCTACCCGACCCCGACACGACCCGACACGACACGACACGACCGACCCTACACGACACGACACGACAACGACAACACACGACCGACCCGACCACGACCCTACACGACACGAACACGACCCGACAACGACCCGACACGACGACCCACACGACACGACCGACACGAACACACCACCACGACAACCACCGACACGATCACGACACGACACGAACACGACACGACAACTACACGACACGACACGACCGAACACGACACGACACGACACGACCGAACGACACGACACTACACACACGACACGACACGACACGACCGACAACGACCGCCGACACGACACGACCGACACGAACACGACACGACACGACATCTCAACGCACACGCCACACGACACGAGACACTCACGACACGACACGACACGACACGACACGCGACACGACACACACCGACACGACTACACACGATCACGACACGCACGACACGACACGACACCGACCACGACACCGGAAAACAACGACACGACCCTACCCGACCCGACCCGACCCGCCCGACCCGACCCGACTCCGACCACGACCCGACCCGACCCTACCCGACCCGACCCGACCGACCCGACCGCCCGACACCGTACCAGACCCGACCCGACCTACCCGACCCGACCCGACCCGACACCCGACCCGACCCGACCCGACCCGACCCGACCCGACCCGACCCGACCCGACCCCGACCCGACCCGAACCCGACCCGACCTCGCGACTCGACCCGACACCGACGCCGACCGACCCGACCCGACCCGACCCCGAACCCGACCCGACCCGACCACGACCCGACCTACCCGCCCACCCGAGACCCGACCCGACCCGACCCGACCCCCCCACCCTCCTACCCACCGACCCGACCCCGACCCGACCCGACCCTACCCTACCCGACGCCGACCACGACCCTACCCGACCCGACCTACCCTACCCGACCGACCGACCCGCACCGACCCGACCCGACCGACCCAACCCGACCCGCCGACCCTGACCCGACCCGACCCGACCCCGACCCGACCCTACCGACCCTACCTACCCGACCCGAGCGACCCGACCCGACCCGACCGCGCCCCGACCCTACCCGACATCCCGACCCGGACCGACCCGACCCGACCCGACCCGACCCGACCCGAACCGACCTACCCGACCCGACCCGACCCGACCCGACCGACCCGACCCACCGACCCGACCCACCCTACCCTAACCCGACCCGACCCGACCCTACCCGACCCCGACCCGACCGGCGACCCGACCCTACCCGACCCGACCCGACCCGACCCGCACCGACCCGACCCGACACCCGAACCGCCACTCCCGACCCCGACCCGACCCGACCCCGACCCGACCACCCGACCGCTACCCGACCCAAAACAAAACAAAACAAACACCCTGAAAAACAACAACACCCTAAACCCTAAACTCTCAACCCTAACCCAAATACCCAGGGACCGGTTCATGGGTGACCAGCCTGGTGAGGTGCAATGCTTCACTTGTTTCCAGCGTGGCATGGACATCATGATTCCCACGATGGAAAACGTGTGTGGTCCCTTATTGGTCAACCAAACCACAACACCCACCTAGAAGCACTTCGGCGTGAGTCAGTGTGGAGTCTATACTACCCCCCGCGGGGGGCCCAGCCCGGAGAGTGTGGGGAGAGTTTCATTGCCAAGCTGGACGCTAGCGTGGATGCCCTGGATGGCGAAACCACAGGAATGAGTTGAGGGTGGGTGGTTGGATCGGGGTGCGGGTGTGTTGGGGTGGTCTGTGTTGGGATGGGGTCTGATTGGGGGTGGGGTGTGTGTGCTAGGGTGTGTTCGGGTGGGGTGGTGGGGTGTGCTGCTGGGGGGTATTGAGTGTGTTGGGTGTGGGGTGTGTTTGGGGTGGGGTGTGTCGGGATGGGTGTGTTGGGTGGGGTGTGTTGGGGGGGGGTGTGCTGGGGTGGGGTATGTTGGGGTGTTTTTTTTTGGGGTGGGGTGTGTTGGGGTGGGGTGGTGTTGGGGCGGGGGTGTTGGGGTGGGGTGGGGGGGTTTTTGTTGGGGTGGGGTGTGTTGGGGGTGGGTGGGGTGAGGTGGGGTGTGGTTGGTGTGGGGTGTGCTGCTGGTGGGTTTGGGTGGGGTGGGGTGTCCTGGGGTGGTGGTGGGGTATGTTGGGCTGGTTTTGTTGCAGGGGATGTGTTGGGCGCGTGTGTTGGGGTGTGTTGGGTGGGCTGGGGTGGGTTTTGTTGGGGTGGTTGTATGGGGTGGGGTGTGTTGGGGGCGGGGTGTGTTGAGGAGCGTGTGGGTGTTGGGTGGGGATTGTGTCTGTTGGGGTGGGTGGGCGTGCGGTGGGGTGTGTTGGGGATGGGGTGTGTTTGTGTGTGGGTGGTGTTGGGTGGGTTGTGCTTTGGCGGTGCGTTGTGCGGGTGCGTGGGGTGTGTTCGGGTGTGTTGGGAGTGTGTCTGGGGTGGGCTGCGGGTGGGGTGGGGTGTGTTCGGCTGGGGGTGCTTTATCGGGGTGGGCGTGGGGTGCGCGTGGGGTGCTGTTGGGTGGGGTTGTGTTGGGGTTGTGTGTACGGGTGTGCTTGGTGGCTGGATGGGGTGGGTTTAGTGGTGTGTTGGGGTGCGCTTGGGGATGGGCTGGGTGGGCTGGGGTGGGGGTTTGTTGGGGTGGTGGTGGGGTTTGTTGAGGGTGGCTGGGGTGGGGGTGGGTAGTACACCCTAGAGGACTTTCAGCGTGGTCGTGTGGAGTCGATACTAACCCCTGCGGGGCCCAGCCCGGAGAGCGTTGGGAGAGATTTATCGCCAAGGCCTGGACGCAGTGTGGGGATGCCCTGGCTGGCGAATCAAGGAAGGAAGGGTTGGTATGTGTGGGTGGGGTTTGTGTGGGGGTGGGTGTGGTTGGGATGGGTGTGGTTTGTTGGTGGGTTGCTGGGTGGGCTTGGGGTGTGTAGGGTTGTGTAGTGTTGGGTGGGTTGGGGTTGGGTGTGTTGGATGGGGGGGGTGGGGGTGTGTTGGGGTTGGGGTGGGGCGTTGTTTTTTTTTTGGTGTGGGGTGGGGGTTTGTGTGTTGGGCTGGGTTGGGGTGGGGTGGGGGTGGTGTTTTGGGATGGGGGGGGGGGGGGGTGGGGTGGGGTGGGGTGGGGGGGGAGGGTGGGGTGGGATGGATGGGGTGGTGGGGGGGGTGGGATGGGGATGGGGGTGGGTGTGTGGTTGGGATGGGGTGTTTTGGGTGGTTGGGTGGGGAGTTCACCCTATAAAACCTTCAGCGTGACTCAGTGTGGAGTCTATACTACCCCCCACGGGGGGCCCAGCCCGGAGAGCGTGGGGAGAGTTTCATTGCCAAGCTGGACGCCAGCGTGGATGCCTGGCTGGCGATACCAAGGAAGTGAGTTGGGGTGGGGTGGGATGTTGTGTGTTGGGGTGGGGTGGGGTGGGGTGGGGTGGGGTGCTGAATTAACCTTATCTTGCCTGATACTCTCACTCACTGCACCTGCCATGCACCAGCACGTACATACTATTATATGGAGGCCAAATGCCAAACTGCCTGCAGTGTTTCCGAAATGAGTTAGGGGCATGCTGTATTTTCCCTATCTTGCCTGCCCCTCTCACTCAATGCACCTACCATGCACCACCAGGTACACACTCTTTTATGGAGGCCAGATGTCAAACTGCCTCCAGTGTTTTCGAAATGGGCGACAAGACCTGTGGGAGGGTCATAGGCACCGAAGCGACTATCTCCTACATGACACTGCTAAGGTATGATATTAGCCTCCTATTTATGATAATATGATATGATATTGGCCTAATAATTCTGATAATTCTGATAATTCTGACAAATATCTTAAAGTATGCCTAAGGCTGGCCTTAAGTATGATATTAGCCTAATATTTATGATAATTCTGATAATTCTGAAAATTGTCGTTAGGTTGGCCTGCAAACGTCAAGCGACAATACGGCCTGCCGACCTGCCAAATCAAAATCATCCCCCGAAGCTGGACAAGCTAACTGGCTTTGGAGAAAAAAAAAGGTAATGATAACTCCTGGTGGGGTGTGGTGTTAAGGGAGCCCGTCGTACGCGGGTGGGGAGCGGTCATCTACCTCAACTGGACAAGCTACCATCGCGGTTGGCAACGACCTGCAACGCCAAGAGCGACCGAAGGGGGAGTTGAACCCCCGACTCTTCATCCTCAAAGATCTGGTCTACCACTAGACCATTGTATATCACTGAAAGGGGCTCTGTCTTGGGAAGGTCATAGGCACCAAAGTGGCTTTCTCCTACATGACACTGCTAAGGCAATCCTGGCAATTCTGATAATTCTGTTTTTTCTGTAAATTCTGTAAATTCTGTGAATTCTGCGAATTCTGAAAATTGTTGTAGATTTGGACTGGCAAGTCCTATGCAGCGTCGCACGCGACGCGGATAATTGGTGGAGATTGTTGGCTATCGGAACAACAGGTGGCAACGGAATGGAGCTGATGGAAACCAGTTAGTTAAGAAACAGTCTCCTGACGTGTCAGGCTTTGTCTCGGTCAGACATACAAACGGACAAAGGGGTGAATCTGGGGGTTCCCACCCTCCAGAATGGGGGAGCTCCGCCAAAAATGTCAAGGGGCAATTCAACCTGCCGACCTGTCAAATCCAAGTCATCCCCAGAAGCTTGACGAGCTAACTATATTGTGAGGGTTGCAGGGCCCAAACTGTTCACATCTAACACAGGGATATTGTTTTCCGAAATATATGTATAAGTTTTTTTTGTTTTTTATAGAAATTGCAAGGGGGGGGGGCAAGTTCTAACCATAATAACTCCATCACCCAACTTTGTAGATATCATTAAGAGGATGAAGAATCCGGTTGTATTTCTTAATTTGGCCCAGTAGAAAAAAGTGCTGGTCCTCCAAAGTTTGGGTGGGGGGTGGGGGGGAGGGGGGGTCGAGGGAAAAATCCGACATTTTCAAAAAATTAGGTACTTTCCAAGCATTGTTTTCTAGCCCTCAGAATGACATGGGAGTGGAACTAGGGTGTTCCCCCAAGTGTTCCTCTACTAAATACCAGTCCATTTATGCTATTGGGGTAGAGATCCACCACACATTATGCCCAGGGCAGAGGGTGGTGGTGGTGTGTGGGTGGGGGGGCGGGTGAGGGGGGGGCATCCCTGGCATTTGCCCTGGCGTTGAGCTGCAGGTCAAACGGTGAGTGTGTTGCCACCTAAACTACCGTATTATCTTCAGCGGCTGGCCTCTGCTTGATACGATGCAGGGGGTCCAGGGCGGTGTGTATGTGTATGTGTGTGTGAGTGTGTGTGTGTGTGAGGGGGGGGGGGGGGGGGGGGGGGGGGGTGTCGAGGGGTCGAGGGGGGGCAGCCATGGCTTTTGCCCTTGTGTCGAACTGCTGTTGAAAGGGTGAGAGTGTTGCCACATACAGCATGCACTCAAACCGCTGTTGTGTACCCGATGCAATGCTTTTCTTTTCAGCTGCAAGCAGCAGCTTCTAGGTAGCTCCCTGAGCTCTCTCTTCATCTAAACCTTAGGCAACCTAGTGCACCCGCAAGCTCATATCGTAAGCTTTCCAGTGCTCCAGGGCGGCCTAGTGCACCTTGAAGCTGACACAATCAGCTATCCAGAAGGGCTGACATATTTGGGTGTAGCACCCCCTCAGCAGAGTATTGAAGATGGGCACATTAGGAGCCAAGGGGCCCTGACCCCCAAGCCCTACCAAACAATGTAACATCGATGATGATGATTTTCTATGTTTCAAATATTCCCAATGGTCTCTAGACCAACTTCAACGGATAGGCCTTTGAAAACCCTGTAAAATGAGCCTAATTAGACACCATACCACTAAGTGGTTGCTGAGATAGTGGCTATACAGTGGGTTCCAGAGCCGGGGGGGGGGGGGGGGGGGGGGGTCAGCAGAAGGGTGCCTCAGCACTTTTTTGTGACGGTGTATTTCACTTTTTTTTTGCCCCCCCCCTACAAGTTCTAAGAGCGTGTCGCAAGCGACACGGTAAATTCGCTTTAGCAGTCAAAGGCAGGGAGTTTCGGAAGTAGTGGAGAAAGTAGCTACTCGTAGCCGAATAGAGCTACAAACATTGAACAACTTTTGCGAAGGATTTTGACCGCTGCGATGCTGACAACTCAAGTCATGCGCACTCCAACTATGAGCAAAAATGGTGGGTGGGGAGGTGGTCGGAATCGTTAAAAGGCCTCGGACCCTCGGACAGACAGACCGACATGGGACATTGGACATCGGACATTGGACAGACGGCGGAGAGAGACACGGGGGGAATCTAGGGCTTCAGCCCCGGGACCCCTGGGGGGTCTTTTTGCCCCCCCCCCCCCCCCCCCCCCCCCTCTCCCTGTGAAATCGACTAATGAATACCCAAATCGACCAAAATCGGGGGTTTTGGGAGGGGAAAAAAGGAAAGAAGAAAAAAAAAAGGAATAATATTTCCTCTTTTTGATTTGAAAATCATATCCCTGATCTAACGTGACACTGCGAAGGTGTGATATTGGCCTGATAATTCTGATAATTCTGAGAATTGACGTAAAGTTTGCCTGATAATGTCAAGTGGCAATATAATCTGCCGACCTGTCAAATCCAAATCATCCCCCGAAGCTGGACAAGCCAAATGTATTTGAGGGTCGCAGGAACCAAACTGAATACTTCTTACATGTCACTGCTAAAGTGTGATATTGGCCTGATCATTCTGGTCATTCTACGCATTCTGATCTTTCTGGAAATTGTCGTGTAGTCGGCCTAAAAATATTAAGCCAGAATGTGACCTGCCAACTTGTCAAATCCAAATCATCCCCCGAAGCTGGACGAGGTAACTGCATTTGAGGGTTGCAGGAACCAAACTGAATACATCTTACACTGCTAAAGTTTAATGTTGGCCTGATAATTCTGATAATTCTGAGAGTTGTTGTTAAGTTTGTCTGATAACGTCAAGGGGCAATACGACCTACCGACCTGTCAAATCCAAATCATCCCCCGAAGCTGGACGAGCCAACTCCTTTTTGAGAGTCACAGGAACTAGACTGAGTACATCTTACACGTCACCGCTTCAGTTTGATACTGGCCTGATAATTCTGAAAATTGTCATAAAGTTGGCCTGAAAACGGCAACAGGAACCCGACTGAGTACTTCTTCAACGACACTGCTAAAGTTTGATACTGGACTGATAATTCTGATAGTTCTGAGAATTGTCATAAAGTTGGCCTGAAAAAAGCAACAGGAACCCGACTGAGTACTTAACACGACTCTGCTAAAGTGTGATATTGGCCTATATTGAAAATTCTGATAATTGTCGTTAAGTTGGCCTGACAAGTCCTATGCAGTGTCGAAAGCGACGCGGAAAATTGGCGGAGTGCGTTTGCAACAGAAGGACAGGTGGCAACGGAAATGGAGCTGACCGAAGCCAGTTAGCTATGAGACAGTTGGCTGTAGTGTCAGGCTTCAATTTTTTTGCGAGACGTACAAATGAGTAACCCTAGGTGCTTCCGCCCCCCAGAAGAGGGGGCTCCGTCAAAAAAGGCAGCAGGAACTAGACGGAGTACTTCTTACACGACACTGCTAAAGTTTGATACTGGCCTGATACATCTGATCATTCTTATAATTGTTGTTAAGTTGGCCCGACAACGGCAGCAGGAACCAGACTGAGTACTTCTTACATGACACTGGTGAAGTCTGCTCTTGTTTGTTCTGGGTTTCCGGGTATTACCGTTAATACCCTAAAATTGATTAGGTAAAAGTCGGATAAAGAAGTCCTTTTTCTCGGATTGTATGGGGATTGTTACAACTTAAACTTTAAGAGTAGTAATTATAACGCCTGGTGGGGCGTGGTGTTAAGGGAGCCCGTTGTACGCAGGTAGGGAGCGGTCTTCTACCTCAACTGGACAAGCTACCATCGCGGTTGATGACGACCTGCAACGCCAAGAGCGACCGAAGGGGGGATCGAACCCCCGACTCTTCATCCTCAGAGTGATTTATTCTACCACTAGACCAATGTATATCACTGAAAGACTAGTATAACACATATATATCGCCCAATAAGCCATAGTGGTACATCCACATATTTGAATTTGAATTTGAAAATCGTATGTTCCCCGGAAAATCAAATGTGTCATACACCCACCTGCATGGACACGCATCTACATTTGGTGGGTCTTTGTGGGTGGTTGGTGTGTGCGTGAGGGAAGTTGGTGGTGTCAATGTGTCATACACACACGCATGGACACGCACCTACATGCATGTGTGTGTATGTGTGTGCCATTACATGTGTGTGCCTGTGTCTATGCTTGTGCTTGCGTCCATGCATGTGGGTGCGTTTGCATGTGAGACAAAGCACCTGTGTGTGTGTGTGCGTGTGCGTGTGTGTGTGTGTGTGAACGTGTTAGGATGCATGATGTCCATGCATGCAAGTGTGTGCGTGTTGGTGTGCTTGTGAGAGTAGATGTGTGTGTGTGTGCGCGTGTACTCGTGTAGATGTGTGTGTGTTCGTCCATGAAGGGAGGTGCATCTATTTCCCCCTCTCATTAGTGAGCTTCACTTTGTCCGACACAGCTTTCTTGGGTAAGAACTTCTTGGGTAAGAAGAAGAAAATAAAGACCTTCAACCCTAGAAATATCAGTGGAGCACTGGCTGGGTTCACATCTAGGAGCCCGACATGCCTCAGCCTCCCAGGCACTGGCTCAGAGTACCCTTGGCAAGCTGACACCTGGACCTCATGCCAGTCGTCTTCGGAAATATTGGTCGTCTCGACTACTTCGTCCTCCTCCTCTGAAGCATCCTTAGATTGTCATTCTCCAGTAGGACCAGCACTATTGCATGCTGATTGTGTGCCGGTATGCATGATATAATTGCAGCCAGATAATATTGGAAAAGCAATACAAGACGATACAAGAGAAGAGAAGATAATTGCCAGCAAGGGCACACATATCTAGATATACACAGAACACTTGATATAATTGATTGTCAGTGTAACTGTGTATCCATGCACGCTGATTGTATGACTATATGCATGATGTAATTGCAGCCAGATGATATTTGTCTAGCAATACAATACAAGACAAGATAAGAGAAGAAAATTGCTAACTAGGACACCAGGGTTAATGGTGTGTGTGAGTGTATGTGTGTGTGTGAGTGTATGTGTGTGTATGTGTGAGTGTATGTGTGTGTGTGTGTATCAGGGTACTTCAAATGGCCAAATTGGCCAGCGCTGTAGCGCACTTGAAAACAAAAAACTGCGCTTTGTAGTGCAAAAAGCGCAATAATTGCTCGCAGCGCCAACAAGGGGTTGCAAAAAACTGCGCTCAAAGGAGCAGAGGGAGTCAAAGAGTCAGCGCTCAAAAGCGCAGAGGGAGTCAAAGAGTCAGCGCTCAAAGGCGCAGAGGGAGTCAAAGAGTCAGCGCTCAAAAGCGCAGAGGGAGTCAAAGAGTCAGCGCTCAAAAGCGCAGAGGGAGTCAAAGAGTCAGCGCACAAAGGCGCAAAGGGAGTCAAAGAGTCAGCGCTCAAAGGCGCAGAGGGAGTCAAAGAGTCAGCGCTCAAAGGCGCAGAGGGAGTCAAAGAGTCAGCGCTCAAAGGCGCAGAGGGAGTCAAAGAGTCAGCGCTCAAAAGGGCAGAGGGAGTCAAAGAGTCAGCGCTCAAAGGCGCAGAGGGAGTCAAAGAGTCAGCGCTCAAAAGCGCAGAGGGAGTCAAATAGTCAGCGCTCAAAGGCGCAGAGGGATTCAAAGAGTTAGCGCTCAAAAGCGCAGAGGGAGTCAAGTTTAGGACACATATATATATATATATATATATATATATATATATATACACAGAAAACTTGCTTTACTTGATTGCCAGTGTAATTGTGTATCCATGCATGCAGCTTACTCACATTCATGCCAGCACTCACCCACTCAAGCTAGATATAGGGTTTCCCCATCCAGATCTGGAAGCTCTTACCCTGGGTTCTAAGTGACTAGGAGATGGGAGCAGCCCAAGCCCATCAAATAGTGGTTGAATTAACCCCCCCCCCCCCCCCCCCCCCCAAAAAAAAAACTAATCCAACCCAACCCAATCCAACTTAACCCAAAACAAACCAAGCCAAACCAAACCAACATGATCCAACCCAACTTTCCGCATGCTGTTCAGCCTTTGAATGAGGCCTCACAAAGCAATGGTATGATCATTGTTAACCCCGCCCAAGGTTCTAAACTCAATGACGCCCAAGAAGAGGGTGGCAAGGTGGAGGGCGGCAAGGAGGAGGGGGCTCCGCAAGAAGAGGGTGGCAAAAAGGACCGGATGGAGGAGAGCGGCAAAGAGGAGAGCAGCAAGGTGGAGCTCGGCGAAGAGGAGAGGGGAAAGAAGGAAGCTAAGGAGGAGGGCGGCAAAGAGGAGAGAGGCCAGCAGAAGGGTGCTCCACATGAAGAAGGTGGCAAGAAGGACGGCAAGCAGGAGGGGGCTCCTCGGGAGGAGGGCGGCAAAGAGGAGAGGGACAAGGAGAAGCCTTTCATGAAGTTCTACGAGGCGATGCAAGATTCTGTTTTCTGCTTCTCTCCTTTGGGGCATGACATGGGAGACACCGACAGATATGGTGAGCGGTGTGATGATCATTGCTCATGTATCCACATTCATGTGTGTGTGTGTCAGTGGGTGAGTGTAACTGCGAAGGTCTATGAGGCGATGCAAAACTCTATTTTCTGCTTTTCTTCTTTGGGGTATGACGTGGGCGACACCGTCATATGCGGTGAGCGGTGTGATGATGATTGCTCATGTATCCACATTCATGTGCCTGTGTGTGTCAGTGTGTGAGTGTAACTGCGAAGGTCTATGAGGTGATGCAAAACTATATTTTCTGCTTTTCTCCTTTGGGGCATGACATGTGAGACACCGCAGATACGGTGAGCTGTGTGATGATCATTGCTCATGTATCCACATTCATGTGCCTGTGTGTGTCAGTGTGTGAGTGTAACTGCGAAGGTCTATGAGGCGATGCAAAACTATATTTTCTGCTTTTTCCTTTGGGGCATGACATGGGAGACACCGCAGATACGGTGAGCTGTGTGATGATCATTGCTCATGTATCCACATTCATGTGCCTGTGTGTGTCAGTGTGTGAGTGTAACTGCGAAGGTTTATGAGGCGATGCAAAACCCTATTTTCTGCTTTATCCTTTGGGGCATGACATGGGAGACACCGCAGATACGGTGAGCTGTGTGATGATCATTGCTCATGTACCCACATTCATGTGTGTGTGTCAGTGTGTGAGTGTAACTGCGAAGGTCTATGAGGCGATGCAAAACCCTATTTTCTGCTTTTCTCCTTTGGGGCATGACATGGGCGACACCAACACAATTGTGAGCGGTGTGATGATGATTGCTCATGCATCTACATTCATGTGTGTGTGTCAGTGTGTGAGTGTAACTGCGAAGGTTTATGAGGCGATGCAAAACTCTATTTTCTGCTTTTCTCCTTTGGGGTATGACGTGGGCGACACCGTCAGATACGGTGAGCGGTGTGATAATGATTGCTCATGCATCTACATTCATGTGTTTGTGTGTGTAACTGCTAAGTTATATAGATCCATGCAAAAATCTGTTTTTAGCTTCTCTCCGTTGGGGTATGGCATGGGCGACACCGACAAATACGGTGAGCTGGGTGATGATGATTGCTCATGTTATCATGTGTGTGTTACTGCTGTAGTTGGCTGCTGTGGTGGGATTGGTCTCGTTATCAAGCATGTCCAGTTGCGTGTGTGTGTGTGTGTCTGTATGTGTGTGCGTGTCCTTGTGTCTGTGTGTGTGTGTTACTTCTTTCATGGAGTTCTATGAGTCAATGCAACGACCTGTTTTCTCCTTTTCTCCTTTGGGGCATGACATGTGCGACACCGACAGATACAGTGAGCGGTGTGATGATCATTGCTCATGTACCCACATTCATGTGTATGTGTGTGTGCGTCAGTGTGTGTGGTCAGTGTGTGTGTGCGTCAGTTTGTGTCGGTGTGTGTGTGTGTGTGTAGCTGCTAAGTTCTATGAGTCAATGCAACGATGTGTGCTCTGCTTCTCTCCTTTGGGGCGACACCAAGAGATACGGTGAGCTTTGTAATAATCGTTGCTCATGTAACTCCAGTCGTGTGTATGTGTTACTGCCTTGCCATGCCGTGCCATGCAGTGCAGCGCAGTTCTATTCTGTTCTGTACCTACCTGACTACCAAACTAACTAACTAACTAACTAACTAACTAACTAACTAGCTAGCTAACTAACTAACTAACCAACCAACCAACCAACCAACCAACCAACCAACCAACCAACCAACCAACCAACCAACCAACCAACCAACCAACCAACCAACCAACCAACCAACTTACTTACTTACTTACTTACTTACTTACTTACTTACTTACTTACTTACTTACTTACTTACTTACCAACCAACCAACCAACCAACCAACCAACCAACCAACCAACCAACCAACCAACCAACCGACCAACCAACCAACCAACTAACTAACTAACTAACTAACTAGGTAGCTAACCAACTAAATTGCTAAAGTAAACCAAACCATACCAATCCACATTGAATGGATCCAAACCAAATCAACCAAACCAAATAAGCCAAACCCATTCCTATGTGTGCAGTGGCAGCAATCATGTTTGGCTGCATACCAATCATGACGACATTGTGTGAACATGTGACATTGTGTGAATGTTTTGCTGCACACCTGTCGCGATGACATCAATAAGGGACCCGCCTGGTATGCATTTCCAATTTTTCTTATTTATTTATTTATTTCATTTATAAAAAAATATACCAAAGCACACTGAACGGATCAAAACTAAGCCAATAACAATAACAAAGCGAAGCGGAGGAAAGCAGAGCAGAGAAAACCTTTATTTATAACTAAACCATACCAAATCACACTGAATGGATCAAAACCAAGCCAAGCCAAATCCATTCCCATATGCGCAGTGGCAGCAATCATGTTTGGCTGCATACCTGTCATGATGACTTTGTGCGAACATGTGACATTGTGTGAACATGTGACATTGTGTGAACATGTGACATTGTGTGAATGGTTGACTGCATACCTGTCATGATGACATTGTGACGTCACGCGCATGGGGCTACATGCTAACTGGACTACACGGTCTGGTAGCGTCATTCACACTACAACACATAATTCTCATGTGCGCAGTGGCAACAATCATGTTTGGCTGCATACCTGTCATGATGACATCAATAACGGCTCAGCCTGACATGCATCCTATTATTCTTATATATACATTTATTTATAAAAACAACCATACCAAAGCACACTGAACGGATCAAAACCAAGCCAAGCCAAATCCATTCACATGTGCGCAGTGGCAGCAATCATGTTTGGATGCATACCTGTCATGATGACATCAATAACGACTCAGCCTGACATGCATCCTCCGGGCTGGCCACTGGATGAGCTGGGACTTCCATTTGAAGAGGTTAGTGTGTGTGTGTGTGTGTGAGTGTATGTGTGTGTGTGTGAGTTTGTATGTGTGTGTGTCTGTTTGTGTATCTGTGTATGTATGTGTATGTGTGTATTTGTACAGTTCGTGCTGTGCAGGTCATTTGACATCCTCCAGGCTGGCCACTGGATGAGCTGGGACTTCCATTTGAGAGGTTAGTGTGTGTGTGTATTTGTGTGTATGTGTGTTTGTGTGTGTATGTGTGTGTATCCATTAGTACAGTTCGTGATATGCAGATAATGTAACTTTATCATGCATCCTCCGGGCTGGCCACTTGATGAGCTGGGACTTCCATTTGAAGAGGTCAGAGTGTGTATGAATTTGTGTGTGTGTGTGTTTGTTTGTGTGTGTGTGCGTCTGTGTGTGTCTGTGTGTATGTGTGTGTGTCCATTTGTACAGTTCGTGCTTTGCAGATAATTTGTTTTTCTCATGCATCCCCCGGCTGGCCACTGGATGAGATTGTACTTCCATTTTAGGAGGTTAGCATGTGTGTATGAATGTTTGTATGTATTTGTGTGTGTGTGTGTGTGTGTGTATGTGTGTGTGTATCTGTGTGTGTATCTGTGTGTGCATGTCTGTTTGTGTGTGTATTTGTACAGTTGGTTCATTGCAGATAATTTAACTTTATCATGCATCCCCCAGGCTGGATCCTGGATGAGCTGGGACTTTCATTTGAAGAGGTTAGTGTGTGTATGTATGTATTTGTGTGTGTGTGAGTGTATGTGTGTTTGTGTGTTTGTGAGAGTGTATGAGTGTGTGTGAGAGTGTGTGTGTGTGTCAGAGTGTATGTTTGTGTATACATGTGTGTGTGTGCCTGTGTGTATGTCTGTGTGAGTAAGTGTGCATGTGTATGTCTGTGTGTGTGTCTGTGAGTGTATGTCTGTGTGTGTATGTGTGCATGTGTGTACGCGTTTATGTATGTGTGTGTTTGTGTGTGTCTGTTTATTTTGACAGTTCTTGCTATGCGTTTCATTTGCCATCCCCCGGGCTGGCCCCTGGATGAGCTGAGAATTCCATTCGAAGAGGTTAGTGTTTGTGTGTGTGTGTCTGTTTGTGTGTATATGTTGTGTGTGTGTCTGTGTGTGTACATGTGTGCATGTGTGTGTATGTCGGTGCGTATCTGTGTGTGTCTGTGTGTGTATCTGTGTGCATGTGTGTGTGTCTGTGTGTGTATCTTTGTGTGTATGACTGCGTGTATGTGTAAGTGTGCATTTGTACAGTTCGTGCTATGCAGATCATTTGGCATCCCCCGGGCTGGCCCCTGGATGAGCTGGGAATTATATTCGAAGAGGTTATTAATGCATGACCGGCTGAATGAGTGAAAAAATGGATGTTATGTATGTATACATCAATCTATTCATCCATTCATTTGTATATGTTGAAAAATGGGCCGGCCCTTGGATTAGCTGGGACTTCAATTTGAAGAGGTTGGTGTGTGTGCGTATTTGTGTGTGTGTGAGTGTATGTGTGTGTGAGAGTGTTGGCCCCTGGATGAACTGGGAATTTAATTTGAAGAGGTTGGTGTGTGTATGTATTTGTGTGTGTGTGAGTGTATGTGTGTGTGAGAGTGTTGGCCCCTGGATGAACTGGGAATTTAATTTGAAGAGGTTGGTGTGTGTATGTATTTGTGTGTGTGTGAGTGTATGTGTGTGTGAGAGTGTTGGCCCCTGGATGAACTGGGAATTTAATTTGAAGAGGTTGGTGTGTGTATGTATTTGTGTGTGTGTGAGTGTATGTGTGTGTGAGAGTGTTGGGCCCCTGGATGAACTGGGAATTTAATTTGAAGAGGTTGTGTGTGTACGTATTTGTGTGTGTGTGAGTGTATGTGTGTGTGAGAGTGTTGGCCCCTGGATGAACTGGGAATTTAATTTGAAGAGGTTGGTGTGTGTACGTATTTGTGTGTGTGTGAGTGTATGTGTGTGTGAGAGTGTTGGCCCCTGGATGAACTGGGAATTTAATTTGAAGAGGTTGGTGTGTGTATGTATTTGTGTGTGTGTGAGTGTATTTGTGTGTGAGAGTGTTGGCCCCTGGATGAACTGGGAATTTAATTTGAAGAGGTTGGTGTGTGTATGTATTTGTGTGCGTGTGAGTGTATGTGTGTGTGAGAGTGTTGGCCCCTGGATGAACTGGGAATTTAATTTGAAGAGGTTGGTGTGTGTATGTATTTGTGTGTGTGTGAGTGTATTTGTGTGTGTGAGTGTATGTGTGTGTGTGTGAATGTATGTGTGTGTGAATGTATGTGTGTGTGTGTGAGAGTGTTGGCCCCTGGATGAACTGGGAATTACATTTGAATAGTTAGTAATGTAATGATAACGCCTTCTGGGTGTCTTCCAAGGTTGGGCTCCTGGTAGCGATTTGGGTAGACGGCCAGGCTAGCCCAGTGAGTTTGGGTAGGGGCCGAGAATCAAGTCTCGTGGTAGCGGAAGGTTTGGCCAAAACAGGGTACTAGGTAGCGGGAACAAAACTCTGGGCTAAGTAATGATAGCGCCTTCTGGGGCGTGGTGTAAAGGGAGCCCGTCGTACGCGGATGGGGAGCGGTCTCCTACCTCAACTGGACCATCACGGTTGACGACGATCTGCAACGCCAAGAGCAACCGAAGGGGGAGTCGAACCCCCGACTCTTCATTCTTAAAGTGATTTAGTAATGCAGTTAGTAATGCATGACTGGCTGAATGGGTGAATGTATGGAAGAATGTTTAAATAAATCCATTCAAGCATTCATTCTTATATGTAACAAGTTCTATGCAGCGTCGCCTGCGACGCTAAAATGGCGGAGAGTCATCGTGAGGGAGCAACAGGTGGCAACAGAAGCGAGTTACTTACAAGACCGTAGGCTGACGTGTCAGACTTCATCACGGTCAGATTGATGGATGGATGGATGGATGGATGGTCGGTCGAACGGACAAATGGGTAACACTGGGGGCTCCCGCCCCCCTGAAGAGGGGCTCCGCCAAAAATAAACGGGCTTGCCTTTGGATGGGCTGAGACTTCCATTTGATGAGGTTTTCTTGTATTGCGTTGTATTGCTCACTGTATTGTATTGTGTTTTGTATTGCATTACTCACTGTATTGCATTGTATTGCTCACTGTATTGTATTGTGATTTGTATTGCATTACTCACTGTATTGCATTGTATTGCTCACTGTATTGTCTTGTGTTTTGTATTGCATTACTCACTGTATTGCATTGTATTGCTCACTGTATTGTATTGTACTGGTCACTGTATTGTATTGTGTTATGTCTTGCATTGTATTACTCACTGTATTTGTATTGCTCATTGTATTATGTTGCATTACTCACTGTATTGAATTGTATTGCTCCCTGTATTTGTATTGCTCGCTGTATTGTATTGTATTGTATTGTATTGTATTGTATTGTATTGTATTGTATTGAACTTGTATTGTATTGTATTTTGTATTGTATTGTATTGCATTGTATTGTATAGTTTAGTATTGTATTTCATTGCATTGCATTGCTCACTGTATCTGCACTGTCTGTGTATCTTATTGTACTATATTTCATATTTGTATGTGTATTGTATCTGTATTGTATTGCTTAGTATGGTATTGTGCACCTACATTTGTATTGTATTGTTTAGTATGGTATTGTGTACCATCATTTGTATTGTATTGTTTAGTAAGGTATTGTGTACCATCATTTGTATTGTATTGTTTAGTATGGTATTGTGTACCATCATTTGTATTGTATTGTTTAGTAAGGTATTGTGTACCATCATTTGTATTGTATTGTTTAGTAAGGTATTGTGTACAATCATTTGTATTGTATTGTTTAGTATGGTATTGTGTACCATCATTTGTATTGTATTGTTTAGTAAGGTATTGTGTACCATCATTTGTATTGTATTGTACTGTATCTGCATTGTATTTCATTGTATGTCTCACTGTATGTG
This sequence comes from Chlamydomonas sp. ICE-L, assembly GCA_013435795.1. Lineage (NCBI taxonomy): Eukaryota > Viridiplantae > Chlorophyta > Chlorophyceae > Chlamydomonadales > Chlamydomonadaceae > Chlamydomonas > Chlamydomonas sp. ICE-L. The sequence goes on along the minus strand of JACBWV010000045.1, from coordinate 5,927,205 downwards.
TACTGCAATTTGTATGCATTGCCTTGTATTTCATTGTATTGCATTGTATTGCTCATCGTGCATTCAACCTGAGGGCCCATGGTGCAGTTTTAATAAGACAGTCCTTTGCTGCGTGCGACAGGTGGTTGTTGGTGTTGGGTGTTGGGTAGTTTTTTGTTGGTGGGTGGTGGGTGGTTGTTGTTAATGGGTGGTAAATGGGTGGTGGGTAGGTGGGTGATGGGTGGTGGTAGCCGGTACACCATGGGCGGCAGACTACTAGGAAAAGTATTTTCAACGGAAGCACTCACTAACCACTATTTGTTAGGCCGACGTTGCACTGCACTGACCGCGTATTATTCGTGTATTCTCTGGTGCCAAGCCAACTGCCCTTGTTTTTCACCTCAGGCACCACTCGTCTTTGTTAGGCCCACGTTGCACTGCACTCACCGCGTATTATTCATGTGTTCTCTGGTGCCAAGCCAACTGCCCTTGCTTTTCACCTCAGGCACCACTCGTCTTTGTTAGGCCCACGTTGCACTGCACTCACCGCGTATTATTCTGCCTACTCAAATGTATGTATTTTGGTAGTACAGGGGAGCCAAATAGGCTAAAGGGACTATACATCTGTCTGTCTGTCTGTCTGTCTGTCTGTCTGTCTGTCTGTATTCTGACAGTCCAGGGGGGCCAAAAAGGCTTAAGGGACTTGCCCAACCTGAAAAACAGGAAAGGCAGTTTAAGAAACAAGCACTGGTGAACTAAACCCTAAACAATCGTTAAACCCTAACAAATCGATGGGGGCCCGGAGTTCGTGCTCTGCAGATATTTTACTTTGATTTAGTCGCCAGCATGCAAGATGTGCAGTCCCAAGATTGGCACTGGCCCTAAACCATGAACTAAACTATGTTATCATGCTCTCCATATAGTTGCAATTAAATATGGACGCTGGTAATTTAAATGGTACCCTGCCTCAACATCTTGCCCGCCAAGCATTTTTTAAACCAATGGATTGTATGACTAAGAAACAACACCTGGAGGGGAGTGATGTTAAGGGGATATCCTGTACGCCGCAGCTGGGGAATGTCACCATGGCAATGATATGATTAAAAAGTAATGATAACGCCTGATGGGGCGTGGTATTAAGGGAGCCCCATCTTACGGTGGGAGGGAACGGGCTGCTACTTTAACTGGACAAAGCTACCATGGCGTTTGACAGCAACAGTGAACAAGAATGATATGATTACACACATAAGCAAATGCCAACTAGTCCCCCACCCCCCCCCCCCCCCCCTTTATCTTGCGCCACCAGTGGATGCGTGAAATGAAATAGTACCGAAGTACGCTGGGTCTGTCATCTCCGCTAAATACATGCTGTGTGAAAACCAATTGTGATATACAGCGTACGTGAAATACCAATGCAAATGCCAGATTACCCTGCAGACGGACCCTTTTATTTTCGCCTATGCACTTGCACTTCATACATTAGAATATTGGAGTGTTTGAGAATTGAAGGCAGTAGTCTAGCGCGCCAAATCACACACCCACCAACAACCATCGCAACGATTCAACAAAAACCACCTGACCAAACCCACCCCTACCGTCAGTCGAAACCTCTCCCCTACCAGGGTAGGGGTCCAGGGGGAGGGATGGGGTCAGGGGTAGTTGTCAGGGGTTGTCCAGGATAGGGTCACCACCGGCGCCTCCACCCCCTACCCCGATCCGCCCCCCTAGGCCAAGCGGCCACCCCATCCACAGTCCTGTGCAGTGCCCGATCATCGAACAGATTTAAACTGGGAAAGAGTTCAGTTGCATATACACCAGGGACCATAGTAGGAACGACTCGCACCCTATGCTCGCACCTCATTGCCCGTGCAACGGCAAATGAACACACTTGAAGAGAGTGTGGCGCAAGCTTCTGGTGACTTCTGTGTTGCCACCAGTCCTACTTTGTGCGAAGGTGTGGTGGCGATGCTTGACAGTTCATAGTGGTTCTAGTATTTAGTAGTGGTGTAGGATCGGCTAGGCCCATGGGTGTGGCATATCGTGCAACGTAGTGGTCCATCCTCGCCAATCGGAGTGCAACTGTGCAAGAATGAGGCACACGTTGACGAGGAGGGCGGCTGTGCCAAGCATCCTTATTAGCTCCCGTTCCACCTCAGCCCTCTTTGGCGAAGGGTTGGGTGTGTTGCGTTGCGACAGTCGTGTCTGTGACGTTGTTGGTTGGGTGTGGTAGGGGAAATCTTCGAGGGCCCATGTTCGGCAACCTCATTGCGGCACGGGCAAGCTGGTACAAAAGTGAGGCACAACGTGAAAGATTGTGGCGCAAGCTGCGCGTTGTTACCACCACTGCCACGCAGATCCGTGCTTTTCGAGGGGTAACCGTTGGATGCGCTTGATGAGTTGGGGGTCGGCCAGTGTGTATTTTGGTGTAGGGATCGTCTAGGCCCGATGCTTCGCAACCTCATTGCCACGGAGCAAGCTGCAAGAGTGAAGCACAACTTGGAGCGAGTGTGGCGCAAGGTCCTTTACTCTACAGTCCATCAGCCCTTCTTTGGCCAAGGTGGGTGATGATGTGAACCCCAACCCTGAACACCAACCCCAACCCCTACCCACACCGCCCACCAAACCCCTAACCAAGGATCTCTGACTCCTAGGTGAGGCCCAAGCCCATGTGTTTAGTGGGGTTATAATGGAGAGGTGGTGAACCATCCCAAGCATAATGGTTTGGGGTATGTTCCTTGCCCAGACATCCAACAAACCAGGGTTTTGAAGATACGCATTCAACAGGTTGACACAAACTCCGTGACAGGTGGCGGTTTTCATAGGGCCAAGAAGATAAGTTTTGACCTTAGGGTTTCGGAAATAACACTGCGGGCGTCAGTGATTGTGCAGTACTTATATTGTGCAAAAGTTGGGGGCCTGCGTGCTGGACATTGAGGACACTGCACGAAGTCCAGCGATCTTTTCAGCGGGGCCCGCAGTGGTACCAGTGCTAGTAGACATAGTTAAGGGGTATGCTGGGCCGGGTAAGTTTTTAGTCTGTGTGCATTTCCCTTAATTAGGGTAGAGCACGACACTGGCTGGCTTTACTGGTCTATGGCAGCTGGGGACCAGATTATAGGTAAAGGTCACAGCATGTGCACACGAGTTGCGGTCTCGTAGTCGCTAGAGCGGGGTTATGGCGGTGGTGTCAGGTCTGTGTCGCGACTAACCAATGTGGTCAGTAGAATAGGGGCACGGCGGGCGAAAGGATGTGCGTCCGAACGAGCGGCGTCTCCTCGAGAGGGAGATGTAAAACAATGCGGATCCGGTCAATCTAGGTAAGGTGAAAGGGCCAGATGTAAAGGGGGACTGGGGGGTGAGATAGGGGTAGGAACAATAAGGAGCGGGGGAGTGATGGATGTACAGACAGCAGGCTTGGCTAAGTATGGGTATCAGAGGAAAGAAGGCAAGGAAAAGCTAGGCTCAGCGGCTGGAGGCAAAGGTTCAACGTGGCAGAGTGTCTGGATCATATAATGCCTTAATGGCATCTGATTTCCATCTAACCTGTGATTATTTCGAATCAGTACGTCTATTGCTACTGCCGCCAGGGATACTATCCCAAGCGTTCTACTTGGTACACCTTCCGTGCTTGAGGCTGGGGGCAGAAGTGCAACTTTGGCTGTATCTATGTCCATGGGGTGAGAGTGTGCGAGTAGCGCTGAGAAAGACTGAGTCATAGGACATAAGCCTGACCTGAAAGAGTAGGCGACCTTGCTAACAACTGACAAAATAGAGCATGCTCACTCCTCCGAAGGAGAGTCAAAGAAACCCATCACGTCAGCCAAGCGGCATCTCTAGTAACCTCTCCCAAGGTGGGGGGGGGTGGCGTTCGCACCAGCAGGTTGCAGCTTCCTCAGGGCGCCAGACACTTAAAGACGCGGGTCTCAACCGTGCCACGCTGTTGGGACGACAACTATGCACGATACTAGAAGTTGTGGGCGGCAGCAGTAACGGTCCCGTGTGACTGGGCGGGCCGCTTGGGACAGGGAAGGAGCGACCCTCAAGGGGCCGTGTGTCAGAAGATCTTGTCCCCGAACGCTGGAGAAACGCAGAAGTTGCTAATGGGGGGTCCAGGTCGTCCCCGTCGTGCACTGATTGCCACTGTAGACGAATCTAAGTGCGATACATAGTTGTAATGTAGGTGGAAGGTGAGGGGGTGGAGGTCGGACGGCTACTCCCTGCCGCGCATGTACCCGATGATACAACTCGGCATCAGAAGGCACTTTTTGCACTTGGGGCTAGTACACGGGTGAGGGAGGAGTGCAGTCTGCTCAGGTATAGGGCAAGTACACTCCAGCCACTGCACTTGGTGGTCCTGAAGACCAACTGGCATAAGTTGTCCACTGGAGCTTTACCGGACTGTAGCACAGGGTAAGCGAGCCCTCCAACAATCACTAAACATCCCCTGCCCTTGTGGCCTTGAAGCTTGTGGGGATGTTGGAGAGACCTCTGTATGTGTTCGGGGCGGAGGCTACGGGGTGAACGAGACCGGACATGTAACTGTGTGCATGTGCGGCTCGCAAGCGTGATGCGAGTTGGGGGTGTGGTGCTGGTGGCTGTGCGGCGGGCTGGTGCGTGCCGTAGCATGGCGCGCTTCCCGTTGGTCGTTTTTAGGGTGTGTAGCGGGGGTCCGTATGGGGGTGGTTGGGAGGTGAGGTGAGGATGAAAGGGGTAAGCTACTGTGGTTCCGGTCGGGTCTGTGACACAAGAAATCGTGGTGGTCATGTGTGTGAGGCCTGCCCAAGCAGTGATAGGATATCCCAAAGTTTTGTCCAATGTTTGCCGGATAATGGGTGGATGTTAGTGCATCCCTGAATGGCCGTGTGTGTATCCGGGACGTGCCGGCCGGCCTTATACAACAGCTAGACAGCTTCGGACCTTATCCATGTGTCTACAGAGAGCGTGAACGGTCCGGCGCGTCTAATGTGCCCAGTGCGGCAAGCGTGTCATGGGGCGTGAGCTCGAGGTTCAGAGCAGCCTATGTGCACGCATACCCCGAGGGGTGGCCGGGACTCAATGTATGCGTGCCTGCAGCTCCATAGGCCGGTCCCCGAACTCCATCTCACGTAGTGGGTCCCGTTGGGGTGATGCTCTGATGGATTGAACGTTATAGAGTCGGGTGTAGGCTGTACACTGTGAAGAGGGGTTGATCGTCGTGTGGTGGTGATATTTTCCCTTAATGAGGGGGTAGCTCACACCAGGGGGCGTGGCCCGTACTGGTCGATCATCCTATGGTTTACCATGTGAGAGCCAGGGGGATGTAAGCCGGGGCCGGGGAAGGGGTACTGGGAGGGGACAGGGGGATATGGCAATCAACAAGAGTGTGGGATATTGCAGGTATCCCCAGGGTGTGACCTTTGGGAAGAGCTATCCATCTACCTATGTTTTACCTGTTTGCAGGGTTGTCTCAGGGGTGGTGAGTGATCAAGGTAACTTGCTCATACAACCATTTACCCCAGTGAAGGAAGTGTCTACTAGAAACCTAGGACAAGGGACACCTAATTCATCTGCCCAGTATTGCCATCTCTCTTTATTCAGCTTGGTTCCAGTTGAGTTGAACCACTTTTCCCTGTCTTCCAAGTCATGGGGTTGGAACATCTCAACCATCAGTCTCCCACAAAGGGTTGTGATTTGAATGCAGCTATGAATGTGAGTGAGTACTGTAGGAAGACAAATTATAGCAAGAGCTGAACGACGCAAACTTCAAGGCGAACAGGGCTGCTTTGCAGAGGCACTGAGCAGAAAGGGTGTGGGGGAAGCACGGAAGGAGAGTGCGGAGGTCGACTACGAGTCGCGGAGCAGAGGGGGAGAGGAAAGGAACTCAATACTCTCACCATTATTCTCGATCTGGCTGGGAGGGAATCTAGCGGCATAGGCGCTTGAGGATTGGAGGTCTTGGGGGCAGCAGGAGCTATAGGATAGGTCGATGAAGGCAACCCCCGTTGCCCTCTCATCTTGCGATGGGTTGGGATTACGGTGTTACTTTTCAGAGCGAGCCTTGATCAGAGGCCCGTGCGCCATCTTTGATCGTTTTGCGAGAACTGCGGGATGGAATCTCGACGCAACTTGAAAAGCTGGTAAAGATCAAGGTTTAGGCAGCTTGGGGCACCAAAATTTTAGTCCCACACTACCACCATCTTAGTCCCACACTACTGTGTGGGAAATGCGGCATTTGAAAACTTCATGAGTGTAATGATGTACAAATCATACACATGCATCATGTCCTATCATGTTTAATAAGTACACCTATATACACATACTTATATGATGTATTTGTACATATATACATATAACGTGTGTAATATCCCAAGCACCAGGTGGCAAAGACGACATGTTTGAAATCCGCAGAAGTGTTATGATGTATAAATCATGCACATGCACCATGTCTTATTATGTTTAATAAGTACATATGCATGTATATATATGTATATATATACATGTATACATGTATACATGTATATATATATTATATATGTAACGTGCTAAATATCCCAAACACCAGGTGGCAAAGACGACATGTTTGAAATCCGCATGAGTGCTATGACTTATGATGTATAAATCATGCACATGCACCATGTCTTACTATGTTAAATAAGCACGTCTATCTATCTATCTATCTATGTAACGTGTGTAATATCCCCAAAACCAGGTGGTAAAGATGACGCGTTTGAAACCCTTATGAGCGTCCTTGCCCAACGCCTTCGACACCACGAGGAGGGGCCTAAGAAGGATTACTACGTGGTGGATGATGATCCCAGTCAAATGGGACGCAGCGAGACGCATACACACAGCCAATTCAGATATGGCCCAAGCCAGCGGGTGCATATGAGAAGGCGCGCTAATAGCAGTACGCATGGTACAGCTTAGGGGTCGGAAGCCAGCTAGGATCAAGTTGCTTTACAAGCAGGGTCCAGTGTCATCCTACCCGCCAGCTAGGATCAAGTTGCTTTACAAGCAGGGTCCAGTTTCATCCTACCCGCCAGCTAGGATCAAGTTGCTTTACAAGCAGGGTCCAGTTTCATCCTACCCGCCAGCTAGGATCAAGTTGCTTTACAAGCAGGGTCCAGTGTCATCCTACCCGCCAGCTAGGATCAAGTTGCTTTACAAGCAGGGTCCAGTGTCATCCTACCCGCCAGCTAGGATCAAGTTGCTTTACAAGCAGGGTCCAGTGTCATCCTACCCGCCAGCTAGGATCAAGTTGCTTTACAAGCAGGGTCCAGTGTCATCCTACCCGCCCGCGCCCGCTGGGGAAAATAAGTGTGTTTGTTGCTCTTCAGGGTCAGGTAGCCATATATGGCCCAAGCCAGCAGGTGCATATAACAAGGCGTGCCAACCCAGTCCAGAGAAGTCCTTCCCGCTCACTCGGCGATAGGAGTGCGCACGGGACAGCTTAGGGATGTATGTATGTATGTATGTATGTATGTATGTATGTATGTATGTATGTATGTATGTATGTATGTTACAGTCCAGGGGTAGGCAGAAGGGACTTACCAAAGCATGATAGGAAGAGCTTTAAAGGGATAGGGATATCAAGCCAGATAGGATCAAGATACACAAAGATCAAGATACTCACAACCAACCACCTCACACCACTGCTACTCACTACCACTCAACACCAACCTCACACCTCACGCCCCACCACCAAAACCCGTTGTGGTCACACAAACAAAGAGCAAGATCCTGTGTATGCTTTACCATGGTGGATGATGGTCCCAGTCAAATGGGCCGCTCCACCACCCAACACCACCACTACTCACCACCAACCACCACCCAACACTTCTACTCACTACCACTCAACACCGCACACCCACCTCACGCCCCACTCCCCAACCCTGTCGTGAACCAATACAAGAAGATCAAGATCCAGTGTATGCTTTACCATGGTGGATGATGATCCCAGTCCAATGGGGCACACCACCACCCAACACCACTGCAACTCACTACCACTCAACCCCAACCACCCACCTCACGCCCCACTCCCCAAACCCGATGTGAACGAATACATGAATATCAAGATCCATTGTCTGCTTTACCATAGTGGATGATGGTCCCAGTCAAATGGGACGCACCACCATCCAGCACCACCACTACTCACCACCAACCACCTCACACCACTACTACTCACTACTACTCAACACCGCCCACCCACCTCACGCCCCACTCCCGAAACCCGATGTGAACGAATACATGAATATCAAGATCCATTGTCTGCTTTACCATAGTGGATGATGGTCCCAGTCGAATGGGCCGCACCACCACCCAACACCACCACTACTCACCACCAACCAACTCGCACCACTGCTACTCACTACCACTCAGCACTGACCACCCACCTCACGCCCCACTCCCCAAACCCACTGTGAACCAAAACATGAAGATCAAGATCCTGTGTGTGCTTTACCATGGTGGATTATGATCCCAGTCAAATTATACACACCACCACCCACCACCATCACTACTCACCACCAACCAACTCACACCACTACTACTCACTACCACTCAGCATCGCCCACCCGCCTCACGCCCCACTCCCCAAACCCGTTGTGGACTAAAACATGAAGATCAAGATCCAGTATCTGCTTTACCATGGTGGATGATGGTCCCAGTCCAATGGGCAGACCACCAGTCCACCACCCAACACCACTTCTACTCACTACCACTCAACACCAACCACCCACCTCACGCCCCACTCCCCAAACCCATTGTGAACCAATAAATGAAGGTCAAGATCCAGTGTCTGCTTCACCATAGTGGATGATGGTCCCAGTCAAATGGGCCGCACCACCACCCAACACCACCACTACTCACCACAAACCACCACCCAACACCACTTCTACTCACTACCACTCAACACCAACCACCCTCCTCTCGCCCCACTCCCCAACCCAACGTGAACCAATACAAGAAGAGCAAGATCCTGTGTATGCTTTACCATGGTGGATGATGGTCCCAGTCAAATGGGACGCACCACCACCCAACACCACCACTACTCACCACCAACCACCACCCAACACCGCTTCTACTCACTACCTCTCAACACCAACCACCCTCCTCTCGCCCCACTCCCCAACCCGACGTGAACCAATACAAGAAGAGCAAGATCCAGTGTATGCTTAACCATGGTGGATGATGGTCCCAGTCGAATGGGATGCACCACCACCCAACACCACCACTACTCACCACCGACCACCTCGCACCACTGCTACTCACTACCACTCAACACCGCCCACCCACCTCACGCCCCAGTCCCCGAACCCGTTGTGAATCAATAAATGGTGGAGCCTGCTCCACAGGCTGTGGAGCACTCCACAGGAATAAATTGATAAATGTGAACTAAACCTGTTAGTGATTATTAACTAGAGAGGATCATGTTGAGCACTGTTTTCTTATGTGCTACGCTTTGCCATACTACTTTACCTAGACAAAGCTACCATGGCGGTTGACAGCGATTGCGAACACTAAAGCGCACCCGTGGGGATTCGAACCTGGTACCTTCTTTGTTCAAGGAGCTCAACCATTGAGCCATTCGTCAAAACGGGGATCTTTCTCACCCAAGATGCACCCTAATAAGCGAAATAAAAGGGTGCCGTAAACTGGCTGTAGACCCCGCAAATTAACAGTGTTATTTCTTGGGTTGCCACCGGCCTGCACTTGTTTCAACATCTTGCCTGAAAAGTAAAGTGTTTTGTTCGAGTGTGGCCAACCAGCGGATATGTGTGTGTGTTTTTGTGTGTGTATTATAGACCAGGTTCAGAAAAAGCGGTTGACAAGACTCACCCAACCTTGAATGTGCACGAGGGCATGTATTGGGAGGGTTTTCTGGAAGAGGGCGTGACCCAGTTTCAACACCTTGACCGCAAGGTGAAGTGTTTTGTTGTTTTATCACCACCAGACTACACCCGGTTCAACATCTTGCCTGCAAGGTCGAGTGTTTTGTTCTTGTGTTGCCAACCACCTGCTCCTGTTTCAAACTTTCAACATCTGGCCTGCAAGGTTGGATGTGTGTTCTTGTGTTGCCAACCACTTGCACCTGTTTCAACATCTTGCCTGCAAGGTCTAGGGTTTTGTTCTTGTGTTGCCAACCACCTGCTCCTGCTTCAAACTTTCAACATCTTGCCTGCAAGGTCGGATGTGTGTTCTTGTGTTGACAACCACCTGCTCCTGCTTCAAACTTTCAACATCTGGCCTGCAAGGTCGGATGTGTGTTCTTGTGTTGCCAACCACCAGCGCCTGTGCCAACATCTTGCCTACAAGGTAAAGTGTTTTGTTTGAGTGTGGTCAACCAGCGGATGTGTGTGTGTGCTTGTGTGCTTGTGTGTGTATTATAGACCAGGTTCAGGCAGGGCGGCTGAAGAGGCACACCCAACCTTGAATATGCACGAGGGCATGTCTTGGGAGAGGGCCTTTTCTGGAAGAGGGCCTGACCTTGTTTCAACTTATCGCATGCAAGGTCGAGTGTTTGCTTCTTGTATTGTCAGCGAACTGCTCCTGTTTCAACATCTTGCTTACAAGGTCGAGTGTTTTGTTCTTCTGTTGACACCATTGGGTTTTAAACACGCATAGTGTGTGGAATGAGTGCATATGGAGATGCATGAAAAACGTTATGTGATTAGCATGCATGATGTGATGGATGCATATAGATATGTAGATATATAGATATAGGATTTTGTGATCCCTCTTTTGTTATCTCATTATGAGATGGATGCATGTATATGTATAGGATTTTGTGATCTTTCTTTTGTGATCTCATTATGAGATGGATGCATGTATATGTATATGATTCTGTGATCTCTCCTTCATGATCTCATTATGAGATGGATGCATATATATATAGGATTTTGTCATCTCTCTTTTGTGATCACATTATGTGATGGATGCATATATATATAGGATTTTGTGATCTCTCCTTTGTGATCTCATTTTGTGATGGATGCATATATATAGGATTTTGTGATCTCTCTTTTGTGATCTCATTATGTGATGGATGCATATAAATCAGGGATTTTCTTAGGGTGCGATTCAGCGGAAAGTGCGATTTTTAGACTTTTCCGTTTGGGCCAGGTGCGATTTCAGGTCGTTTTTGGCCCTTGCTCATCGCACCCCAAATCTCTAGTATGACGTCAAGGCCCTGGGTGAAATCGCACTGTGCATCTCTGGTTTCGCGTCTGCCTCCGCTTAGTCATCGCACCATGCATCAGTACCAAAGTCAGTTAGGTCTGGCAAGTAACTGCAAGTTAGGGCAAGGAAGGAGTCTTCTGGAAGAGCCTTCTGGACGTCTATAACAGCCCCGGGTGTTCAAACTGCGCGCCCCTTTTTGACCTCAACTGACGCCATGAGCGCAAGTCACAAACGCCAGAAAACACTTTGTGTCGGAAAGTATAAGACCATCTCCAATCGGCTCAGCAAAATGGGGCATCGTCATTGGGGGATCCCGCCCTGGCCCTGCCCCCTTGCCAAGCCCTGCCCCTATGGACGACGATGTGGACGTCGACCTGACTATTGAGGATGTCGTCGATGGAAAGAAGAAGCGCGAACAGAGAGATAAGGTGTGAGAGATTTCGCTTCGACTTGGATTGCTCTGCTCCCACAGTTGACAGTTCCCTTCGACTTCTCTTGCTTCCACAGCTTCGCATCGACTGAGATTGCTTTGCTTCGCTATGACTTTTGCCTGCTTCGCTTCCAAAGCGAGTTTCGCCCTTGATCGCTTATTCGCTTCCATAGCTTCGCCTTGTCTTTGCTTGCTTCCACGGTTCAATTGCTCATGGCTGCTATGAAATCTAGAGAGCCCTAACTGACTAGCTAGCTGGGCGGGTTTTTGGTAAGCCGACAGGTGCACCTGCAGGTGTTGATGTTTGACATACAGATTGGTTACTTTGGGGGCTGGCTAGCTGACTGTTTTTCTGGGATACTAAATGACAAACTGTTTTTTTGCTAGTCTAACCAAGGGTAGTTCAAGCCCAGATAGCATGTGCGATGACCGCTGTTCGAATTGAAAGTTCTGGTTTGTTACACTTTGTGTTTGTTAGGTCACACTTTTTTACCTGGTGCTATTGTTAGAAGCTGGGGCAGGACCAACAATAGCACCACAATCTCTAGTTTTGTGACAAGATCTGGCCAACAATAGCACCACATGATTCTAGTTTCGAAGTATTGTAGTTCCTTAGGAAAAACCCTGATATATATATAGGATTTTGTCATCTCTCTTATGTGATCTCATTACGTGATGGGTGCATATTGTTATTGACTGATTTATATATCAGTCTCTGAGTCGGCATAATGCACACCGGTACCTTTCCCTCATGGTACCGCGTTGCCTGCCGCCAGGCCGCAAGCTAGCTGTGGCCTGCACGTGACTGCAGTACCCTGCAGTACACATCTCTATTCTATATGATTGCGCCTGTTGCGCTTAATAGCATCTTCTCCTCTATCGAGCCTATGCCGTTGTAACAATCTTACATTAACAGGTTATGTGCGCCATCTTTAGACGCTAACGAAGAACAGCCGCTGATTTCCGCGTTCGGAATCAGTTCCCCTCTGACTAATCGAAGGCCCGAGTTTTAACTAAGCACCTGGACTCCCTGTGCGGATCCTACTTCCCGCTGCTCCGCCTGCCGCTTCCTACCAAGAATCCTTGGATCTGCCACTTTGCCTACGACTAGAGCAAGCAAGAGCGACCACAAGTCACCGAAATCTATGAAGTGAGTATAGGACGACGCCCTCACCGAGACACACACAGTGCTGTATTGATCTCAGACGATCAATTTGTCTACGACCCCAGCTTAAGAGAAGCTCCTGTCGTCGAACATTGCCGCTTGGCAAAGTTCATCACCGGTAATCCGCTGGATCCCTTTGTATCGCCGATTCCCACAAACACTCCATCCCCCCTTCCCCTGCCCCGCCCTCGTAACTCCCCCTATCCCAACACTCCGACCTACAACGCCAAGACTCCTACACAGAAGACCCCACCATGCAACCTCCCCGTATATTCACTGGTAACAACCTCTACACCTGGCACTGCGCCAGGCAGCATATACTCCTCGCCCTCAAGTCCGATAGGGACACCATTGCCATTGCTTTCGACTGCCAACAGGCGGTGGTCCCTGGCGAGCCTGTTGACTCTGATGGTTACCCCGCTGATGACATTACTTACCCTGTTGTTGCGGGTGCTGATCCAGCTGTTCCGGCTCGTGGTGTCCCCACCAGGATTTCCACGTGGAAGAACAACAAGGCCTTCAAGATGATCATAGATCATGTGTCAGACGCTATCCAAGCGGCCATTCATGCTAACACAGATATGGCCACTAGAGCTTTCAGGTTTCCGGACTCCCTATACTCTGAGGAAGGCAGCAGGCTAGAGCACACCACCTTGACTGCCCTACTTGGAATACGTATGACTTCCACGGAATCCCTGCAAACATACCTCTCAAGGGCAGCAGATATGTATTCCCAGATTCCCAAGATTCAAGGTACCCACATCGTTTCTACCAGCACCTTTCTCAACCTTATTGTCAAGGGACTGAACTCCCGTCCTGAGTATGATGGGTATATCAATCAATTCAACCCCACAGCAATCACCACTTTTGCTGCACTCCAAAGTGCCATCTTCAACTGGTGTTTAGTGAAGCAAGTTGACCCTGCACCATCCCCTGAAGAGGCTGAAATGGCTGCTGCAGCATACAGAGCCAGGAGACCATTCAACAGCAGGCACCTCCCATTCAGAGACAGGAGTATCTCCTACAAGAAAATGATCTGCTGGAACTGTGGAGGAATAGGCCATAGCTCCAGAGACTGCACCAGTGAGGACACTGACCTGGCCTTCAAGCCAGCTGACTCAGATGAAGCTGACCACGAATCTAAGTCACCTCCCAAGCAGAGATCAGGAGATGACAAGGACTCTGAAGACAAGAAGACTCCCAAGAAGACCAGTGACAGGAGGCAACGTCCCAGGAGATACCAAAGCAGGGGACGCCATGCCCAAGTTGCTGATGGTGATGAGTCCACCTCAACCTCCAACTCTGACAGTAAGGGTGAAGAGCACAACTTCCTGTCCCTGGCACTGGATGAAGACAACCTCCAGACCATGAGATTTGCTACACCAACCAAAGGCAAGTCTGTTTCATTTTCCTTGCCACCTGACCCCCTGGCTGATACAGCATTCTTTGGGCAAATAAGTGCTGATGATGAATGCACTATAGAAGATGATGGAGAAGTTTTCCAGGCAGCACTGCAGACAGAATGGGTCATAGATACTGCAGCACACTCTCATGCAACCATTAACATCTCCTATCTGCATGACATTCAGGACCTTCCACAGCCTATTAGGCTACAGCTGGCAGATCAAGACTCTCCACCTATCTTCTGCAAGCAGATAGGGAAGGCCAAGATCCAGGGCCATGGCAGGACTCTGATCATCCTGAACAATGTACTCCTTGCTGACTGCAACATGCCCAACATCATTAGCATTAATGCAGCCACCAGCCTGTGTCCAGACCTCCAAGTACACCTGTCCAAGACCCAAGCCATCCTCTCCATCCCAAGACCATCTGGTATCAAACTGCTCCTCTCATGCCCCAAAAGGCATGGACTCTACCTCACCCAAACTCACCCAGTCACTACCAGTAATCCCTCTATCCCTGTGGGTCCACCCATTGCTTACATCATGATGGTTACCAAGACTCCATCAACTCCCACTGGCTCTGAGACAGGGCAGTACCCACCCACTCATGAGACCTCCCCTAGTAGAGTTGATCAAGACTGCCAGGATCCCACCTCTACTTCTGCAACATCTGCACCCCACACTTACTTTGAGATAGGGCAGTTCCCACCCACTCATGTGGAGGCAGACCAATACCTCCATGATCCCCCCTCTACCTCTGCAACATCTGCACCCCACACTGACTTTGAGATAGGGCAGTTCCCACCCACTCATGTGGAGGCAGACCAAGACCTCCAGGATCCCCCCTCTACCTCTGCAACATCTGCACCCCACATTGACCTTGAGATAGGGCAATTCCCACCCACTCATGTGGAGGCAGACCGAGACCTCCAGGACCATCCCCCTCCTTTCTGCCAGTACCATACCCCTCCCACTGCAGGCAACTTTGAAGAATCTACCAGTGGTACTAACAGTGATGACATGCCAGAGCTCATCCACCAGGAGGCTCACAAACAGCAGGATGACCCTGGACTAGGAGTAGATGACCCTCCAGACACCACTCCATCTCTTCCACAACAGCTGGACAACCTAACCCTACAACAAGCCAGAGCAGAGATGGAACTCCTCAGTGATCAGATCAGGATCAACTATGAAGAATATGATGGCCCCATAGAGGGGGACGGGCCACTCAAGCCATCTGATCTGGACACAGCAACTACCTGGGACCAGTGGATACTGAACAACAGGTCACCAGACATTGGACTACCACTGGGAGAAGTCAACCAGAATGTCAACCACATCCACTTCTCCAACAACTCCAGGCTTAGCCTCACAAGATTTGTATGCACCTTACACCACCTGAACAGCAGGCCTGCTTCACCAGCTTTCAACATCAAGCCAAGGCCTCCACTGCCCCAACTCATCACAGCCTTCACCAGCATGTTCCCTACCCTGCTGACTTCTGAAAAGGAACAGTTCCCACACAGGTCAATGCACAAGGTGCCATCTGATGCCTATAGCCCCATCATCAAGCACAATAGCAGGCTCCAGCAAATGGTGCAAGCCTACCCCACTGTTTCCACCACAGCCAGACCCACTCTACAGTGGGCCATTTGCCTTCAAGCTGCCATGACCAATGCACATGCTCATACACTATCATTCAGACCAAAGATGATCATGGACCCCAAGAGCTGTGCCCATCCTGGAGGAAAAGTGCTGTGTGTCAACCACCTTAGCATGAACTGGAGCCCCATGGACTTCACCTTTATCAACATCCTTACCCCCCCCAGCCTGCCCCCCAAGTCATTTGACCAGTTCTTTGCCCAGATCTGCCAGCAGCTTGACCTTGATGGCTTCCCCAGCAAGCCAGGCACCTAATGTAGTTACAAACATTGCTCTTCATCTGTTGAATTAGACTTGAACACTCTAGAATTTATTAGATTACCTGCCACCTGTACCGCCCCATGTACTTCCTCAGGTCCCACCCCCTTCTAAATTTAGGATTGCTCTAGTCTTTTCATGATGTCTGTGCTTTAATTTAGGTTCAACCTAATGTAGCTCACCCAAATTATGGGGGGACTAGTCCAGACATCCTGTCTAAAGACAAATCCTCTAGTCTCGAATCATGCAACTCTCGTAACCAAGGATATCTTCACAAGCCTTAACCAAGCCTGAAATTTCCTTAACAAGCTTCCCAGCAGCCTCCCTGCTACCTAGCCTGCAGCCTATCTGCAGCCCTTTGCAGTATTTAGTCCAGCCCCATAGCAGCCTATCTGCTCTAGCATGCAGCTTACCTGCAGTTTCCCAACACCTTCTCAGCAGCCTCTCTGCTAATTAGCCTGCAGCCTACCTGCAGTTTTCCGACCCTAGCCAGCTACCCCAGAAGACTGACATTTCTTTGAAGACCCCTTCTAAGTGATTTCTCCCTTTCAGCTACTAGAAATTCCTAAAGTCTCCCTAGCTTTTATATTTTAATTTTATTATGCCCCTCAGTTAATTCCAGGAATTCTTGAGCTCAAGAATACCTTGAATTAGGGGGGATATTATTGACTGATTTATATATCAGTCTCTGAGTCGGCATAATGCACACCGGTACCTTTCCCTCATGGTACCGCGTTGCCTGCCGCCAGGCCGCAGGCTAGCTGTGGCCTGCACGTGACTGTAGTACCCTGCAGTACACATATCTATTCTATATGATTGCGCCTGTTGCGCTTAATAGCATCTTCTCCTCTATCGAGCCTATGCCGTTGTAACAATCTTACATTAACACATATATGTATAGGATTTTGTGATCTCTCTTTTGTGATCTCATTATGTGATGGATGCATATATATATAGGATTTTGTGATCTCTCTTTTGTAATCTCATTATGAGATGGATGCATATATATAGGAGTTTGTGATCTCATACGGTATGCATATCCTATGTGATCACATTCTGTATCGGTACTCAAGAGTGTGTTACAGCGTTTGTGTGACTCGTGGCATTATGTGATGGAGGTGAAGTTCAAGATGCACATCATGTGATTATAGAATGTAGCGATGAAGTCGTTTTGAATGCGATATGTAAATATGTAATGATCGTAACCTGAGATCAAAATGATTCAAGATTCCTTAAAATTTTCTTGGTTGAAACCCAGAAATGGAAGGTCGTGAGAAGTTGCCTTTGTGTATCAATCATTGTACGGTATGAAGAGATTGGGTCAAAATGTGTTGATGATATAATAACGCTTTGCTTTGAATTTGTTGTGTAACTGCCGAAGACGGCGAGCAGCTGTAAAGGCTGGGGAAATGTAACCAAGCTCAAGTTCAAGTTATAGCGTTTATAATGCCCTGTGGTTTGGTTTGCTCTTTTGACACAACGGCCTCCTTTCAGATTGTGCTTTTGACTCAACTGAACACGGAAATATGTGCGCTGCGCCCAGAGGGGGGTTGCAAAATTGCGCCAGTCACGCAGTTGGGCTGAAAACCCTTGCGCTCTAGCGCGCAATAGAACGTTTCATGTAGTAATACAGTATCCTGGTATGTAGCAAAATAGGCCAAAGGGGCTCGCCTAACCTCGAATAATCCAAGGCACTTATAGACCAGGGTTCTTCAAGATACTGGGTCCTCCGTCACAGACGCAACGTCAAAGGGTCTGTTGCGTCACTAGACACAACGTGGGGAGCGCCCATTGCGTCGCAGACGCAGCTTTAGTGGTTTGGTTACGTCACAGGACGCAGGCGATATGTCGGTTATGGGTTGGTTGCGGGTCGCGTGTGAGGATGCGGGCTTTGAAATAGGTTGCGTCTCGAGACACAGAGCTGGGAGTTCTCCTGAACCAACCAGTTCTAGACAGGTCGGGACAAAGGCCGTCTAGGGTTTTGTTGCCAAATTGCACTTTTGTTTAAACCCCGGTGCACTTTGGAGGGCATTTGGGGAAACCGCACTAACCAAAACATTCCCAAAATTCATTCTGATTGCTGATGGGACCATACGGCTGCAGGCTCTCAAAAAGGAATTGTAATAGTCTCCTATGTGGATGAATCATCTAGGTTAATGGTTGGCAAGAAGTTGCCTTACGAAGGTTGGAGGCATGTGCCCATTATTCATATGACACGTGAATGGGCTGCATAAATAGGTGCCGGAATATAAACATTGTTGTCGTGTTTTGGTTGTGGTGTTAAAAAACACCGTGTTTTGTTGCTAGGATCAACATGGAAGCAGCATGTGAGGGATTTAAGCCCTCTCGCCTCGGATTCGGCGAGCCAGCTGAATGTCCTTGGGCATGATGGTAACACGCTTGGCGTGGATCGCCGCCAGGTTGGTGTCCTCAAACAGACCAACCAGGTAGGCTTCGGCGGCCTCCTGCAGTGCCAAAACGGCAGAAGACTGGAAACGCAGGTCGGTCTTTAAGTCCTGAGCGATCTCACGAACTAGCCTCTGGAAGGGTAGCTTGCGGATGAGCAGCTCGGTGGACTTCTGGTACTTGCGGATCTCACACAGGGCGACAGTTCCGGGCCTGTACCTATGAGGCTTCTTCACACCGCCTGTGGCGGGGGCGCTCTTACTGGCTGCCTTGGTGGCCAGCTGCTTGCGGGGCGCATTGCTTCCGGTGGACTTCCGGCAGTCTGCTTGGTACGGGCCGTTGTGAGGGAATGAGATAGAAGCTTGGAGTCGAAGTTGGTATGATTGTCTGACGTCTCGGGATTTTAAACCTAGAATCCAGGTTCGGGTTCTGAGGTCAACGCGAGTCAACCAACCGAGAGGGGGGCAGGAGAGGGGGGGCGCGTTCTGCTGATCCGCTTTGAGTTCAACCCAGCCAGGCCTGGGCCTGGGCCCAGGCTCAGCTGGCAGTACCTGGCAGGTCAACCCTGAGGCCAACCGAGAGCGGGAAGGTGAGCGCGCGTTCTGCTGATCCGCTTCATATCCGTCGGATCAGCAGACCTAAGCGAGGGTGGATTGAGGGTCATAGAGACTCAACCGCGATCCTATAATATAAATTCGGAACTGTTCCACTCATTATCTAAATCTACCATCAATCGGTCCACATCCTCCCCCCCTCACTCCCTATCACTCAAACATGTCTGGACGTGGCAAAGGTGGCAAGGGACTTGGAAAGGGAGGCGCCAAGCGTCATCGCAAGGTCTTGCGTGATAACATCCAGGGTATCACCAAGCCTGCCATCCGCCGTTTGGCCCGCCGCGGCGGTGTGAAGCGTATAAGCGGCCTCATCTACGAGGAGACCCGCGGTGTGCTCAAGGTGTTCCTCGAGAACGTCATCCGCGATGCTGTGACCTACACCGAGCACGCTCGTCGTAAGACAGTGACTGCTCTCGATGTCGTCTACGCTCTCAAGCGCCAGGGCCGCACCCTGTACGGCTTCGGTGGGTAAATACTTCGCCCCGGCCTGGTTGAAGCGTGCATTCGCAACCAAAACAACGGTGTTATTAAACACCACCACATCCCTGATACCCAACCAGCCACTTTCCTCACCACTACTCGACACAATAAGTGCACTCAGGTACTACTCACACTGAGTGACTCACTCAATCCTCTCAGTTGCTTAAAACGAACTCAGATCCCTCAACCAACTCAGATATACCCCCCCCCCACACACACACCCCTCCAAGCAGCCATGGTTAGTGTATTTTATAACAGTGTGCTATTATTAATTTACTTTATTATTAATTATTATTATTATTATTAATTTACCTGTTTTTTTTAAACGCCCAAGTCTGGCGCTTGAGGAAATGAAAACATTTATAATCGGTCTGCAATATTTTGCTTACATTCTCAACGAATAAACTCGTGTATCGGTCATATAGAGTTTGGGAGCCATTAGGGTTTTAATCCACCTGGGTTAGTGGAAGGCACCTTAATGGTAGGGACTTGCCCTCTAATACCTGAATAGCCATAGGGCTGTATCGGACCCATCCAAGGTTTAGGGTTTCGAGCTTTTCCAATACAAACAAATTGCCAAAAGTCTTTAAACTATCTAAACCGCCCAATATGGAGTGGCAACGCCATTCAAACTCAATCCTCGGTGTTGCTGTTTCTTGTCGGGAGACCCACCTCCTGGGGTGAGAATCCTTTCACAACTAAAAACACAAAATGAGTGTGCTCCCTGGTTGGCGCAGCCCCCCCTTCTGGGGGGCGTTACCCCGTTGTCCGTCCGCCTGACACATCAGCCAACCGTCTTGTAACTAATTAACTAACTCGCTTTGGTCCGCTCCATTCCGTTGCCACCTGTCGTTCCTATAGCCAACACTTTCCGCCAATTTTCTGCATCGCTGGCGACGCTGGCTAGGACTTATTTCCGTGGGTACTGGACATACGGGATTGGAATTATAATCACTGTGCTCTCCACATCGGGTCGGGTCAAAGCTTTTTATGGACACATTCTAATAGCAGCGCTCTTGGTAACCGCCCCCAAGCTTTTTTGCTTGGCTACAATTTTAAAATTCCAGCCCGGCTGAACCTGTCAAGTGTGTCATCCTGGTGGCCTGGCCCAGCTGAGGGGCTTCATGGCCAATTTCTGAGCCATCAGTCTGCGACATCCGAAACATTAAGAATCGTGCACGACGGTGCATCAGCCAAGCCACCTGGGGGCTCTGTTAAGGGTAATTCAAAGCGCGCGCTTTTGCGCTTTCGAGCGCTGACTTTTAAACCCCCTCAACGCTTTAAGCGCAGTTTTTGCACCCCCTTGTGGGCGCTGCAGGCATTTTTTGCGCTTTTTGCACTACGAAGCGCAGTTTTTTTGTTTTCAAGTGCGCTAAAGCGCTGGCCAATTTGGCCATTTGAAGTACCCTGGCTCTGTTAAGTATCGTACGTATCCGGTGCTCCAGCCAACGTTTCAGAATCCGAAAACAATTACCACACCCGAGGTGCCCATTGCCAAATTCGCAAATAAATATTACAAGCGTGCACATTGCGATTTATTGTGCCTACACCAACGCTGGCCGGCAATTTGGCAACCAACCGTCTGCATAATAATATACTTCCTCCTGTGCGATACCAGGGTGTGTGCCAAGGTTTGAAGTCATACCTATTATAGACATGCCCTGGTCTCTACATGTTCGTTGTGTGAGGTGGTTTTAACTACCAAGTGTTTTGAATGTTAATTTTTCGGCCACAGATCAGGGTTTTGTTGAAGTACCCCCCCACCCCACCCCACCCATGCACACACACCTCTTTCATCGCAATATTGGTTCTGGAGCCAATTGCCCAGAATCCAGAAAGAGCAAAAATCGTAGGATTCCCAAATCCCTTGGAATTCAAGTTCACACAATTTAAAATTCAGATTCAAAAACTGTGTGTACTGCCGATCTGCGAGCTTTACTCGTTACACTTTCTCTGATGGGAAATTTGAGAAGGGTAGAATGAACACAGGCGATCAGTTAACCTATCTACGGTATTCACATTCATGGCCATGGCAATTCCATTTTAAACCACATTCAATATCCCAAAAGCATTTAAATCCCTGGGATAGGCACAAACAATATCTTAGGCATGTGATTAAATTATATTTGGGCCTGGGCTGGCCTGGGCATATTAAACTAATAACACTGCTGGGCATACGCTGATAACTTGCACACCCAAATTCCCAATCATGTGATTGCACTCCTGGTGCTCAGGAGTGATGTGCTGTAGCCTTCATCCCATCCCATATTTACTGCAAACAGTGAGCTGGATTTCGACCCACTGTTCCAAAATACGGACCGGTATCTTCTACCCTGCACCTGCTACACACGCACACACCCACACACAAACTGCGTCAGCTGCTTCAACAGCGAGGTGCATCAGTGCATCAACAATGAACCACCTAAGCTGCGTAAAGCGGGTGCAGTCAGGGTGGGAAAGGTAACAAAGGGGTTCAGAAAAGGGTGCCGAAGACCCCCCCCCCCCCCCCCCCCCCCCCCCCCAATTTGGGGTGCACACGAGAAGCACTCATCACAATTACTGGCCTAGGGGGGGGGGGGGGGGGCCTGGGGGGGCCTAGGCCCGGGCGAGAAGCACTCATCACAATTACTGGCCTAGGGGGGGGGGGGGGGGGGGGGGGGGGGGGCTGGGGGGGGCCTAGGCCTGGGCGAGAAGCACACGAGAAGGACTCATCACAATTACTCGCCTGGGGGGGGCTGGGAGGGCCTGGGGGGGCCTAGGCCAGGGCGAGAAGCACACGAGAAGCACTCATCACAATTACTTCCTGGGTTCGAATCCTCTTAGTGAGCTTCCTGTTTTCCGTGGGTATCGCACGGGGAGACTTGGAATTGGAAGACGGTGAGCAGCTCAGATAAAGTTGGCTGAAAAAGCATATAATAATTGCATCTATTTTAAGCTACAAGCAGCAGCTGCTAGGCAGCTCCCCTGACTGGCTAGTCAGCCAAACCTGATGCAACCTAGTGCACCTTGAAGCTGACACAACCAGCTTTCTTGCATTGTGGCCATCTTGGGGCTTGGCCTAGTAGCTGGCTCTGGGATCTGCCTAGAAGCTGCTGCTCGTAGCTGAAAGAAAAGGTATGCATGCCAATGCATGTATTAATTAAAATAAATGCATCACAGTTACGAGCAGCATCGTTCACGGGCGAGGTAAAGACTGTGTAAACACCTCTTGGGAGTCGAATTTAGCGTTTCGAGTTCTACAAGATTATATCCCCCCTGACAAACCTCAGATATTTGTTTTTCCATTATATACAGCTTTCGCTACTTTTGACCCCGTCTTGGCCCAAATTGCCGCTAAACAGAAACCAAAATCTATGGCCCTAAATGGCCCTAACAAGCTATAAGTATGCTGTCTCTGGAGGAGGCCTAAACCCATAAAGATTTAAAAAACAACTCTCTGAACCTGAAACAAATCCCTTACACCCCAACTGCAAGTCTTTGAACCCCTCCAGAGAGAAGTATCAAACAACTCGGTTCGGTGATGGAAGCTAATATAAGGAGTATCCCAATTAATTGAACGTGACTCAGTTGTCTAAGCAGGGACGCAGGACATAGATACCGTGTATCAAACATCACAATTCAGACGGTTGACTCAGATTCCTTACAGTTGCTTTTTCATATTTCCAATACATATAATTTACCCTTAAGGGTTGAGGAAATTAAGCACATGCAGGCTTCATCATTGTCAGTACTTAAATTTGCAAAAGTATGGGGGCCTGCTTGCTGGACATTGAGACACTGCACGAGAGGTCCAGCGATCTTTCAGATGGGGCCCCCATTGGTACAAGTGCTAGTAGACATATTTAAGGTGTATGCTGGGCCTTGTAAAGTTTTAGCTTTGTGTGTGATATTTCCCTTAATTAGGGGGTATATCACACCACTAGCTGGCTTTACTGGTCTTATCAGCTTTTACCATTAAATAAAGTCAACTGCACTATCTAGCTTGTAAGTCTAGACTGTTTAGGTCTGTCTTTGTGCTACTACCAAAAGAGTCGCTACTGTCAAATAATAACAGAGTCACTTCCCCTGGGAGGCTCAGGTAGCTTCTGGGAGATATAACTCCTGTGGGACAGAGGGATGGTGGTGGGAACTCGAAATTTGGTTAAGATCAAGGCTCAGCAGCTTGAGGCACCAAGAATTTAGTGCCCCCAGTGACTGTGCACTTGATTTTATACCGGGCAGGACAGTACTGCTGGGAAAACACTGGCGGTGGTTACTTCTGGTTTTGCCCGGGGGTTTACTGGTATTTGAAATATGAATGCGTCCTGCAGGATCTTACGTCGAGCGGCTGAATACTCCATTTCACCCACTACTGTGTGGGAAATGCGGCATTCAGACGGTTGACTCAGATTCCTTACAGTTGCTTTTTCATATTTCCAATACATAAAATTTACCCTTAAGGGTTGAGGAAATAAAGCACATGCAGGCTTCATCATTGTCAGTACTTATATTTGCAAAAGTATGGGGGCCTACTTGCTGGACATTGAGACACTGCACGAGAGGTCCAGCGATCTTTCAGATGGGGCCCCCATTGGTACAAGTGCTAGTAGACATATTTAAGGTGTATGCTGGGCCTTGTAAAGTTTTAGCTTTGTGTGTGATATTTCCCTTAATTAGGCGGTATATCACACCACTAGCTAGCTTTACTGGTCTTATCAGCTTTTACCATTAAATAAAGTCAACTGCACTATCTAGCTTGAAAGTCCAGACTGTTCAGGTCTGTCTTTGTGCTACTACCATATGCAAGAGTCACTGCAATTTCACACACACGTGCCCTCAGGATAATAAGAATCAGTCCCACTATGTAAGGAAAAGGAGTGTAAAGGGGGACTGGGGGAAAGGTGTAGGAGTAAGGAGCATGTACAGGACAGCAGGCTTGGCTAAGTGATGGGGTATGAAGAGAAAAGAGAGGGAAAGGAAAAGCTAGGCTCAGAGGCTGGAGGCAAAGTTCAACTTGACCGAGAGGTCTGGGATCAGATATGCCTTAATGGCATCTGATTTCCACCTACCTTGAGTTCTAATAGTCTCTAGGTCTGCCCCATTAGCCAAAGCTGCTACTACACCTCCCCGTCTGAGGCTGTGCATGGCAAACCTAGCTGGATCTATGTCCAGTTTGGGGTGAGAGTGTGCAATAGCAGTGAGATAAGACTTTAGTCGATAGGACAAAGCCTGACCTGAAAGAAGGGGGGAGGAAGACAAGCTAAGGGAGTCTAGGTCCCAGGCGGTGATGAGGTGGTCCTCTGACGTGGCGCCCTGACGGGTTCTAAGCTGTAAGAGGGCATTTATAATCCTCCTGACTCTAAGTGAGTCCCTACACTGGGCTGGGAGCACTACAGTGGCTCCCTTCCCTTCCTGGTCTGTCTTAGAGCGTCTGATGTGGACCACTACATGATCCTTCTTAGTCACTACATCTGACAAACGCAAAGCAATAATCTCACTCCTATTAAGGAGGCCAAAGAAACCCATCACTAGCCAAGCTGCAACTCTAGTAAACAAGTCCTCCATGTGGGGCTGCAGGGTCTTCAGCTTCCTCATGGTCTCTAGACACTTGATAATGAGGGACTTAAAAATGCCCTGCTTGCCAGAGGAGGCTCCCTCAGGCCCCTGGAACACCCTGATGGCCTGTGAGAGCTGTCCCACAACACTGGAGTTCAGAGTGTGAAGGTCCAGTCCCTTAGACCTGTGCCATTCTGCTAGTGCTGACAGGGTTGTTTGAATGGTGGCAGGTTTGTAGTGACCTGCCGCCCAACCCATGAACAGCTTTCCTAGCGTCAGTGGCACTTGTTCCTTGGGGCCAGGGGGGAGTGCCTCCTGCTCAGTAATTAAGTATACCTCAGCCATGCACCTGGTGTAATGCTTAAAAACACTTGCATAAGTGTCTTGCTAACTGACAGCTAGGGTTGAGCCCTCCAGCATCACTAACCTCCTGCCCCCTTGCTGGCCTTGGGCGCTAGTGATGTGGAGGTTGCACTCAATTAAAATGCAAGCTGGGCACTTGAATGTACCACAGGACATGGCATTCCTGTCCAAGCTGAGGCACTGGGGGTGGCTGTGCTGGTTGCAATTGGTGCACCTAAGCATCCTTCCCTTGGTGCCTTGGCAGATGGTACATCCTATGGGGGTTGGGAGGAAGAAGGAAGGGGGGGTAAGTTACTGAGCAGATCTGATCACAAGCATGGTGTGTGGAATTGGGCCAGTGGTTTTTCCTGAACTGGGGTCAAGGAAAATTCTGGCGCCCTTAGGGTAAGTTGCTAGTACCCTAAACTTGGGGTTCTTGCCCCTAAGATACTTCCTAAACCAAATTGCATCTGGCCATTTAGGCACCAGTGCTGTGCAAATTGTGTCAGAGGGTGAGGCTACCCAAGCCGCATACAGGAGATCCAGAGTTGTTCCTAATGCAGAGAATGGGATGTTGGCCCAAGACACTTGGCCAGAAAGTGATTCCCAGTGTGATACAAGTGGGTGTTGGATGGAGAACCATTTTGTGCACCCGTCATGCTTGTTATACCCATCTGCTGCAGCAAAGTAGTCAATGGTGGCTGGGGGGTTGTTATGCCTGTCAAAAAATTTGAACATGTAATGGTTGTTGGTGCTGCATGCTTTTCCCCTACTGGGGGCGTCTGCAGGGTTTAACTCTCCCTTAACATGCTTGGCTTTGACAGTGAACCCATACTTAAGGCCTGTGAGTGCCATCTGTGCCAGAGCATCCCTGATGACTGGTATCCTAGAACCCCCCTTATTCACAGCTGAAACAGCTTGGACATTGTCCATGTAGCAAAGTACTGACGTTCCTGCCAGTTCATGTGCCCAGTGCTGCAAGCAAATCATGCATGCTTCGAGTTCTAGGATGCCTATATGCACATGTTGCCTCTTTTTTGGCCAGGGATAGGAGTATGTGTCATCGCCCAAAGTTCCACCTGCACCGAATACCTTACTGGCATCTGTGTACATGTGGACCTTGAAGGCTTTACTGTCCACGTGTACATCCTTTCTGGCCAGCATGCTTTCATGTACCCCTACCGACTCATGCCACTCCATCTCCAGAGCCCTGTCCCAAAACTCTAGGTCACTTAGTGTGCCCTGTGTCCAAGGGATGACAGCCATTGATTTGTGAGTGGTATGGTTGGTGGTGACAGGATATAGGGCATCAAACAGGTGTTGGACGTGCAAGTATCCCCAAGGTGTCACCTTAGACGCCCAGACTAGCTTCCCCTCTAGGCATTCAAGTTCTTTCCTTCTAAGGATGCCTCCCTCCTTCCTTGACTGTAGTGTCTTAAGGACTTCTGCTCTGTACAGTTGCTTCTTGTGGGCCGGGAGGTCCATTTTCAAGAGAGGTGCATCTAGCAGTAGCCCTAGCACTTCCAGTCTGGTTGTGGGTTGGGTGGCACCTTCATCTTTAGAGGGATTGAACTCTAGTCCTAGCAGTTCAGCTTCTTTGTCCATGATCTCAAAGGCCCTCTGCATGTCTACGTGTGTATCAGCCCTGATGGGATAATCATCCACATAGACATCACAGGTGGCCTTGACACCATGCTCATTGGAACTGTGGTTGAAAATCAACTTGGAGAAGTTGGTCAGCTCACAGAAAAAATGGGGGCTCTGGGCTGTGCCTTGAGGGAGAGCTATCCATCTACCAATTTTACCTGTCACGGGGTGTCTGAATCCCATGTACCTCCTAGCTGAAGGATGCAGGGAAACATGATAGAATCCATTCGTCAGATCTCTTTTACCCAACATATCTGTTGTGGTGAGCGTCTTCATGAATGTTTCAGGGGTGGTGAGTGAGCAAGGTAGCTTGTTCATACAACCATTTACCCCAGTGATGGTGGGGTCTACTAGAATCCTAGCCTTGCCATTAGGCTTGATCCTAACCCCGAACGGGTTGATGCAGCTAACAAAGTCTGCCTGGTCCTGATCTGCCTGCAAGAACTCTATCAAGCCTAGCTTCTCAGCCTTATCTAACTCAGAGACAAGGGGGGGGAGGTTGAGCAAGGCACTGGTGTGGTTGTTCACCTCTATGGGGGCTGGAGGGGTGGTCTTCCATTCCCAAGAAACAGGGCCTAAGGCTGCTACAGGACAGGGGACTCCTAATTTATCTGCCCAGAATATCCATCTCTTAGCATTCAGCTTGATCCCAGACGAGTTGAACCACTTTTCCTTGTCTTCCAAGTCATGGGGTTGGTACATCTCATCCACCAGATTCCCACACTCCCCCTTCTCACCTACAATGAAGCAGGGAGGGCCTTGTTAGAAGGCTCACTTCTTGTCATCCCCCTTTGGCGATTTCCTCTGCCTCTTGTTCTTGCCTTTGTAACACTGCTCAGCCAAGTGGCCTTCAATGCCACAGTGGCTGCAGCGCACCGGCCTTCCGTCCTTCGCTTCAGCCCGTTCTTTCTGGTAATCCAGGGAACGTTTGATTTGCGGGGCGAGGGCGATGCATGCATCCTCGAACTTACCCCCCCTAGCCAAGCTTACTAGCTTGTCCCACTGATCGTTAGAAATTTCACCGAAAGGTTTCATTCTTTCAATCAACAGCTCGTGCGCCTTCTCTTGCCCGAGGGCTTTGGTCAGGGCACTCCACTGGACCTCATAGAGGTCGCGGGCAGCCTTGTACGCCCAGAAAGCATAGAAGCAGGTTTTAAAATTGCCTGCTGCCTGTGCTGAGGTGTACAAGACGCTCAGGGTCCAAATCGTGTCCTGCATGGACTTGGTAAGGTTCTTGGGGGTATCGAACGCGCACAAACCCAGGGTATTCCACACGATCTCGTCCGGTTTGCCCTCACCATCGGCGTACTCTTGGACAAGGGCCGAGACTTTCATTTGGACCTTGTGCTGAGCTGTCGATGGTGAGTTCAAGGCCATGAGTTTATCCAGGAAATCCGCTGGCATCTGGTAGGTCTGGGGATTTGCATGGAACTCCGATAACGCCTGACCACATTTTCTGTAGGTCTGGTGAGATCGCATCCCCGATCCTTCATACCCAGAGCCGCTTCGATAGTTTGGTAAAGTTCAGGCCGTTCAACTCGGAGTTTCTTGAGAGCCCTGGGGCTAGCAAGTCGATCGTGCAGGTCAACGAGGGCCTGATCCGGAACTTTCGATAGGTCGACTTCTAAGCCTGCCGCTGACCACTCATCTTTCGATGGGTTAGGATTGCGGTGCTTTTGAGTGCGATCCTTTTTCGAAGGTCCGTGTGCGTTCGTCGTTCGGTTGGCGGGAACATCGGGTAGGATTTCGACGTGGGGATCTGAACAGACAGGTTGGGGGGGGGGGGACGCATGGTTAAAGATCTGGGGAAGGCTATGAACACGGGTGGGTTCTGTAGGGGAATAATGCTAGCACGGGCAGGGCGACGCAACCTACAGGGCTAACAGGGCTGCTGTGCAAAGACACTGGGCAGAAAAGGAAGAAAAAGGAGAACGCGAGGGTCGACTACGGGCCGCGGTGCAAAGGGGGGGGGAGAGAGGAAAGAAGACGGGCAAACAATACTCTCACCATTCCTCTCCTTCTCCTTGATGGACGCTTGCAAGTCCTTGATGATCCGTTGGCCTCCACCAACTGGCGCAACAGTTCGGAGTTGAGCGAGGAGGTGTCCTCCTCGCGCGAGCGCTTGGATCCAGATGTCACAGATCTGGAGGGGAGGGAGTCTCCCGGCTGGGACTCTTGAGGCTTGGAGGAGCCCTTGGTCTTGGCTGGGGCGGTCTTGGCTGGGACGGCCTTGGCTGGAGCGATCTTGGCCTTCTTGGAGGTCTTGGTAGGAGGCGCGTTGGTCTTCTTGGGTGGGGCGGGCTTCCTGCCGCCGGTCTCCATGCGCGCGGTTTTCTTGGTGCGGGCCATGGTAATCAAAACTCGAAATTTGGTTAAGATCAAGGCTCAGCAGCTTGAGGCACCAAGAATTTAGTGCCCCCAGTGACTGTGCACTTGATTTTATACCGGGCAGGACAGTACTGCTGGGAAAACACTAGCGGTGGTTACTCCTGGTTTTGCCCGGGGGTTTACGGGTATTTGAAATATGAATGCGTCCTGCGGGATCTTACGTCGCGCGGCTGAATACTCCATTTCACCCACTACTGTGTGGGAAATGCAGCATTGATGATATCTCACATTTGCCGAGCTCAATTAAAGGTGACTCAGCCTCGTGAAGGTGGACAGCTCCGTGAAAGGTGGGTCAGCCCCGTCCAAGCAAGGGCGCAGGACATATATACCGTGTATCAAATTCCCGTTTTGATGAATGGCTCAATGGCAGAGCTCCTTGAACGAAGAAGGTGCCGGTTTCGAATCCCCACAGGTGCGTTTTAGTGTTAGGGTTCGCTGCCAACCGCCATGGTAGCTTTGTCCAGGTAAAGTAGCAGCCCGTTCCCTACCGCCGTAAGGCGGGGCTCCCTTAATACCACGCCCCACCAGGCGTTATCATCAGGGCAAGTCCCTTAAGCCTATTTGGCCTACCCCTGGACGGTAACATACATACTACTATCATTACTGTACATCAAACATCACAATTGATTATATCTCACATTTGTCGAGCTCAATTAGCCAACGAATAAGCATGAAATATACGAACACCCGTCTCCTATCTGCAATAGGATTTATGGTTTTAAGGTTTAGGGTTTAGGGCCCGCTATAAGAACACCCGTCTCCTATCTGAAATAGTCATGCGGCAGATCGGGCAGAGTTGAATCTTGACCGAGCAAGATCGACACACCGTATGGCCACAAGGACCTAAGTAAGTGTCCTTAGGGGCAGATAGGCATATAATACAGTCAGCAACTGCATGATTTTGCTGAATTGGCCTGCTACTGCTAGCTGCTACCTGCTCCTTAGGCTTTCCCCTCTTTGATCTTTTAGACTGTGATCTTGCTGGTGCTAGATGCTCCTCACACTTTCTCCTTAATCCCGCATTCTCAGTTTGCAGGTTTCTGTTTAGGCTTTGAGCAGTTTGTTCGTCCTCACCGTGTTGCTTGATAATGGATCTTACGGCTCGGGTCCAATCCAAATAATTGACGAGATTAATGCTCTTGTTGATATTCCAGCTTAAGACCGCGAGCACAGTTAGTGGCTGGAGCAACGTAACCAAGTTCAATTTGAACTCCAAGTTCCAATCCTCCGTATGAGCCCAAGCCATATCAGTTTTACCGAAGTTTTCCCAGAGCCACATGAGTTTTTTTTTAAGTTGTGAAAGGATTTTCACCCCAGGAGGTGGGTCCCCCTACACAAACCAGAGACACCGAGGATTCAGCTTGAATGGCGTTACCACTCCTACAAAAGAGTAGGTGTTGAGCGAATCCCTTCGCTGATTTGCATGATCAACATACACTGGTATCTTGCAAAATCATCTCAGCATCCAATGGTGTTTCCAGCTAGACTGCGAGAGGAGGTGAGGGGCAGGCTGCGGTTAGGACAATTTAACTCGGATAAAAAGCTAGGTACGTGGGTTAACTAATTTGCATGGATGATAGGAATGCAACAGGAGGTGAGGTGCTATATAAAATAATGAGAATAATGAGAACGCCTGGTGGGGTATGGGATTAAGGGAGCCCCATCTTACGGCGGTAGATAACGGGCTGCTGCTCTACCTGGGCAAAGCTACCATGGCGGTTGACAGCGACTGCGAACACTTAAGCGCACCCGTGGGGATTCAAACCCGGCACCTGAGTTGTTCTAGGAGCGCTGCCACTGATCCATTCGTCGAACGGGAATGGCCCTCAATAACAATGTTGATGTACCTTGGCGCCCTACCACCCTACTTTGAAGGCCCAACACAACACACCTTCTAGCTTCCCAACCCTCAAACATTCCAACAACACATACTTCAACCTGCACACTATCTAGCATGCAACCATGCACACAAGCTACTAAGTGCACTGCCGATTCAAAATAGGAGCCCAGGGACCATACTCCCCCAAAACTGTGGTTACGGTCTCATGGCCCTACCACCCTACTTTGAAGGTCCAACACAACACACCTTCTAGCTTCCCAACCCTCAAACATTCCAACAACACATACTTCAACCTGCAAACAAGCTACTAAGTGCACTGCCAGTTCAAAGTAGGAGCCCAAGGACCGTACCCCCCCAAAACCTTGGTCACGGTCTCATGGCCCTACCACCCAACTTTGAAGGCCCAATATACCCCCCCCCACCCCCCACCCCCCAAACACACCCCACATCAAAATCCCCGCCCCCCCCCTCCTTCACCCCCCCCAACACCCCCGCCCCCAAAACCTTGGTCATGGTCTCATGGGGCTCCATGGAGCTAGTGGAAAAGCGTGGTGTGTGGTGTGTGGTGTGTGGTGTGTGGCGTGATCTAATGTGATCTTGTGTGGTTTACTCTAATGTGATCAGGTCATGGTCTCATGGGCCTCCATGGAGGTAGTGGAAAAGTGTGGTGTGTAGTGTGCGGTGTGTGGTGTGTGGTGTGATCTAATGTGATCTGGTGTGGTTGACTCTCATGTGATCAGGTCATGGTCTCATGGGGCTTCATGGAGGTAGTGGAAAAGACCACATATCGTTTCATAATATGTGAAAGTAAGTGATAGACCCAGAGTAAGCCACGATGGCCAAAAAAATACATTTGCCAGTCTATTAAGGGGGGTAAGTTTAGCTCAGAACAGTAGGTGCAGCCCTCCCTTAACAATCGTATGCCCTACCGACCATGCTAGACGTCTACCATACCATGCCCTACCGACCATGCTACACGTCTACCATACCATGCCCTACCGACCATGCTACACGTCTACCATGTCCCTACCGACACTGCTTACACTGTCTACCATACCATCCCCTAACCGACCATGCTACACGCTCCATACCATGCCCTACCGACCATGCTATCACGTCTACCATACCATGCCCTACCGACCATGCAGACTTCTACCATACCATGGCCCCCCCTACCGACCATGCTACCGTCTACCATACCATGCCCTATCCGACACAATGCTACACGTCTACCCATACCCAAAAACAAAAAAAAAAAATTGCCCTTACCGCCCAGCTACACGTCTACCATACCATGCCCTACCGACCATGCTACGCGTCTCCCATACCATGCCTACCGACCATGCATACCCGTCTACCATACCATGCCCTACCGACCTGCTCCACTTCTACCATACCATTGCCCTACAGACCTGCTACACGTCTACCATACCATGCCCTACCGACCATGCTACACGTCTACCATACCATGCCCTACCGACCATGCTACACGTCTACCATACCATGCCCTACCGACCATGCTACACGTCTACCATACCATGCCCTACCGACCATGCTACACGTCTACCATACCATGCCCTACCGACCATGCTACACGTCTACCATACCATGCCCTACCGACCATGCTACACGTCTACCATACCATGCCCTACCGACCATGCTAGCACGTCTACCATAACCTGCCCTACCGGACCATGCTACACGTCTACCATAACATGCCCTACCGAACCATGCTACACGTCTACTCATACCATGCCCTCCTACCCTGCTACACGGCTACCATACCATGCCCTACCGACAGCTACACGTCTACCATACCATGCCCTACCGACCATGCTAGACGTCTACCATACCATGCCCTACCGACCATGCTACACGTCTACCATACCATGCCCTACCTACCATACTACAAGTTGCTATTCTATATTGGGCGACAATTCCAACTTGAACTTGGTTACGTAGCACCAGCCGGCAATTTGGCTGCTCGCTGTCTTGGGCAGTAAAACAAGAACTACGAGGGAAATTGAATGCGAACAAATAATGTTTTCTATATTTTTTCTTTTACTTTTTCATTTTGGGCGACTTCCTTAGTCCCATATGGGGCGACGACACAAAGCATCCAAGACATCTCCCTTACTCCTCAAGTTAGCACTATGGAAACAGAACTGGGCGTTATGACACATTGTACAAATTAAATAAGTATGTTCCAGCCGGACAAAGTTCTGTGTTATATAACGTGTTCGTTACGTTATGGAAACGATACGAAGAGGTTATATATGTGCCACACGTGCTATAACTTGCTTTAATGTGCTGTGACATATATTTCTGTTTCCATAGTGTAGGAATGCCTTGCTTGCTGAGTTAGTGGCTGGAACTCGCCTGATTGGTGGATGAGGCACAAGGTGGGTGCAGGGGTGTGAGTCAGGGTACTTCATTTTGTCATCTTGGGTTGCTCTTTTGAAGCAACTGCCTTATTTTGGGTTGCGCTTTTGACTCAACTGAACACACAAATCTGCCCGCTACGCACAGAGAGGGTTTACAAATTGTGTCGCAGTCGGGCTCCAAAACCTTGCGCTAGCGCGCAATAACGCACGTCATGTAGTACCCTGGTGTGAGTGTAGGTGTGGTTTTGGGTGTGTAGGTGTGTGTGTAGGTATGTGTCAGCTCGGCAGGCAAGTTTGGGTGGGACTTCAGCAACCTGTGTGTGGGAGGTCGTGATGGTGGTGGTGGTGGTGGGGGTGGGGGTGGGGGTGGGGGGGAGAGTGAGTGAGTGTGTGAGGGGTTGGGGGGGAGGGGGAGGGAGCGTGTGTGTGGTTGCAGGCGCGGGAAGTAGAGGGTCAGCTCTGCAAGCAAGCCTGGATGTGACTTCAGAAACCTGTGGGTGGGTGGGGTGGGGTGGGGTGGGGTGGGGTGGGGGTGGGTGGGGGTATGTATTGAGGTTGGGGTTGGGGGGGTTGGGGGGTGCGGGGGGGGGGGGGGGGGGGGGGGGGGAGGGGGGGGGGGTCAGCTCCGCCGGCAAGTCTGGTTTATGGATTGCTTTGTGGCTCTGTATGAAACATAGCTATGTTGAAGTCGGGTTGCCTTGGTGCATGGTCTCATTTAACCTTGAGTTTGGCTCCTAGATAATGATATCAGATATCAAACCCAGCTGTTATCTGTCTAGGGATGGGGGAAAACGACTGACCTTGACACCCTCAGACTATTAATTGGTGCATATTAACAAAGCATAATATGAACACAACATCGCATGCAACTTCGAACCCCCAGGTCAGTCCAGGTGGAATCTAAATCGCTGGTGGCACCTGAAACACATATAAATTCCCCGCATAGAAACCAAGATGTATTACCAACAAAGCGTAGCATGAATTCGACAAGAGCTCCCCGATGCTTCCGTGCGCGTCCAAGATCAGGGTGACGAGTCAGCTACTTCAGCAGGCGTAAGACTCCGAGGCGATCACTGAGACGTTGGAAGCTTCTATGGGATCTGTGATAATAACGGGGTGAAGAAAGCGACTGAGAAGCTTTGCGCATGGAGCTTCCTCGACCTGAATTTGTCGCTCGGGTTCAAGCTCGGGTTACTTTTTTTTTTTTTTAAGGAAAATTGTTACAAAGAGTAGAAGACCGTGAAAACAACTGAACCGTCTGACGGTACTTCGTAAGCAGTACATCGACGACGCTACCCCCTGATAGGGCAGTGGCGTCGAGGGCTGCAAGCTAAGAAGTCTTGCAAATCAGATGGCAGGACTTGGGAGGGCACAGCACTAGGGCAATGCCGGCGGTGCCGGTACGTAGCCCCAGCTGGCCTGGGTCAATGGACTTGGCAGTAAGTTACTGCTGCCAGTCGTAGAACAAAGGGCAGGACGGAACAAAAAGGTGGTAGAAACTGAAAACAAGGTGGTACTGGTAGTACACCGGCGAGCTGCCCAGTAAAGCAGTGGAGTCGAGGGTCGCCCAGGTACCTTAGAAAACCAAGACTCTACAGTGGTACTTGGCAGTATATCGGCGAGCTGCCCGATGGAGCAGTGTTGTCGAGTGCAACCAAGATACCCCCGGCGAGCTGCCCGATAGAGCAGGATTGTCGAGGGCTACCAGGGTAGAGATACAAGGGGGAGGTACTCAGCAGAAGGAAGACAAAACTACTCCAAAAAGGCAGCTCTGAGCCGAAAAAGAGAAAAAGAGGAAACTAGAGGACTATGAAGAAAGACAACAACATAAGGTGCCTAGCAGTAAAGCGGGGAATCTGCCTGGGAGGCCAGGACAGCCGAGGTAAAGTAGAACTGAAAGAGAGTCCAAGACCGGCACAAAGACACCTGGCACCAGAGCTAAAGAACTAATGGGCTAAGGCAAGGTTAAAAAAAGAGTTTTTTTTTTTTTTTTTTCTTACTACAAAAGGCAGGAAGAAAACCAAGAGTACAGGAGAGGACAAAGTGTCTGGTTCAACTAGGGGTAAGAGGGATGAGGGGCTGTAGGGACTCTGCTGAAGAGGGATTAAGGGGAAAGCATATCGGTATCTTCAAAGTGGCGCTTTCTGTTCATGGAAGAGGTGGAGGCTACTGGTTGCGGAATCTCAGGGGAGGTAGAGGACAGCTTCCTCCGCTTGAAAAAGAAGCTCTGGTTACTTCAATTGCTACAATTTCGAGGAAGGACCAGAGGGGCAGCCCCCCCCCCCCCCCCCCCCCCCCCCCCCCCCCATGGGGAGGGCTGGGGCACGGCCCGTCTCGAAACCCGAGCCATGATGAGGTCACATACGCGCTGCGATCGCACCTTCCTTATATTCCTGCTTGCTTTCGGCCCGCTCCACAGCGGAATTTCCCTGCTGCGCTTTAGCCTCATGGGATGGCTGACTTTGCTCTACAGTTCTCGCCCCACTCTCCGCAAGTAGTCGGTCTAATGATAGAAATGAGCAATGCTCATTGAGCATAGATCATAGGTTGAGTTACAGCACAATCCCCCAGCTTCAAGGTGGACACTTATCCACTTGGTCTGCGAGTCATGAAGCTTGCGAGCTCCTGCTCTCTTTGATTGAAGATGGAGAGCAGGAAACGCTCCAAGCCCTAGCAGACATGATGGCCACCTGCTCATTTCTATCACTAGACCGACTACATGCGGAGAGTAGAGCGAGAACTGTTGAGCAAAGTCAGCCATCCCACGAGGCTAAAGCGCAGGAGGAAAATTCGGCTGTGGAGCAGGCCGAAAGCAAGCAAGAAGTGGGAGCGAATTAGAATGAGAAGAAGACCGTGAGGAAACCAGGTAGGTGCTGCACATTCTGGAAGGAAATAAAGGCGCTTGTAGGCGTGGCTGGTTATATTGCGCGCACTGTTGAGGGAGAAAGTAGCGGGTTTAACCGAGGATCTGAGATTTCCGAGGCATGGAATTTGAAAAAATCGCACAGCGAAGCGACGACGTGGCAGTCTCATGGCGGGGTAGATTCGGGGTTGATACGGGTGGGAGGGATTACCCAGACCCGAGATTCGCTCCCTTTTCCTGAAACTCGATCTCGAGAAGAGGCCAACATAACTGTAATACGCTATAAATCACGCCGTCTAGGCGTACAGCTTTTCTTTTCTATTCTTTTTAGAAATTAGCTTTAGCTAAGCTGTATGCTTTGGGTTCCTCGTCTTTCTTTCTTTCTTTTTACTTCACTCTTTGTTCACTTTTTTTTCCTTTTCCTTTTCCTTTTCCTTTTCCTTTTCCTTTTCCTTTTCCTTTTCCTTTCCCTTTTCCTTTTCCTTTTCCTTTTCCTTTCTCGAATCTAGGGTATAGCATTGTCCATCCTGTCAAGTAACTGCCACGTGTTTAAATTGCCACGAGTTCACAACCAGGTGTTACTAGATGACGCTGGCATTGTCCGAAACCATTGGACCGGCACGAAGGAATATGTGAAATAGCGCATGGTAGAAGTGATTAGCAAGGTCGGAGATAGTCGCAACCTAAGGACATCTGACCTTCTACAGCAGCCTTCATCTTCCATGATATGGTCTGACCATTCTGAACAAGCCTCTCCATCATATTACTACAGACAACTATTGGTTACAGACGAACAAATCGCGACTGGGTGCGCATTGGTTTCCTAAGATGAAGAAGTCTGGATATGGAATTGCGAATATCTTTGCAGTGGTTCCCTTCCTCTGTGCCAAATATTTCTGCAATTCGCATGCGCCATGCGGGTCTTGTTCCTTCATGTATAGAAATATTCCTGATGGAACAGGGCCAAGCGCATGAAAGATATAACGATTGATGGAGGATAGGATAGTGGCAACTTGTCAATGTCGTTCATCAACAGCCTGTATCCTTCATGGAGTTACTGAATGATGCTTCGGGTGCTAGTCGGGAACAAACGAGACTGAGTACGCATGATTTTCTAGTGCTTGAGTTGCGAGTTACTCTTCATACCTTGCCTACTTATGTAGCGCCTGCGCCATGCGGTTCCTACAATTTCATGGATAGAAGAAGGCTGTCTATTTATTGGTGAGCGAGGTGGGACATAGTTGCAACTTGACAACCACGGAACGTCCCACCGCAGCTCGCATCTTCCATGTTAAGCGAGTATCTCTCCACGTCTGAAGGCGTTTGTGCCTGCAGCTAGCATGCGCCATGCGGCAACTTGGATAACAACGATGGGACAAGGCTGCGAACAAAGCTCCTGTAACACTGCCACGAAACGAGGCTTAAGCAACAGAGTTTTGCAAGAAAGAAAGAAGCTGTTCGCATGATTGAAACAAATGATCAAGTTCCGATGTTTTGCGACTATCTCCCCTCTCGCTGCCCAAGCGCCTGCGCCTGCAAGTAGCATGCGCCATGCAGCAGCAAAGATTTCATAGCTTGAAGACGGCTCCGGTGCCTCCAGCAATATTCGAGGCTCGAGCAAAAGATTCGTGCAAGAAAGAAAGGCAGCTGTTTGCATGATTGTGCATACCAAAAATGAAGTTCCGAGGTTGCGACTATCTCCCCCTTCGCTCTCTTCTTCTCAGGCGCCTGCGCCTGCAGGTTGCATACGCCATGCGGTATCTAGGACTTCATAGATTCGCTCTGCCGGTCCACTGGCTTCGGATGTTGCCAGCGTCATCTTCTAAACCCCAGTCACACTTATCACTCAACGCGTGGCACTTTCTTGACAGGAAGGGCTTTTGCAGCTGGCAGTCAGTTAGCTTGAGGCATATCTTCTTCCCTGTTTTTCGCCGAACCTCAGCCTTCTCCAGCTCCCCCCCCCCCCCCCCCCCCCCCCCCCCCCCAACTCCTTGAAGCTAATCTCCCTCGGCCACTACGTGCCGGCTGTCTTTTCTTTTCTTTTCTTTTCATCAATCTAAACGCGCAGATAATTGTTGTAGGAAGCCTTTAAGCATTAAATGGATCCAATGCTCATGTCGATCGCAAGTTTTCTCACTAAGCGTGTTGGGCCTTAGGGGGGCCGAAAAACATACTTGAACAAGTAGCTCCATTGCGCGCTTCGAGGAGCTCCATGGCGCGCAATTATCTAAAGGCTCAATATTAAGTTATTATGATGGCTGCTAGCCGCTTGCCACTACTAGGAGACGAAGACCCAGTACTTGGGAAAAGTACGAATCCCCTCATGCGACGGAATCCGTAGTGATGCGCGGCCCAATTTGTGTAGATGTTTGTCCACAAATCTACCTCATTTGGGCCATATTACAATATTATGCCCTACAAAAACAGTACCAGGTTTAAACAGCGCGTCATTGAGGCAAAAGACTGCGTTGTGAGTCCATGTAGGTAATTTTGGGCCATAACGTGCAATTTAGGGCCATAACCTTCTTCAAACCCCCTAAACCATGTTAAGGTCCTGTAGGAACCATTGCGGCAATACCTCAACAGGCCCACAGATCAGTAAAATGTAATAAAAAGCTGCCTAGAAGATGTTCAAGGCACTCAACACGCCACAATCTGCATTTAAAGCCCATTTTGGGCCATTTGTTAGGCCATTTGGGCCCCCCACAGTTAGCAAAACTTGTTTGTCTCCATTTCCAATTCCGAGTCAAATTGTCGACAGAACATCGAAAAATAAAGACAAAACATTTTTCTGCAAAAAACATGTGACACTTTTTTGGTCCGTGTTTGGAGGCCTGGATGAGGGTTTAGTCCCATTAGCTACAGGTTTGTCATCATAGCCAGAGCTTGATATACATATAAATATTCATCCTACCTAAAATTTTGAGTGTAGCGGATGGGACTAGACCTCCTTCCAGCCATCCCCGTATCGGGGTTTTTCGGCTGTGGTGCAGCCCGCCCCATCCGGGCCTCTGGGCAGAACGGTCGGGAACGGTCCCGACCAGAGCAGGGCGAGGCAGGGTGGGAGAAAGGGTCCCGACCCCTCTGGTCGAGACCAGTCCCAACTGCCCCCAACGATCTCCTCCGAATAGAGCACCAGGCAGGGCGCATGGTAAACGTTGTTCCACAGTTTAATTGCGGTCCAGCCACACCGTAATCAGAAACACCAAAAATAACATAAAGAAACAGTCATCTAGTCAACTCTATTATAGAGAAAGTACAGTAAGCCACCTAGCAAGATCTACGGGGGGTGGGGGTGGGGGGATTCCTCCGGAGCAACACGAACCCACTCCATCTCAAAAATTGAAACAACTTTATAAGGTAAAGTTCTAGCCCAGAAAAGAAAATAAATAAATAAGCATATCCGGAGCATATCCTACTAATATATATCGGGTTTGATAGTCTGTGATTAGCAGATAAAGAATTATAAGTCTGCTTATTTTAGCTTATGTTATTATAGACTGTAAGAAGTAATGAAGACTAAGAAAACCTCAAAGAAGGAAAATTAGAAAACTCCGAATCCGAGGATTCGAGGAAGAGAGCATATCCTTATCCTTATCCTAATAAGTAAACAAAAATCTAGGCGAGTTAGTTGCAACCCCAATGGGGTTGTTTAGAGAGTTGATATTTTAATAACATACCGGTCTTTAGATCCATAGGCACTGCCTTAGGGGTCCACACATAAGCAATTAACCACCCGACTGCAGCCTAGGGCGTCTATGTTATTTTGTGAGTGTCCCAAAGAGATACTGGTATAAGATCTCGAATCTAGGCAAACTAAACCAGAAGGTGCTAGTAGTATCTCTCTCTCTCTCTCTCTCTCTCTCTCTCTCTCTCTCTCTCTCTCTCTCTCTCTCTCTCTCTCTCTCTCTCTCTCTCTCTCTCTCTCTCTCTCTCTCTCTGTAACCCAGACTAGACCAGACCAGACCAGACCAGACCAGACCAGACCAGACCAGACCAGACCAGACCAGGACTCTGGAAATGGGTGGGTGGGTGGGGTGGCCAACGGCCACACGGGCTACCCCACTAGTAGATGTGTACATATCCTAAACCCTTATACTTGCAAGATTCCCAGCAGGTTTGGCCCAAGTAAATAATGGGGGAAAAGTCAGGGGGTGGGGGTGGGGGGGAACCAAAATGACACCATACCTCAACTCTGTAGATATCATAGAAAGGATGAAGAATCAGGTTTTATTTCTTAATTTGGCCCAGTAGAACAAATGTGTTGGTCCTCCAAAGTTTGGGGGCGCGGGGGGGGGGGGGGGGGGGGGGGGGGGGGGGGGGGGGGGGGGGGGGGGGGGGGGGAGGAGAAAATCTGACATTTTCAAAAAATTAGGTACTTTTCAGGCACTTTTTTCTAGCCCTCAGAATGACATGGGAGTGGAACTAGGGTGTTCATCTACCACATACCAGCCCATATATGCTGTTGGGGGAGAGATCCACCACACATTGTGCCCAGTGTGTGCAAAGGGAGCGATCTCAAGTGCGGCTCGAGGCATCCCTAGTAGACGCGCCGGCATTGTTCTGGAGAATGGTGGTTGATGACGTCACCAACTAAAACCACATGTTGTAAAGGACTACATTGTGCCCTTCAGCCATACATACATTAGTGATTATTGAATACCTGATTATTTAATGCCCGATTGAAGCTTGGATTGGAGACCTTGTTATTGAATACCTGATTATTGAAGAGTATTTAAGGTGGGCCCATTAGGGGCCAAGGGGCCCTGACCCCCAAGCCCCACCAAACAATATAACATTGATAATGATGATTTTATATGCTTCAAACATCCCCAATGGACTCTAGACCAACCTCAATGGATAGGCCTTTAAAAACCCTGTAATATGATCCTAATTAGACACCATAACACTAAGTGGTGGCTGAGATACTGGCTGTACAGTGGGTTCCGGAGCCGGGGGGGGGGGGTCTGCACAAGAGTGCCTCAGCACTTTTTTGGGATGGTGTATTTCACTTTTTTTGCCCCCCCCTTGGGAAAAGTAACTAGTACGTAAAAACAGTAACTAATAAGTAAAAAAGGGACTAATCCAGACTAATCAGTGAAAAAAGTAACGAATCACAAGGGGGGGGCAACTTCAAACCAAAATGACCCCATCATCAAACCTTGTAGATATCATTGAGAGGATGAAGAATCCGGTCTTATTTCTTAATTTGGCCCAGTAGAAAAAAGTGCTGGTCCTCCAAAGGTTGGGGGGGGGGGGGGGGGGGGGGGGGGGGGGGGGGGGGGGGAGGAACAAATCTGACATTTTCAAAACATTATGTACTTTTCAGGCACTTTTTTACAGCCCTCAGAATGACCTGGGAGTGGAACTAGGGTGTTCCCCCAAGTGTTCCTCTACTAAATACCAGTCAATTTATGCTATTGGGGTAGGGATCCACCACATATTATGCCCAGGGTAGAGGGGGGGGGGGGGGTCCAGGGTCTCTCTCTCTCTCTCTCTCTCTCTCTCACTCACACAACGCCCTAACCAACACGTACACAACGACGTACAGATCAAGACCTCGTGGTAGTTCACTACTTCTTATTTTTGCCTTCCTTTCACTGTGCGTCTTTTTTCGTTCTGGTGCCTTGTGATATTTGATATTATTCGATGGACCCACAATCCAAGGGCACTGCGAAAATTGCTTTGCGGCGACCACGGAAACTTAGAGCGCCATCAGAATTCTCTTGCGTGCTTGGCTGCAGTCGAAGAGAAGTCGAGATTCAGCAGCATACCAAAGCTTGGGTTGAAGACCTGCTTATTTAATACCTGATAATTGAAGAGTATTTAAGGTGGGCCCATTAGGAGCCAAGGGGACCTGACCCCAAGCCCCACCAAACAATGTAACATTGGTGATGATGATTGTTTATGCTTCAAACATTCCCAATGGTCTCGAGACCAACCTCAATGGATAGGCCTTTGAAAACTCTGTAAAATGATCCTAATTAGACACCATAACACTAAGTGGTGGCTGAGATAGTGGCTGTACAGTGGGTTCCGGAACCGGGGGGGGGGGGGGGGGGGGGGGGCTGGGGGGGGGGGCTGCAGAAGGGTGCCTCTGCACTTTTTTGTGATGGAGTCTAGCACCTTTGTTTTTGCCCCCCCCCCCCCCCCCCCCCCCACCCCCCCCTGACGAATCAGTAAAAAAAGGGACTAATAAGGGAGCTGACTAGAAGCTGCTATGCATGGCAAGTCGTAGGCAAATCGTCAATGCTTAATCTTTTTAGTCCTTCCTGTCACGGTTGGGAAAGTCCCTTCAGCATATTCGGCCTACCCCTGGACTGTAACATACACATCAGGGAACTACAAATTTATTAGGCACTACCTAAACAGGGAGAGGTATGGAATGTTAGGCAACATACTCAGTTCTCATAGTGATGCATAACTAGAAAATAAGCTGTGGTCCAGGCTACTACATGCGCGGTGTGGTAGACCAGATCGCTTGAGGAGGAAGCGTCGGGGGTTCGACTCCCCCTTTGGTTGCTATTGGAGTTGCAGGTCGTCGTCAACCGCGATGGTAGCTTGTCCAGTTGAGGTAGGAGACGGCTCCCCACCCGCGAACCACGGGCTCCCTTAACACCACGCCCCACCAGGCGTTATCATTACATGCGCGGAATTGCGCGCTACCATGCAAGGTTTTGGAGCCCGACTACGGGACTTAGGCAATTTTGTTAATCCCCTCTGGGCACAGCGCGCAGATTTTCGTTTACAGTTGAGTCAAAAGCAAAACCCAAAAGGAGGCAGCTGCGTCAAAAATGCTAACCAAAATGCCAAAATGTAGTATCCTGATGTCTACAAGGGGTCTACAGCTCGTCCTTCTTCTGTTTTCCCTCCGCAGCCGCTGCCTTTTCCATATGCATCAGCTCCAGTTCAAGCTCCTTCGGGAACACGTTTCCCATCTGTTCCTTCATTGTCTTCATCTGTTTAATCACGGCATCCCTGTCATGGTCTAGCGACCGATCAAGCAGTTTCGTGGCGCTTGTCCGAAGCTCACGATATGACTTCACTTCCTCATCAATCATGGCCTCAAAGATCGAACTGGGCTCCCAGTCCTAGTTTGAGTTGAAGTTTGAGTTTAAATTTAGGTTCGGTTTTGGGTATGAGTTTGAGCCTTAGTTTTGTTTTGGTTGAGAGATTAGTTTTGGTTTTAGTTTTGGTTGTGAGATTAGTTTTGGTTAAGATTGTGGTTGAAAGATTAGTCATGGTTTTGGTTTTGGTTTTGTTTGAGAGATATTTTTTGGTTTGGGTTTTGGTTGAGCGATTAGTTTTGGTTTCGTTTTGGTTGAGAGAAAGTTTTGGTTTTGTTTTGGTAGAGAGATTAGTTTTGGTTTAGGTTTTGGTTGAGAGAAAGTTTTGGTTTTGGGTGTGATATGGATTTAGCTTTAGGTTTTAGTTTGGTTATGAGTTTGGTTTAGGTTTTGGTAGAGAGAAAGTTTTAGTTTTGGTTGTGATATGGGTTTAGGTTTAGGTCTTAGTTTTGGTTATGAGTTTGGGTTTGAGTTAGGGTTTGGGATTAGGGGTGTGCATGGTGGGCATAGGCATGTTAATCCGATCATCTCCACACCCAATCATTCCCTCTGCCCAATTGCCCATCAGTCCAAGTTTTGGAACTCGCTTTTGAAACAGAAGGGACCTTCTTAACACATGCGCTGGTTTCGAATTTACACAGCCACTCAGTTCAGTATGAAAGGATTTGTCCTTCAGGAGCAATGGGCATGGACATGGGCACAGGCATACAGGCATACAAATCCATGGGCATGGGCATGGGCACAAATCCATGGGCATGGGCTTGGGCATACAAATCCATGGGCATGGGCTTGGGCATACAAATCCATGGGCATGGGCATGGGCACAAATCCATGGGCATGGGCTTGGGCATACAAATCCAATCATACCCTCACCCCATTATCCCCCCACCCAATCATCCCCTCACCCCATTATTCCCCCAAAATAATTCCCTCACCCGACCTCACCCCATTATTCCCCCACAATAATCCCCTCACCCAGCCTCACCCAACAATCATCCCCTCACCCCACCATTGTTCCCCCTTTCAATCATCCCCCCACCCAATCACCCCCTCACCCCATTATTACCCCACCCTATCATCCCCTCACCCCATTATTCCCCCTTTCAATCACCCCCTCACCCCATTATTCCCCCACCCGCCCAATCACCCATCACCCTGAACATCCAAAGCAAGGTCCGCAACTCACTTTAGGGACAGACGGGACCTTCTTGACACATGCGCTGGTTTCAGATTCACACAGCCACTCAGTGAGGTACGGAAGGCTTTGGT
This sequence comes from Chlamydomonas sp. ICE-L, assembly GCA_013435795.1. Classification (NCBI taxonomy): domain Eukaryota; kingdom Viridiplantae; phylum Chlorophyta; class Chlorophyceae; order Chlamydomonadales; family Chlamydomonadaceae; genus Chlamydomonas; species Chlamydomonas sp. ICE-L. The sequence goes on along the minus strand of JACBWV010000045.1, from coordinate 5,882,316 downwards.
CTTTTTGAAGCAAAGGGCTGAACTCCGTCACATCAGCTTCCTCCAGGATATCCTCGCATGCTCTTGCAATTGTCCGGCACGGTATATTGCATACGCCCATCTGCACGGGGATTATATTTAGGGGTCGGCTATGTTATATAATATTAGTGAAAAAATAATATTATATTATATTATAAAATATTAGTAGAACGAGCCGTCTCACCAGAATTTTACATTTATTTAAAAAACTAATATTATTGTGACACTATAATAATTTTAGTTAATATTAGTTTTTCAAACACTAATATAAGTTGCCGTTCCCCGAGGGGGAGGCAAGAAAAAATATTATGTACCTCATGTTCGATATGGATAGAGAAGCGCAAGCAATAGTCGATACAAAAAATCATGTCGATACACCCACAGGAGGCCGGGATACAGGGGGGGGAGGGGGGGGGGGGGGGGGGGGGAGGGGGTCCGACCGTTTTCCCAACTTTATTTGTACTTGGTGTAACTTTCTTGCCAGTGCGAATTTTTGAGCGTTAAGGGCACCATCGAGAAGGGATCGACGAGACAAGTACAAATCTGCAACCGTTAGTCTGTTACACCCAGTGTGTAGTTGGTGGGTGCCCTGGAAGGCACATCCAGGCTAGATGCCAGGCTGGATGCCAGGCTGGACATCACCTACACCTTGGCGCCCAGAGTCACACGAGCGGCAGTTAGGCTGAAAATCGCGCGTTCGTATGCGCGTTCTGAATTCTGGTCCCTGACGAGGTTCCTAAAGCAGTCGAGCCTGGGGTCTAGCCCTTCCCTACACACCATCGCCACCACCACCACCACATACGCACACCCTCCTCCCCACACACCACACACACACACCATCACCCCCACCCACCCCCACCACACCTGAGCAGACCCTCAGGCTCCAGAATACAATTTGAGTCAATTAAACCATGATGATGATAGATAGACAGATAAATAACGCCTTCAGTCCTTTTCATACCTGGGTGATCTCCTCCCAGGGCGCTGACCACTGAGCTACCCAAGAAAGTTGTAAAAGTACTCAAAACTGAATAACTTTGTCCAAACTTTATATTTTTTATGTTTTGTTGTATGGTTGCAAAAGCCTTGACGAGATGATGCTCATGGACCCCCCTTACACTATACTCCAGATATGAAGCCTCGGGGGGGGGGGGGGGGGGGGGGGGGGGGGGGGGGGGGGGGGTAGGGGGGTGTTCAGGGGTGAAAAAAACAATTTCCAAACATGCGGTCTGCAAAATTTATTCCTGCCCCCCCCTCGCCGTTCCCTAATTATAGTCAGGGACCGGCAAATCATATGACGTTAACCAAAGGCGAGTATAATATCATATGATATCATAAAAATTGCATCATATGGTATAATATTTAAGTGATAACTTTAGCCTAGTCAGACTGCCAGCATCATATGATATCATATGATGACATGATACAATATGATGACATGTTGCCGTTCCTTATTTATATCTGTATAATTACAATTGTGCAATTAAATTATCACTGTAGCACAAACTCAGGGCCCCCGTCGGTAAAAACGATTGTCTGGGGGTTCAGTTCATCCATGCTTTTTCTTTTTGGCCCTTCCTCTCACACTTGGGCAAGTCCCTTAAGCATATTTGACCTAGCCCTGGACTGTAAATTACGTACTGCGCATGGATACGCAACATAGCTTTTCTTTGCAGCTACGAGCATCAGCTTCTAGGCAGCTACCCTGACTGGCTATTCAGCCAAACTTATCGCAACCACGTGCACCTTGAAGCTGACACAATCAGCTGTCCTAAAGGGTTGCACATACAGTGTCTGGCTCAGGGAGCTGACTAGAAGCTGCTGTTTTGGCCGAAAAAGGAAAGCAAAAATACACAGGCCAGTGAAAAATGAAGCGCACTAACCCCTTCTAAAGTGTCCTACAAGTTTCCCCAAAGAGTCTCACACATTACATTACATTACATTACATTACATTACATTACATTACATTACATTACATTAAATCACATCACATTACATTACATTACATTACATGCTAAAGTCTACTTGACACCGCGAGGGTGTATTGAGACTCTGTGCTTTAAACAAAAAGAAAAAGCACCCACAAAGCGAATAAAAAACCCATTACATTACATAACCCAAACCATACCGAACCTATCCATACCAAACCTATCCATACCAAACCTATCCATACCAAACCAAACCATACCAAACCAAACCAAACCATACCATACCAAACCTATCGTTACCAAACCTACCCATACCAAACCTATCCAAACCAAACCAAACCAAATCTATCCAAACCAAACCTATCCAAACCAAACCTATCCATACCAAACCTATCGTTACCAAACCTACCCATACCAAACCTATCCAAACCAAACCTATCCAAACCAAACCTATCCGAACCAAACGTATCCATACCAAACCTATCCGAACCAAACAAAACCTATCCATACCAAACCATACCAAACCAAACCATACCAAACCTATCGTTACCAAACCTACCCATACCAAACCAAACCAAACCTATCCAAACCAAACCTATCCATACCAAACCTATCCATACCAAACCTATCCAAACCAAACCTATCCATACCAAACCTATCCATACCAAACCTATCGTTACCAAACCTACCCATACCAAACCTATCCAAACCAAACCAAACCTATCCAAACCAAACCATACCAAACCTAACCCAACCAAACGTATCCATACCAAACCTATCCATACCAAACCATTCCAAACCAAACCAAACCTATCCATACCAAA
>JACBWV010000045.1:5792981-5865629 GCA_013435795.1 Chlamydomonas sp. ICE-L | reverse complement strand
CCCCCCCCTCCCATCTTTGCCACTTGGAGGACAGAGGTTCTTCCCTTGCGTCAAGCGCTAGCATACTGTCTTTCTCTTTAACCTCTGGCTCCCCCCCCCTCCCCTCCGCACCCCCCACTACACACACGCACACACAAACCCACACCCCACACACACTCCCTCCCTCCCCCCAACGCCCACTCAATCCCCCACCCCCACTCTCACAGCTTGCTCACTTGGATATGGTGAGGTGCTGCCCCTTGCTGTCCAGTGCTAGCATCACTGTCTTTCTCTTTCAACCTGCTACCCAACTCATCCCGCCAGCCACCCCCCCCCCACACACGAGCACACACACACCCCACACCCCACACACACTCCCCCCCCCCATCATCCCCCCCCCCCACTCTCACACTGTTTGCTCACTGGGAGATTGGTGCTGCCCTCTTGTCTGTCCAGTGCTAGCATCAACTGTCTTTTCTCTTTCAACCTGCCCCCCCCCTCCTCGCCCCCGCCGCCGCCCCCCCCCCCCCACACACGCACATCACACACACCCCACGCCCCACACACACTCCCCTCCCCCCCCCGCCACTCATCCCCACCTCCGCCCCACTCTCACAGCTTTGTGCTCACTTGGAGTTGAGGTGCTGCCTTTGCTGTCCAGCTGCTAGCATCACTGTCTTTCTCTTTAAACCTGCTCCCCCCCTCCTCCCCGCCGCCCCCTCCCCACACCAGCGCCTACACACCGCCCCACACCCACACACACTCTATTCCCCCCCCCCTCATCCCCCTCCCCCCCCCCACTCTCACAGCTGTGCTCACTGGGAAGATGAGTGCTGCCTTTGGCGTCCCGTGCTAGCATCACTGTCTGTCCTCTTTCAACACCGGCTACCCAACTCATCACCCACGCCCCCCCCCCCCCACCCCCCCACCCCCCCACACACACACACACCCATCCCCCCCACCCAGACAAACCCACAACCCACACCCGGCTTCCCCCCCCCCCCAAACACACACACACAACCGCAAACACCTCCTCATCCCCCCCCCTCCCCCGCCCCCCCCCCCCCCCCCCCCCCCCCCCCCCCCCCCCCCAAACACACACACTCCTCACCCACACACTCCTCCCCCCCTCCCCCCCCCCCCCCCCAAAAAACAACAACAACACTCTGCACACACAACACTCGTCACACACAACACACCCACACACACCACACTCGACACCACCCTGCACACCGCTCCTCATCCCCCCCCCCCCCACCCCACCAACCACCACACCACACACCACACACATCACACACTACACCAACACACACCGCACACACTCATCACCCCCCCTCACCCACCCCACGCCTCCCCTACACCCACACATCAACCTCTACTCCTCCCCCCCCCCCCACCCCCCCCACCCCCACCCCCCCACACCCTCACACAACACACACACCCACCCCCACCCCCAACCCCACCCCCACCCCCCCACACCACACTCCCAGCTGTGCTCACTTTGGGAACAGAGGTGCTGCCCTGCTGTTCAGCCCAACTCTTTCTCTCCACCGTCTTACTCACTCCAGCACGCCTGTACCACTCTACTATGAAATCAAAGCACCACTTCCCCACCCTGACCTATAACCTACCCTTGACCAAACCCTCAACCTTGACCCCCCCCATCGACCACCCCCCTCCCCCCCATCATCACATCCCCCCCCCCCCACCCCCCCCCTCAACCCACCACTCCTCATCGCCCCCTCACCCAACCATCCCCCCCCCCCCCCCCCCAATCCCTCCATCACCCCCACCCTCCCAGCTGTGCTCACTTGGGAGACAGATGTGCTGCCCTTGCTGCAACACACACACACTCCTCATTCCCCACCCCCCACCCACCAACCACACCCACCCCACTCCTCATCCCCACCCTCCTCATCCCCCACCCTCCCAGCTGTGCGTGCGACTTGGGAACTCAAGCGCTAGCGTCACTTTTCACTGCCTTTCTCTTGGTGACTGCTCCCACTCCTCCCTCCCCCTTCCCCCCACAGATCGCACAAAACTACCCCCCCCCGTTCCCTTCCCCCCCCACACACACATCCCCCCCCCCCCCCCCTCTTCCCCCCCCCCACAAAAAAAACCCCCCCATTCGCCCCCCCCCCCCCCCCTCCCAGCTGTGCTCACTTGGGAACAGAGGTGCCGCCTTGCTGTCCAGCGCTAGCATCACCGTCTTTCTCAACGCCAGCATGCCTGTACCGCTCAACTATTCAAGCAAAGCCACCCGGAGGGTGCTCATTCGGAATCTGAGCACCGTCTCCTGCCACGGCCAGGTGCCAGGTCAGCAGCCCAGGCCAGAGCGTTTTCAGACCGAAAGGGCTCGCTTGTACCTAACTTATTCAGACTTTGTTTTTTGAGGCAACCAGACTGCTGGTGCAATTACTTTCCCACCCTGAACAGCGGCCCAAGAAAACACGGCCCGCCAACGCCCCAACCCCCCTGGGCCTGACTGATCTCATGGGGTTTGACAACAATGTCAGCGTCAATGTGGACAGATTACCAGATCCAGATTTGAATTCGTATTCGGATTACCATTTGAATCAGAGCGAGCCGGTCCCGGATTCATCATCTCACCTGTCAACCGACCAACTGACTCATGGGAAAGGGGAAGCTTCTGCTGGGGAAGTAAGCCCAAATGATGACAGATCAGCAGACAGCTCAGCAGACAGCTCAAGAGGACAGCTCACAGACAGTTCAGTGACAGCTCAGCAGACCCTAAACCATCAGACAGCCTCATCAGAATACAGCCTCCAAGAATACATCTCCAGCGACAGCCTCCAAGAGAAACAAGCTCCAGCAAACAGCTCAGCAGACAGTTTTTTCAAGCGACCAGATCAGCAGACAGCTTCAAGGCATACCAGAACATCAGACAGCTCAGCATACAGCTCAAGATTAACAGCTCAGCAGACAGCTCAGAGTGCAGCTCAGCAGACCCAAGCCTCAAGGGGGACATAATAGCAGACAAGAAAACAAAAGAACAAACAAACCAGACAGCTCCAGCACCGCTCAGCAGAACAAGCCTCTTTTGCGTGATCTAGCTGAGGATCCTCACCAGAACTGGCGGCAAATTTGCACTTGTAGTGCCACACATTGGGGTCGGTCAACCGATCAGCTTCCCAGAACCAACGTTCCAACCCCGGCAAGGGGGAAAAGCGTGAGTGCCCAGGTTCCCCGTTACGAGGCACAACTTATAACCCCGGGGCCAAGGGGAGGATCAACCAACCTCAACCACCCTCTCAACACCACCTCACTAACCCTATCCAAGGGGACAGAATCAACAACACCCTCAAACCTCCTCACACACCTCAACTAACTCCTGAACGAGGGGATTGAAATCCAACCACCTCAAACCTTCCCTCAACCACCTCAACCATCTGGGAAGGGGGCCCCAGCAGAGATGTGCACCCTATAGAGAGAGCACGGCGGCGAGAACCCCCCCGAAACTGCCAAGGCAAGCCCTGGATATTGCCTTGTTACAGTTTTCAAGCCCCACTCAGCCTGAAATAGCAGTACCGCTGTTAAAGGGAGGGGGAGGCCACGACCCCAGGGTTTCATACCCGAATAACCTGGGGGGCAGCCATTTGTGCGTGCCTTTCATTTTGCACCATCAAGTGAGTTGTGATATTATATATATATATATATATATATATACGAGGGGGGGGGGCCAAAAAGAAAAAGCTGCCGTAACCACATCTTATCTTTCGCTTTGGATTAAAGCAAATCCCTCCAACACTAAAAAACTAACTAAAACAAAAAAAAAGGTTTTACTAAAGCCTAGAGGGGTGTCCCCAAAGGTTATTTTTCCACACCCAAAGCGCCGCAAATCTTATAACTTCGTCAATATAAAATCACGTCTGAGCAACTTTTTAATAAACGAAATAATTGGTTAAGATCATAACTGGAATGGGCGCCAAAAGATCCCTTTCAAATGACTCTTTCCCATTTTGGGGGGTAGGGTGAGTATCCGAGGTTTTAAGGAAAGGGGGGGGGGCGGGGGGGGGGGGGGGTAGGTGCAAAAACTTTTTCAAAACTTTTTATTTCCCCCCTCTTTTTTTGTATGAAAAACTTCCACCACATTCCCAAACTCCCCATCGGATCGGACACAACCATATTCACCATGGCGGTCCCCAAAAATTCTTCCTTTTCTTTCTTTCTTCTTTTCTTTTCCCTGTTTCTGCCCCCCACCCCCCCCCCCCCCCCTGTAAGATATATATATATATATATATTATATTATTGTTGATATTATTTTATACAAAATTCCGTGAGGCTTGTGGCCAAGATTTTTTTGTTTTGGCGGAGCCCCCCCCCCTTCTTGGGTGCGGTAGCCCCATGTTAACCCGTTGTCCCGTCCGACCATCCATCCAACCATCCTCCATCACATCCTCCATCCCTCACCATCCATCCATCCATTCCATCCTGACCGTGATGAAGCCCGACAAAACGTCACCAACGGCCCCTCCGTACTAACTCGCTTTCCTTATTCATTTCGTTTTTTATCTCCGTTGCGATACCCCCCTGTTCCGCTTTCCCCCTGCGGTCGCCGATCACTTCTCCCCGCCAATTTTTAGGCGTGTCGCAGGCGACGCTGCATCGAACTTGTTTAATTTCATTAACCATCAATGAAGACTACCCCCGTCAACCTTAACGGCAAGCCCTGCACCCCTGTTTTCAGGTTGTTTAAACAGGTGCCCAGGGTGTCAACCAGATACCCTGTTTTTACGTTACAGTGTTAGGCTAAACATGTATTTTTGTTTGAACAGTGGTTAAAACCCTGACACCTGTTCTAAACAAACCTAAACAGGGTGCAGGCCTGCCAAGGTTTATTACTAGGGGAATCGGCCATGTTCATTTTTGATGTTTGGCCAAAGGAGAGGCTGATATATCTGATGATTATCCGAAAACAAACTGCATCAAAATTTAAGACTTACGTAAAATGGGAACTTAGTCCTAAGTCAGAACTGCTGGTGAGGCCCTACCTTGTGAGTAGTGTCAGCTGTTTTGGGCGACTGATATGCGAGAAGTCCCGTTAACGCCCCAAGCTAGTCTAGCCCCTTGAAAAGTCCCAGCACGCTGAAGCATATCAACGGGTGCAGGCCTGCCAAGGGGTTTTTACTAGGGATCGGCCAATATCAATCTGAAAATGTCGGCCCAGGAGATGTTTTGGCCAAAGGCGAGCCAGGAAGGGGAGGCCTCCCCCAAAAAAGTGCCGAAGGCACCAATACATTGCAGTGCTGAAAGCCATGAGAATTGGGAATAATATACGCCAAGAGGCAAGCTCCGCCACAAAGTGCCGAAAGGCCCAATACATTTGCCCGTGTGAAGCCTGAGATTGAACATATCCGCCAGGGTTGTTTGTATTTGTAGTAGTTTTTCATACTCCCATGTTTATTCCGCTGCAGATAGTGGGAAGCCTTACGTTTGCAAGCCCATGTGCTGCATGCATGTTGCCGTCCAGTTTTTTTTTGCAACCCCTTGTGGGCGCAGCAAGCAATTTTTTGCGTTTTTGCACTGCAAAGCGCAGTTTATTTTTCTACAAGTGCGCTACAGCGCTGGCCAATTTGGTCAATGGAAGTACCCTGGTACCATGTATCCCGAGCAAATTAACTTCTGTGATCTCCACCCTGTATGTGTGCATGTTACAGTCCAGAGGTAGGCCAAATAGGTTTCAGGGATTTGCCCAACAATGAAATCAGAAGGGCTTCAAAAGAAAAATCATGAAGGCGTACTATTTATTTTATTTATGTATACCATCACCATAATCAATGCTTTGTTTGGTGGGAAGTGCTAGTCTGTTGGGAATGTATGTGTGCATGTTACAGTCCAGGGGGAGGCCAAATAGGCTAAAGGGATTTGCCCAACAATGAATCAGAAGGGCTTGGAAAGAAAAATCACTGATGAAGTGAACCCCAAACAATCGTTTTACCGACGGGGGCCCTGAGTTCGTGCTACAGTGATCATTTGATCCTACAAGATAATGTATGCCTGCATGTTACAGTCCTGGGGGTAGCCAATTAGGCTAAAGGGACTTGTCCATCCTGAAATGTAGCCTTTTCAGAGAGGCCATTTACAAGTAATATAAGTAGGGACCGGCATATCATATGATGTTGACCAAAGGCAAGTATGATATCATACAATTTACATCATATGATACGTATATAAATGGTAACTTTACCTAGACTTTACCCTAGTCAGACTGCCGGCATCATATGATATCATATGATGCTGTTCGATGACATGATACCATATATGATATCACAATGCCGTTCCCTAACTATAATATCTGGTCCCCAGCAAATCGTAGTGATGCAATGGAGTAGTGCTACAATGGAGATAGTGGTACCATGCAGGGTACTTCCAAGCGCGCGCTGACGCGCTGCGTTTTTGAGCCCCACTGCGCTTTTCGCGCAGTTTTTTTGCAACCCCCTGTGGGCGCAGCAAGCAATTTGTGCGAATTTTGCACTGCAAAGCGCAGTTTATTTTTCTACATAAGTAGTGCGCTAAAATCGCTGGCCAATTTGGCCATGGATTACCCTGGTACCATGTATCCCGAGCAAATTAACGTCTGTGATCTCCACACTTGATGTGGTGTGCTTGTGTGTGTGTATCTGTATCCCACCTGTATGTGTGTGGTGTGTGTGTGTGTGTGTGTGTATCTTTGATCTCCACCTGTATTTTTGGTGTGTGTTCGTGTGCGTGTGATGTTTATCGTTGATCTCCACCCTGTATGTGTGGTTTGTGTGTGTGTGTGTGTATCTGTGACTCCACCCTGTATATGTGTTGTTTGTGTGTGTGTGTGGTGTGTGTATCTGTGATCTCCACCCTGTATGATGTGTGTGCGTTGTTGTGTTTGTGTGGGTGTGTGTGGTGTAATCTGTGTCTCCCCTGTCTGTGTGTGTTGTCTGTGTGTGTGTTTCTGTGATCTCCACCTGTATGTGTGAGTGTTGTGTGTGTGTGGTCTCTTTTGATCTCCACCTGTATGTGTTGGTGTGTGTTGCTGTGTGTTGTGTATCTGTGGATCTCCACCCTGTATGTGTGTGTGGTGTTGTGTTGTATCTGTTGATCCCACCCGTATGTGTGTTTGCGGTTGTGTGTGTGTGTGTGTGTATCGTGCTCTCCCACCCTGTATGTGTGGTGGTGTTTGTGTGTGTGTGTGTGTGTTGTATCGTGTGATCTCCACCTGTATGTGTTGTGTGTGTGTTGTGTTGTGTGTGTGTATCTGTGATCTCCACCCTTTATGTGTGTGGCGTGGGTGTGGTGTGATGTGTGATCTCCACCCTGTTGTTGTGTGTGTTGTGTGTGTATGTGTGATTCTTCCACTGTATGTGTGTGTGTGTTATATGTTCTATCTGTGATATCCCACCCGTATGTGTGTGTGTTACATCCAGGGGATAGGCCCAATAGGCTACCAGGGATTCGCCCACTCGTGTTGATCGGAAGGCTGAATAAACAAAGCACTGAGAATTGAACCCCGAACAATTCGTTGATGCCCAACGGGGTGGCCATGAGTTCTTGCTCAGTGTAATTTACTACACAATAATAATCCAAGTCTCAACCTCACACGGGGATGCTTAATTTAATTGTGGATTCTCCGTTACAGGAAAACCAGAGCGAGTATAACGACAGCTTCTTGCGCTTCATTTGGACTATGTATGGTGATCTCCCACCCTGTATGTGTGTGTGTGTGTGTGTGTGTGTGTGTATCTGGGATCTCCCCCCTGGAGTGTGTGTGTGTGATGTGTTTGTGTGTGTGTGTATCTGTGATTCTCCACCTGTATGTGTGTGTGTGTGTGTTGTGTGTGTATCGTACTCACCCGGTATGTGTGTGTGTGTGGTTTGTTTGTGTTGTGTGGGTGTATTGTGATTCTCCACCCTGTAGTGTGTGTGCATGTGAGGTGTGTGTGTATCTGTATCTCCACTGTATGTGTGTTGTGCGGTGTGGGTGATCTGTTGATTCCAACCCCTGATGTGTGTGTGTGTGTGTGTGTGTATCTTTGAATCTCCACCTTGTAGTGTGTGTGCGTGTGCGTGTGCGTGTGTTTGTGATCTTTGACCTCCCACCCTGTATGTGTATGTGCGATTGTGGTGTATCTGTGATCTCACCCTGTATGTGGGTGCGTGTGGTTATCTGTGATCTCCACCCGTATGTGTTGTGCGTGTGGATGTGTGTGTGTATCTGTTGATCTCCCCCTGTATGTGTGTGTGCGTGGGTGTGTGTGTATGTGTGTGTGTGTGTGTTTGTGTGTGTGTGTATCTGTGATCTCCACCTGTATGTTTGGTGTGTGTTGTGTGTGTATCTGTGAATCTCCACCCTGTTAGTGTGTGTATGTGTGTGTGTGTGTGTGTGTATCTGTGATCTCCACCTGTCTGTGTGTGTGTGTGTGTGTGTGTGTGTGTGTGGGTGTGTGGTGTGGGTATCTGTGACACCACCTGTATGTGTGTGTGGTGTGTGTGTGGTTTGTGTATCTGTGATCTCCACCCTGTATGTGGTGGTGTTTGTGTGTGTGTGTATCTGTGATCTCCACCCGTTATTGTGTGTGTGGTGTGTGTGTGTGTATCTGTGATCTCCACCCTGTATGTGTGTGTTGTGTGGTGTGTGTGTGTGTGTGTGTGGTTGAGTTTTAACTGTATCTCCACCCTGTATGTGTGTGTTGTGTGTGTGTGTGTTGTGTGGATCTGTGATCTCCACCTGTATGTGTGTGTGTGTATGTGTGTGGTGTGTGTGTGTGTATCTGTGATCTCCACCCTGTATGTGTGTGTGTGTGTGTGTGTGTGTATCTGTGATCTCCACCCCTGTATGTGTGTGTGCGTGTGTGTGTGTATCTGTGATCTCCACCCTGTATGTGGGTGTGTGTGTGTGTATCTGTGCTTCCCCCCTGTTATGTGTGTTGTTGTTGTATCTGTGATCTCCACCCTGTTGTGTGTGTGTGTGGTATGTGTTGTGTGTGTGTGGGTGTGTGGTGTATCTGTGATCTCCACCCTGTATGTGTGTGTGCGTGTGTGTTGGTGTATCTGTGAATCTCCACCCTGTATGTGTGTGTGCGTCTGCGTGTGTGTGTGTATCTGTGATCTTCACCCTGTATGTGTGTGTGCGTGTGTGTGTGTGTGTGTGTGTGTGTGTGTGTATCTGTGATCTCCACCCTGTAATGTGGTGTGTGGTGTGTGTGTATCTGTGATCTCCACCCTGTATGTGTGTGTGTGTGTGTGTGTGGTGTGTATCTGTGATCTCCACCCTGTATGTGGTGTGTGTGTGTGTGTGTGTGTGTGTGTGTGGTATCTGTGATCTCCACCCTGTATGTGTGTGTGTGTGTGTGTGTGTGTGTGTGTATCTGTGATCTCCACCCTGTATGTGTGTGTGTGTGTGTGTGTGTGTGTGTGTGTGTGTATCTGTGATCTCCACCCTGTATGTGTGTGTGTGTGTGTGTATCTGTGATCTCCACCCTGTATGTGTGTGTGTGTGTGTGTGTGTATCTGGATCCTCCACCCTGTATGTGTGTGTGCGTTGTGTGTGTGTATCTGTGATCTCCACCCTGTATGGTGTGTAGTGTGTGTGTATCTGTGATCTCCACCCTGTATGTGTGTGTGTGTGTATCTGTGATCTCCACCCTGTATGTGTGTGTGTGTGTGTATGTGTGTGTGTGTGTGTGTGTGTGTGTATCTGTGATCTCCACCCTGTATGTGTGTGTGTGTGTGTGTATCTGTGATCTCCACCCTGTATGTGTGTGTGTGTGTATGTGTGTGTGTGTGTGTTTGTGTGTGTGTGTGTATCTGTGATCTCCACCCTGTATGTGTGTGTGCGTGTGTGTGTGTGTGTATGTGTGATCTCCACCCTGTATGTGTGTGTGTGTGTATCTGTCTATCTGTGATCTCCACCCTGTATGTGTGTTACATTCCAGGGGTAGGCCCAATAGGCTACAGGGATTTGCCCACGCGTGACAGGAAGGGCTGAATAAAAAAAGCACTGATGAACTGAACCCCGAACAATCGTTGTGCCAACGGGGGCCCTGAGTTTTTGCTACAGTGATAATTTAATAAAACAATAATAATCAAGTCCTCACCTCACATGGGATGCTAATTTAATTGTGCGATTCTCCCTGTTACAGGAAACCAGAGAGAGTATAACCGAAAGCTTCTTGGCTCATTTGACTAAACTAGAGTAGTAATTCAGTGGAGTAGTGGCACAATGCTTTCCAAGCAAACCAAACTCTTTGATCTTCTCCCTGTTACAGGAAACACGAGAGAGTTCACCCAAAGGCTGCTTGGCTCCTTTGACTACGGTATACTGGAGTTGTGATACGGTGGAGTAGTGGCACTTTGCTTTCCACGCAAGCCAATCTCTGTGATCTTCTCCCTGTTACAGGAATCCCGAGGGAGTGTACCCAAAGGCTGGTTGGCTCCTTCGACTATAATGGGATAGTGACTCGGTAGAGCAGTGGCACAATGCTTTCCAAGCAAACCAACATATGTGATCTCTTTCCTGTTTCAGGAAACCCAAGAGAGTTTAATCGAAGGCTGCTTGGCTCCTTCAATTTTACTAGGGTAGTGATGTGGTGGAGTAGTGGCACAATGCTTTCCACGCAAACCAATCTCTGTAATATCCTCCTTATCACAGGAAATTCAAGAGAGTGTTACCAAAGGCTGCTTGGCTCCTTTGACTAAACTGGAGTAATGATACGGTGGTGTAGTGGCATAATGCTTTCCACGCAAACCAATATCTGTGATCTCCTCCCTGTTACAGGAAACCCAAGAGAGTGTAACCGAAGGCTTCTTGGCTCCTTCGACTACAATCAAGGTACTTGCACCGTTGTCGAGTACTTGGCAGAGCTGTGCTTTACTCTCCAGGTAATGTCCAATTGTCCATGCTTTACCCTTAAGGCAATTTTCCATTTTCGTTTAGTAAAGTGTGCTGCCAACAATAACTTGCACCATCATCAATCACTTGGCGGAGCTGTGCTTCACTCTTCGGGTAATGTCAACTTGTTCATGGTTAACTATTAAGGCAATTTTATGTTTAGTAAAGTGTCCTACAACCAAGGTACTTGCACCGTTGTCGTGTACTTGGCAGAGCTCTGCTTCACTCTCTAGGTAATGTCCAATTGTCTATGGTTCTTAGTACAGGGCACTGCCAACAAAAACTTGCACCATTGTCGAGTACTTGGCAGAGCTGTGCTTCTCTCTTCAAGTAATGTACATTTGTCCATGGTTCTTTAGCAAAGGGAACTGCCGATAAGAACTTGCACCATCATGAAGTACTTGGCAGAGCTTTGCTTCACTCTAAACGTAATTCTAAATTGTCCATTGGTTCTTAGTAAAGTAAACTGCCAACAAGAGCTTGCACCATTGTCGAGTATTTAGCAGAGCTGTGCTTCACTCTTCAGGTAATGCTCAATTGTCCATGGTTCACTATTCAGGCAATTGTCCATTTTCCATGCTTCACATGCCAACAAGAACTAGCACCATCATCAATCACTTAGCAGAGCTGTGCTTCACTCTAAACGTGATTGTGAATTGTCCATTGGTTCTTAGTTAAGTGAACTGCCAACAAGAACTTGCACCACCATCGATAAATTGGCAGAGCTGTGCTCCACTCTTCAGGTTATGTCTAATTGTCCATGGTTCTTTAGTGCAGTGCCAACAAGAATTTGCACCATCATGAAGTACTTGGCAGAGCTGAGCTTCACTCTAAACGTGATTCTAAAGTGTCCATTGGTTCTTAGTAAAGTGCACTGCCAACAAGAACTTGCACCACCATCGATAACTTGGCAGAGCTGTGCTCCACTATTCAGGTAATGTCCAATTGTGTATGGTTCACTATTCAGGCAATTTTCCATTTACGTTTAGTTAAGTGAACTGCCAACAAGAACTTGCACAGTTGTCGATCACTTGCCAGAGCTGTGCTCCACTTTTCAGGTAATGTCCAATTGTCCATGGTTCTTTAGTAAAGTGAACTGCTAACAAGAATTTGCACCATCATGAAGTACTTAGCAGAGCTGTGCTCCACTCTTCAAGTAATGTCCAATTGTCCTTGGTTCACTATTCAGGCAATTTTCCATTTACATTTAGTAAAGGGAAGTGCCAACAAGAACTTGCACCACCATCGATCACTTGGCAGAGCTGTGCTCCACTTTTCAGGTAATGTCCAATTGTCCATGGTTCTTTAGTAAAGTGAACTGCCAACAATAATTTGCACCATCATGAAGTACTTGGCAGAGCTTTGCTTCACTCGTAAACGTGATTCTAAATTGTCCATTGAACTGCCCATTGCCCCGCCAACAAGAATTTGCCCTGCCCTGCCCATTGAACTGCCCATTGCCCTGCCCTGCCCTGCCCATTGAACTGCCAATTGACCTGCCCTGCCCTGCCCATTGAACTGCCAATTGAACTGCCAACAAGAACTTGCACCATCATCAATCACTTGAAAGAGCTGTGCTTCACTATTCAGGTAATGTCCAATGGTCCATGGTTCACTATTCAGGCAAT
The DNA here is from genome assembly GCA_013435795.1 of Chlamydomonas sp. ICE-L. Classification (NCBI taxonomy): domain Eukaryota; kingdom Viridiplantae; phylum Chlorophyta; class Chlorophyceae; order Chlamydomonadales; family Chlamydomonadaceae; genus Chlamydomonas; species Chlamydomonas sp. ICE-L. The sequence continues at coordinate 5,853,137 of JACBWV010000045.1, read as the reverse complement.
TTTACATTTTCGTCTAGTAAATGTACTGCCAACAAGAACACGCACCATTTTCATCCACGGGACCAGCACCATCATCAATCACTTGGCAAAGCTATGCTGCACTCCGAAGGTACGGTCATGTTTTTTGGTCGAGCCCCCTCTTCAAGGGGGAGGGAGCCCCCAGGGTTTCCCTGTTGTCCCTTTGTCCGACAGCCCCCCGAGATGAAGCCTGACACGCCAGCCAACGGTCTCGTAACTTACTCGCTTCCGTTGCCGTAACTAACTCGCTCCCTTGCAAAAATATCTCGGCCAATTTTTAGCGTCGCTTGGGACGCTGCACATAATTTGTCCATTTACGTTCAGTAAAGTTTCTAACAAAAAAACTATGTGTTTATAATGTCATGTCATGTCATGTAATTTAATGTAATGTAATGTCATGTCACGTAATTTAATGTAATGTCATGTCATGTAATTTAATGTAATGTCATGTCATGTAATTTAATGTAATGTAATGTCATGTAATGTCATGTCATGTCATGTAATTCAATTTAATGTAATGTAATGTAATTATTACATTACATTAAATTACATGTTAAAGTCTACTTAATAATAATAATAATGTAATGTAATGTCATGTTGTGTAATGTAACATAATGTAATGTAATGTAATGTAATGTAATGTAATGTAATGTAATGTAATGTAATGTAATTATTACATTACATTACATTACATTACATTACATTACATGTTAAAGTCTACTTAATAATAATAATAATAATAATAATAATGTAATGTCATGTCATGTAATGTAATGTAATGTAATTATTACATTACATTACATTACATGTTAAAGTATACTTAATAATAATAATAATAATAATAATAATAATGTAATTATTACATTACATTACATTACATTACATTACATTACATTACATTCATTACATTACATTACATTACATTACATGTTAAAGTCTACTTAATAATAATAATGTAATGTAATGTAATGTAATGTAATGTATGGTTGTAATGTCAACTATTGCTTAGTTGTGTTTACAGTGAATTTTGCTTGCAACTTTTACTTGATGCCTGTGGTAGAATGTATCGCAATATTTAATGTCTATTATTGGAAGTCCCCCTTGACTCCATCAAGCCGAGGGCACATTTGGATTCTAGTAGGGCACCAGGAACAAGTCCTATGCAGCGTCGCAAGCGACGTGGAAAATTGGCAGAGTGTGTTGGCAACGGAACAAAACGTGGCAATGGACTGGAGCTGACCGAAGCCAGTTGGCTACCACAGGTGGCTGACGTGTCAAGCTTCAATTTCTCGATTTGTCGGTCGGTCTCACAGACGGACAACGGGGTAACCCTGGGAGCTCTCGCCCCCTTGAAGAGGGGGCTCCGCCAAAAAATTAATCGTCATCACTATTGCCTAGTTACATTTATTGCCATCATTGAGTATTAGACAGAGCTGTGCCTCAGGCTCCAGGTGTTGCCCATTTATGTTGGTAACGCACAGCAATATGTAACGCCCATTGTTGTCTAGTTACGTTTATAGCCATCATTGAGTATTTGACAGAGCTGAGCTTCACGCTCCAGGTGATGCCCATTCATGTTGGTAACGCACAGCAATATGTAACGCCCATTGTTGTCTAGTTACGTTTATAGCCATCATTGAGTATTTGACAGAGCTGAGCTTCATTTTTTTTTTCCCCCCACGCTCCAGGTGATTCCCATTCATGTTGTAACGCACATTCACTATAGTAACCGCCACATTGTTTGTCTAGTTACGTTATAGCCATCATTGAGTATTTGCGAGCTAGGCTTCACGCTCCAGGTGATGCCCATTCATGTTGGTAACGCACAGAATCTTAAACGCCCATTGTGTGTCTGTTTCGTACTGCTTCAGGTTTCAAGGTAAGCAGCCTCATTCATGTTGGTATAACGCACAGCAATGTGTTATGCCCATTGTTGTCTAGTAACATTTATTGCCAAAACAACTCAGCAGTGGGTACACAATTACCACCCTGCTAAAGCCTAAACACCTTACCACACCATCCCACACCCCACCCACACCACCCACCACCACACACCCACACAGCCACACCACCACCCCACCCACCACCCACACCACCACCCACCACCCACCACCCTCCACCCACCACCCCGCCCACCCACACCCACACCACACCACCACCCACCACACCACCACCACCCACCACACCACCCCACCACACCACCACCCACCCACACACCACCACCACCACAACCACCCACCACCAACCACCACACAACACCACCACCCCACCACACCCAACACCACCACCACCACCCACCACACCAACCACCACATCACCACCCACCACACCACCACCCACCACCACCACCCACCACACCACCACCCGCCACCACCACCACCCACCACATCACCACCCACCACACACTACCACCAGAGCTGCCTTGATACTCATATTCATAGCCAACAACATCAGCAGTGGTACACATTACCCTGCCTGAACACAACCCTTCACCTATACATGCAGGATGATCTGAATCGGGAAGTCGGGCACTATATTCTTGACAACTCAAGCGGAGACATAGGATGCTGAATGAACGACCAGTTAGAGGACGGAGCTGCCTGGATACTTATATTCATAGCCAACAACATCAGCAGTGGTACACATCACCCTGCATAAACACAACCATTCACGTATACATGCAGGATGATCCAGATAGGGAAGCCGGGCACTATATTCTTGACAACTCAAGTGGAGTCATTTGATGCTGACTGAACGACCACTTAGCGGACGGAGCTGCCTGGATACTCATATTCATAGCCAACAACATCAGCAGTGGTACACATAACCCTGCCTTAAGACAACCCTTCACCTTCCAGGCTTTCCAGGCCAGGTGTACAATACTACTGTAATGCCCTAGGTCTAGTTGGACAACCAGTCAGCGGACGGAGCTACCTGGACACTACTATGTATAGCCAACAAAATCAACAGTGGCGCACATGCCCCTCCCTCAACACAACCCTTCACCTTCCAGGCTTTCCAGGCTTCCAGGCCAGTTGTACTATACTGCTAAAATGCCCTAGGTCTGGCTAGACAAACAGTCAGCAGACCGAGCTGCCTGGACACTGCTTTGTATAGTCATCAAAAAAAGCAGTTGTACACATTACCCTGCCTAAACACAACCCTTCACGTATACATACAGGATGATCCAGGTCGTGAAGCCGGGCACTACATAGTTGACAACTCAAGTGGAGACATAGGATACAGGCCGAACAACAAGTTAGCAGACTGAGCTGCCTGGACACAGCCTTGTATAGCAAGCGGCAAACCCCTGCCTGAACACAACCCTTCTCCTATACATAGCCGACAGAGCTGTCTTGATACTTATATTCATAGCCAACAACATCAGCAGTGGTACACATTATCCTGCCTACACACAACCCTTCACCTCCCAGGCTTTCCAGGCCAGGTGTACAATACTACTGTAATGCCCTAGGTTTAGGTGGACAACCAGTCAGCGGACGGAGCTGCTTGGACACTGCTTTGTATGGCCAGCAACAAAAGCAGTGGTACACATTAACCTGCATAAACACAACCCTTCACCCATACATGCAGGATGATCCAGGCCGTGAAGCCGGGCACTACATAGTTAACAACTCAAGTGGAGACATAGGATACAGGCCAAACAACCAGTTGGCAGGCTGAGCTGCCTGGACACTGCCTTGTATAGCAAGCAGCAAAACCCTGCCTGAACAGAACCCTCCACGTATCCATGCAGGATGATCCGGATAGGGAAGCCGGGCACTACATTCTCGACGACTCAAGTGGACACTACCCAAGCAACAAACTCCTGCCTGAAGACAATCCTTCACCTATACATAGCAGACAGAGCTGCCTTGATACTGATATACGTAGACAACAACCTCAGCAGTGGTACACATTACCCTGCATAAACACAACTCTTCACGTATACATGCAGGATGATCCGGATCGGGAAGCTGGGCACTACATACGTGATGACTCAAGTGGAGACGTTGGATGTAGGCTAAAAAAACAGATAGCGGACCGAGATGCTTGGACACTTCCTGAGCAACAAACTCCTGCCTAAAGACAACCCTTCACCTATACATAGCAGACAGAGCTGCCCTGATACTGATATACGTAGACAACAACCTGAGCAGTGGCGCACTATCCCCTACCTAAACACAACTCTTCACGTATACATGCAGGATGATCTGGATAGGGAACCTGGGCACTACATACTTGACGACTCAAGGGGAGACGTTGGATGTAAGCTCAATCAGCAGTACGCCCCTGAGATGTGGCGTACAGTCATGGTGAGACAACTTATACTGTATGTATGTACCATGTGCGTAATGTATATATAGAGAGAGACAACTTATATAGTATATATGTAAACATGCGTGTGTGTATATTGCAGTCCAACTCAGGAGCACCTCAGGAACCACGCGTCTTTGTTAGGCTCGTGTTGCACTACTCACCGTGTTCTCTAGTGCCAAGCCAACTGCCCTTGTTTTTCACCTCAGGAACCACGCGTCTTTGTTAGCCTCGTGTTGCACTGCTCACCGTGTTCTCTAGTGCCAAGCCGACTGCCCTTGTTTTTCACCTCAGGAATCACGCGTCTTTGTTAGGCTCGTGTTGCCCTGCCCACCGTGTTCTCTGGTGCCAAGCCAACTGCCCTTGTTTTTCACCTCGGTAACCACTCACGCTTCGTTAGGCTCGTGTTGCACTGCGCACCGTTCTGCCTAATTAAGTTTATGTTACAGTCCATGCGTGGTTACTAGTCTCACCAGAGCTCATTCAGCAGGACGCCCCTGACATGTGTGCGCACCGGGTACTTCTATGCGCGCGCTTTCGCGCGCTGGCGCGTTACCTTTTCGAGCCCCACTGCGCGTTTCGCGCAGTTTTTTGCACCCCCTGTGGGCGCAGCAAGCAATTGTTGCGCTTTTTGCAGTACAAAGCGCAGTTTCTTTTTTTTCAAGTGCGCTAAAGCGCTGGCCAATTTGGTCAATGGAAGTACCCTGACATGTATACTCACTCACATGGAAGTACAATGGAAGTACCCTGACATGGAAGTGCAATGGAAGTACCCTGACATGTATACTCACTCACATGGAAGTACAATGGAAGTACCCTGACATGTGGTGCATAGTCACGGTGAAATAACTTATATTGTATATGGTCAGCAGATGAATGGAGATGCTCGTCACCATGACCATCATTCGGGACCAGGGTACTACATTGAGTCATTTGGGGTTGCTTCAAAAGCGCAACTGCCTCCTTTAGGGTTGAGGGTTTGACTCAACTGAAAACGAAAATCTGAGCGCTGCGCCCAGAGGTGGCTTAACAAAATGCTTCGATCGCGCAGTTGGGATTGACTTGAAAAACCTTGCACGCTAGCGCACAAAAGCGCTCATCATGTAGTACCCTGGTTGGGACTTCATGTTTGCGCGGTTTTGATGATCCTTCCGCCTGACCCATTCGAGTAACCCCCACCTTGCGCCCTTGTTGTGAAGCCCGTTTTGTTGATACGATTGGTCTAGTGGTACACCAAATCACTGAAACGAAGGGTCGGGGGTTCGATTCCCCCTACGGTCACCCTGATAGTTGCAGGTCATTGTCAACCGCGATGGTAGCTTGTCCAGTCCAGGTGGTCTCTGCCCGTATACGACGGGTTCCCTTAATACCACGCCCCACCAGGGTACGCGGGCAGAGAACGGTCTACCACCTCGACTGGACAAGCTACCATCACGGTTGACAACGACCTGCAACGCTCAGGGTGACTGTAGAGGGAATCGACCCCCTGACCCCGCTTCGTTTCAGCGATTTGGTGTACCACTAGACCAATCGTATCACTGAAACGGGCTGTGACCCGTGCAAGTAACCTTGCGCCCTTGTAGGTTGATCTGCTTTAGCCATGCGGTTGCTCCCTGTGCATTCATCCTGAATAATGATAACGCCTGGTGGGGCGTGGTGTTAAGGGAGCCCGTTGTATGCGGGTAGGGAGCGGTCATCTACCTCAACTGGACAAGCTACCATCACGGTTGACAACGACCTGCAACGCCAAGGGTGACCGTAGGGGGAATCGAACCCCCGACTCTTCATCCTCAAAGTGATTTGGTCTACCACTAGACCAATGTATATCACTGACAGGGGCTATTCAACCTGAGGTCACATGGTGGCATTGCTGATACGCTGATCCCAGCTGAGATGATGATTTAATTATATTGTAGAATTAAATGATCACTGTAGCACGAACTCAGGGCCCCTGTCGGTTAAACGGTTGTTTGGGGTTCAGTTCATCAGTGCCTTTTATTTTGAAGCCCTTCCTATACGGTTGGGTAAGTCCCTTTAGCCTATTTGGCCTACCCCTGGACTGTAACATACATACATACATACGCCTGTTGTCTGCTGTGTGAGCCGGTACCCCATGTGCAGCAGACAACTTAGGCAAGATCTTGTCAATGGTCAGATGATAGGATTCAGGGTGATGGTCAGATGATAGGGTTTAGGGTGGTGGTCAGATGATAGGGTTTAGGGTGGTGGTCAGATGATAGGGTTTAGGGTGGTGGTCAGATGATAGGGTTTAGGGTGGTGGTCAGATGATAGGGTTTAGGGTGGTGGTCAGATGATAGGGGTTAGGGTGGTGGTAAGATGATAGGGTTTAGGGTGGTGGTCAGTTGATAGGGTTAAGGGTGGTAGTCAGATGATAGGGTCCAGGGTGATGGTCAGCTTATAGGGTTTAGGGTTATGGTCAGATGATAGGGTTTAGAGCGATGGTCAGATGATAGGGTTTAGGGTTATGGACAGATGATAGGGTTCAGGGTTATGGTCAGCTGATAGGGTTTAGGGTGGTGTTCAGATGATAGGGTTTAGGGTGGTGATCAGATGATAGGGTTTAGGGTGGGGGTCAGATGATAGGGTTTAGAGCGGTGGTCATAAGATAGGGTTTAGGGTGGTAGTCAGATGTTAGTGTCCAGGGTGATGGTCAGATGTTAGGGTCCAGGGTGATGGTCAGATGATAGGGTTTAGGGTTTGGGTCAGCTTATAGGGTTTAGAGCGGTGGTCAGATGATATGTTTTAGGGTTATGGTCAGCTATAGGGTTCAGGGTTATGGTCAGATGATAGGGTTTAGGGTTTGGGTCAGCTTATAGGGTTCAAGGTTATGGTCAGATGATAGGGTTTAGGGTGGTGGTCAGCTTATAGGGTTCTGGGTTATGGTCAGCTTATAGGGTTTAGGGTTATGGTCAGCTTATAGGGTTTAGGGTGGTGGTCGGATGATAGGGTTTAGGGTGATGGTCAGATGATAGGGTTCAGTGTGGTGGTCAGCTGATAGGGTTCAGGGTTGTGGTCAGATAATAGGGTTCAGGGTTATGGTCAGCTGATAGGGTTTAGGGTTATGGTCAGAAGATAGGTTACAGGGTGGTGGTCACCTGATAGGGTTTAGGGTTATGGTCAGCTGATAGGGTTTAGAAGGGTGGTCAGACGATAGGGTACAGGGTGGTGGTCAGCTTATAGGGTTCAGGATTATGGTCAGATGCTTGGGTCCAGGCCGATAGTCAGCTGATAGGGTTTAGGGTGATGGTCAGATGATTGGGTCCAGGCCGATAGTCAGCTGATAGGGTTTAGGGCGGTGGTCAGATGATAGGGTTCAGGTGATGGTCAGCTGATAGGGTTTAGGGTTATGGTCAGATGATAAGGTTCAGGGTTATATTCAGCTGATAGGGTTTAGGGTCATGGTCAGATGATAGGGTTTAGGGTGATGGTCAGATGATAGGGTTCAGGACGGTGGTCAGCTGATAGGGTTAGGGAGGAGGTCAGCTGATAGGGTTCAGGGTTATGGTCAGATGATAGGGTTTAGGGTGATGGTCAGATGATAGGGTTCAGGTGATGGTCAGATGATAGGGTTTAGAAGGGTGGTCAGATGATTGTTATAGGGTGATGGCCAGATGATAGGGTTCAGGGTTATGGTTAGATGATAGGGTCTGTGGTGACCGTCAGATGATTGTTTGCACACTGCATTTAAGTGGTGAGGGTGCAAAGTGATGGTAAACTGGTAGTGTACCCCCGTCACCATCACTACCCTCAGCCACTCCCTCTCCCGCCCCCTGCACCTTTTCCTGTCCCAGCTTCCGTTTGACTCGGCGACCATGATGAAGAGCGGGACGACCATGGTATTGCCAAAGGTCCTGAAGGCAGCATTGGCCACCAAGCTCATCCTGAGACACGTGAAGGACCCGGAACTGGAGGAGCACCATCTAAAGATTCAAATGAGCTCAGAGAGGGATCCACTTATCGCCAGCTATGCACTTGGTGAGTGTACGAATGTGTTTGTATTCCGATGTATTTGTTCCGATGTCTTTGTTCCGATGTATGTTTTCCAATGTAAGTTTTCCGATGTATTTGTTCCGATGTATTTGTTTCGATGTATGTATTCCGATGTATGTTTTCCGATGTATGTATTCGGTGGGTATTCCGTATATGTATGTTGTGGGTATTCCGATTCACCACTCTGTTTGTGTAGATTGTGACTCGTGAGACATGTGAGCGACCCGGAACTTGAGGAGGAACCAGCTGAAACTTCAAATGAGCGTATAGAGGGATCCAATCATAGCTAGCTATGCACTTGGTGAGTTTACGAATGTGTATGTATTCCGATGTATTTGTTCCAATGTATTTGTTCCGATGTATGTTTTCCGATGTATGTTTTCTGATGTATGTATTCCGATGTATGTATTCCGATGTATTTGTTCCGATGTATTTGTTCCGATGTATTTGTTCCGATGTATTTGTTCCGATGTATTTGTTCCGATGTATTTGTTCTGATGTATGTATTCCGATGTATTTATTCTGTGGGTATTTCGTGTATGTATGTTGTGGGTATTCCGATTCACCGCTCTGTTTGTGTAGATTGTGACTCGTGAGACATGTGAGCGACCCGGAACTTGAAGAGCAACCAGCTGGAACTTCAGATGAGCGTACAGAGGGATCCAATCATAGCTAGCTATGCACTTGTTGAGTGTGCAAATGTGCATGTATTCCAATGTGTGTATTCGGTGGGTATTCCGTGGGTATTCCGATGTATGTATTCTGATGTATGTATTCCGTAGGTATTCCGTGTGTGTATGTCGTGGGTATTCCGATTCGCCGCTCCGTTTATGTAGATTGTGACTCGTGAATGACCCGGAACTTGAGGAGCAACCAGCTGAAAATCAGATGAGCTGAGAGAGGGATCTGCTCATCGCCAGCTATGCACTTGGTGATTGTATGTATGGTACAGTCAGGGTAGCCAATTAGGCTAAGGGGACTTTCTCGCGGCGAAAATCTAAATCACAAATGGCTAGATCACAAATATCTAGATCACAAATATCTAGATCACAAATATCTAGGTCACAAATATCTAGATCACAAACATCTAGATCACAAATATCTAGATCACAAACATCTAGATCACAAATATCTAGATCACAAATATCTAGATCACAAATATCTAGATCACAAATATCTAGATCACAAATATCTAGATCACAAATATCTAGATCACAAATATCTAGATCACACATATCTAGATCACAAATATCTAGATCACAAATATCTAGGTCACAAATATCTAGATCACAAATATCTAGGTCACAAATATCTAGATTACAAACATCTAGATCACAAATATCTAGATCACAAATATCTAGATCACAAATATCTAGATCACAAATATCTAGGTCACAAACATCTAGGTCACAAATATCTAGATCACAGATATCTAGGTCACAAATATCTAGATTACAAACATCTAGATCACAAATATCTAGATCACAAATATCTAGATCACAAATATCTAGATCACAATTATCTAGGTCACAAATATCTAAATCGCAAATATCTAGATCACAAATATCTAGATCACAAATATCTAGGTCACAAATATCTAGATCACAAACATCTAGGTCACAAATATCTAGATCACAAATATCTAGATCACAAATATCTAGATCACAAATATCTAGATCACAATTATCTAGATCACAAATATCTAGGTCACAAATATCTAGATCACAAATATCTAGATCATGGGACATACATGTAAAGGACACAGAACTTGATGAATACCAGCTGAAGCATTAGATGAGCTTAGAAAGGGATCCGCACACCGCTAGCGGTGCACTTGGTGAGTGTGTGTAGGTGTAGGTGGGGTGTTGGTGTAGGCGGGGTGTAGGTGTAGGAGTAGATATTGTGCAGTTAAGTTGTAGCCAAATAGTCTGAGGGGACTTTACACCAAGCTTGTCCTGAGACACGTTAAGGACCCGGAACTTGAGAAGCACCAGCTGAAGTATCAGATTACCTGAGAGAGAGAGAGAGAGAGAGAGAGAGAGAGAGAGATGGCTCGCTATGCACTTGGTAAGAGTGTGGGTGGGTGCGGGTTTGTATGGGTGGGTCGGTGCTAGCAAAACCGGCTGGCTTGGTAGAACCATCCAAGTGTGCATTACACATGTACAGAATAAATTATTAGTTAAGTTATTTCACAGGGAATAGATTTTGGAATGCGTCTAGATGATAAAAACGAAATTTCGAGCATGGTCAAATACTCTGACAAAAATTACTAAGATATGGGTGATATTCGCTTTCAAATCGACGTGTACTCAAATCAAGCTGCCTAAAAGCTGCTGATTGTAGCTGAAAAGAAAAGATCTGCAGTACACATGTGTAGCATAAGTGCTGTTCTGATATTGTCCCACCTTTCATCAACTCGTGGATCATCTTAATTGCCATCTTGCTCATATCAAGCTGCCTAGAAGCTGCTGCTTGTAGCTGAAAAGAAAAGCTCTGCAGTACACATGTTTGCAATAACTAGCGTACTGATCCTGTCCTACCTTCCATCAACTCAGGAATCGTCTTCATTGTCATCTCCCTCACATCGCTCTTCGCATTATTGACTGTGGCGTTACCCAGTCTGAAGTCCAGGAGGCGCAAAGCCAAACTCAAGAGAAGCAAGCATGCAGCGCAAAAAGTCCAGTTTGAAATCTAGCAAGGGGGAGTGAGGATGTCTGTGTGAGTTTTGCGGGGGGGGGGGGGGGGGGGGGGGGGGGAGTGAGCATGTCTGTGTGAGTGTGGGTGGGTATGGGTGGGCTGGGGCATAGGTATGTGTGAGTGGGTGTGGGTGGGTGCTGGTGTGGGTGGGTGGGGGAACCAGTGTTTGTATTCAGTACTGGCATGCTTACCGTTATGCCGTCCATGCACAAAGACTGGATAAGATTATGATTCATTGGTTAGGGAGTGTATGTATGTATTTATGTCACCGTCTGGGAGTTTTCCATTCTGAAGTCCAGGAGGCGCAAAGCCAAACTCAAGAGAAGCAAGCATTCAGCGCACAAAATCCAGTTTGAAATCTAGCAGGGGGGAGGGAGGAGGTCTGTGTGAGTTTGAGTGTGGGTGGGTATGGGTGTGTATTCGCGTGGTATTAAGGGAGCCGCGTCTTACTTAGGTAGGGAACGGGCTGCTACTTTACCTGGACAAAGCTACCATGGCGGTTGACAGCGACCGCGAACACTAAAGCACACCCGCAGGGATTCGAACCCAGCACCTTGTTCTTTCAAGGAGCTCAACCATTGGGTGTTTGTCGAAAGGGGAATTCTAGGGGCAATACAGTGTATGGGTGGGTCAGTGCTTAGGTATGTGTGAGTGGGTGGGTGCCGGTGTGGGAGGGTGGGGGAACCAGTGATTTTATTCAGTACTGGCATGCTTATCGGCATGCCGTCCGAGCACGAACAAATGACTCAGTATCTTATGATACTGGATAAGATACCGGTGATGAGTCATTGGTTAGAAAATGAATGTATGTATTTGTGTCATAGTCCATGAGTTGCGCAGCCTGATTTCCAGGAGGCACAAAGCCAAACACAAAAGATGTGAGCAGGCAGCGCAAAACTTCCAGTTGCAATCTAGTGGGGAGGAGGGAGAAGGATCAGGGTAATTCAAAGCGCGCGCTTTTGCGCTTTTGAACCCTGACTTTTTGACCCCCTCTGCGCTTTAAATAGTTCCTCTGTAGTGTGGACCAGGGTACTTCATTCTACCATTTGGGTTGCGCTTTTGAGTTAATTAAAAAAATTGTCGCGCAGTCGGCTCTAAAACCTAGCTGTCCGTTGCTAGATTGAGGCACTTGACTCGTGCACATAGTGCCGACCACTGGGTTTTTACTGTGTGTTACAGTTCAGGGGTAGGCCAAATAGGCTAAAGGGACTTGCCCAACCGTAGTAGGAAAGTCTTAAAAAGAAAAAAGTATTGATGGATTGAGATGTTACTGTATGTTTTAAACTTTGAATTGTTACATGTTTGTCAGCCAACTCTGTGCTGCCCACCTTCTTCCCATTACAAGCCCCCCTAGTGCGATATTCACGGGAATCAGGGAGAACACGATGCGGATGTTACTAAGAGCAGTTTAGGATGGGGGTTGAGACTATCCCATTGATGCTAGCCTGGAATGATCTTGATTATTTGTGGATGGGCAAGTCCTTTTAGCTTAATTGGCTCCCCCTGGACTGCAACACCGGGTCGGTATCTCCTACTATTTTGTAGGGGTGGCAACGCCATTCGACCCGACTCCTCGAAGGGGTGAAAATCCTTTCAAGACATTCCGGTACTTACAGATGCTAGGCAGCCACGTACCCTAAAACGGCAAGCAGCCTGAGGATATAACCAAGTTCAAGTTGACGGTAAACAGGGGACGCCCGTTTGCCTTTTGAGTACCCACTACTCATTTTACTCCCTATTGACTCATGGAATTATAAAGAGTGTCAACTATGTGATTCTGGAAGAGGAATATCATGTGTTTTGTAGTGTACTGACGAGAGCTGTCCCAAGTACCCTGAGAAGATGGCGGGCAGCAATGTAACAAAGTTACACCCAAGTTAATAAGGTTGTTCGAGGGTATTTTCTGGTGGTGGTGTTGAAAAACACCGTTGGTTTGAAGCAGAGGGTAGCCACTGGGCTCGTGAGCTTGCTTAAGACTTAAGCCCTCTCGCCACGGATTCGGCGAGCCAGCTGAATGTCCTTGGGCATGATGGTAACACGCTTGGCATGGATGGCAGCCAAGTTGGTGTCCTCGAACAGACCAACAAGGTAGGCCTCGGCGGCCTCTTGCAGGGCCAGCACGGCAGAAGACTGGAAGCGCAGGTCAGTCTTGAAGTCCTGGGCGATCTCACGAACCAGCCTTTGGAAAGGCAGCTTGCGGATGAGCAGCTCGGTGGACTTCTGGTACTTGCGGATCTCACGCAGGGCGACAGTTCCGGGCCTGTATCTGTGGGGCTTCTTCACACCGCCAGTGGCGGGGGCGCTCTTCCTAGCAGCCTTGGTGGCCAGCTGCTTACGGGGGGCCTTGCCTCCGGTGGACTTACGGGCGGTCTGCTTAGTACGGGCCATTGTGAGGGAATAAGATCGAAGCTTGGAGTCGAAGTTGGTATGATTCTCTGACGACGTCTCGGGATTTTGAACCTAGAATCCAGGTTCGGGTTCTGAGGTCAACGCGAGTCAACCAACCGAGAGGGGGGCGCGTTCTGCTGATCCGCTTTGAGTTCAACCCAGCCAGGCCTGGGCCTGTGCCGGCCTGTGCCCAGGTCAACCCTGAGGCCAACCGAGAGCGGGAAGGTGAGCGCGCGTTCTGCTGATCCGCTTCATATCCGTCGGATCAGCAGACCTAATCGAGGGTGGATTGAGGGCCATAGAGACTCTGCCGCGTTCCTAGAAAATTCGGAACTCTTCCAAAGATACCGAAGCAATCGATCGACATCCCCTCCCCTTAATCTATATCACTCAAATATGTCTGGACGTGGCAAAGGCGGCAAGGGACTTGGGAAGGGAGGAGCCAAGCGTCATCGCAAGGTCTTGCGCGATAATATCCAGGGTATCACTAAGCCTGCCATCCGCCGTTTGGCCCGCCGCGGTGGTGTGAAGCGCATCAGTGGCCTCATCTACGAGGAGACCCGCGGTGTTCTGAAGGTCTTCCTGGAGAACGTTATCCGCGATGCCGTGACATACACTGAGCACGCTCGTCGTAAGACAGTTACTGCGCTTGATGTGGTCTACGCCCTCAAGCGCCAGGGTCGCACCCTGTACGGCTTCGGTGGATAAATATCCCGCCCCGGCCTGGTAGGAGCCTGCTCTCGCACATCAAACGGTGTTTTTTAACACCACTATCTGCCTTATGCCTGCTACCTAGCCAGATTCAACTCAATCCACTCAGCACTTTTTTGCCCTGTACTAACTTGCCCACCAAGCAACCAGCTTAGATATTTCCCCCCTGCATTTTCGAATTCCATCACATGTGACAGTAAGCTCTGATCGGGTGGTGTCATCTGACTAGACCAGGCAACCTGACAATTGACTTGACACTCGGTGGCTGAAAAGTCGCGGACAATTCCCTTCACTTGATGTTTGATTTGCCATCTGCAGATATCAAGGTAGAGGGTTCACGTCGTGTGCACTGTAATATGCCCTTGCTTGTCCGTCTTGGAGTATACATTCCTCTTTTACTGGTTAACATGACTGCGGCCTCCAGGGTTTTATTTTTCCTGGTCTGATAAGCGACTGCCTTTCTCTTGCCACTAATTTCCCCTTGTTTCATCCCACACCGACCTTGTGCACGTCTCAGTTTTTCCAGCGACCTTATGCAGAAGGAATCCTTGTCAAGGATGTTATCGGGATCGCGAAAAGGCGCGCTTCCTTCTCTGTGCGGCACTGGCAAGGTGGGTGTCAGGGTAGTTTAGAAGGTACGTATTTGCGAGACAAGATCCCAAATCACGCTCGCTCGTGAGGGGGCGACTGTGTCAAATCACTAACAGAACAACCACGAAGCCTCCTAGGCCTCGTAGTGTGTTAAAACACATTAAATTTACTTGCTTTTACATATGCAGCATTAATATCTGCAAGTCCATGTATGCCAATAACTAGGGTTGTGCCTTATATCTGCGACTGAGGACGAGGGGTACAAGAGGCTGATCATTTTGGCCGCTTGCTTAAAATCACGTGCGTTTTGACAGGGCAGTGCGCTTTTGGCGGTGTTGGGATGGGGGCTTCGCGCACATCCCACTGATCCCAGACCCTCTATTGCGTGTTTTAAAATTAATTTCATTGCTTTCACATTAGCCTTAATGTCAACTAGTCCATATAAGCCCTAGCATTAATGCATTATACCTTCAATATGGGCGGCGGGGGGGGGGGGGGGGGGGGGGGCTTCTGTGTCTGTCCCCACAAATTCACAGTGTACTTTGAGCAGCCCTGTCGAGGAGCACATGGCTATAATTATAAATCATTTCCCGCTCCATATCTGATATGGAACTATGGACCGGCTATGGACCAACTCCAACTTGAACTTGAACTTGGTTGCATAATCTCAGCCAGCAATTTGGCTGCTCGCCGTCTTCCAAGTACACAATAATTATAATCAGGAAGACTTAAACATAATCAAATCTTTTTTTTCATTTGTTAATTTTTCCTCCTCTTCTTCTGAGCGATACAAAACAGCCAAACGGATATTTTACCCTGGGACAAGCATAGCACACCTTGAACTTGAACTTGGGTACAACCTTTCACAACTTAAAAAAAACGGTAGCAAGAACTCAGGGCCCCCGTCGGTAAAACGATTGTTTGGAGTTCAGTTCATCATTGCTTTTTCTATTTAATCCTTTCCTAACACAGTTGGTCCCTGTAGCCTACTTGGCCTACCCCTGGACTGTAATATACATACGTACATACATAGCCATCCTGGGCATTCACAACAGCATTCAATGCATTCTTCATACAAACAGTTTATACACAGTCTCTCCAAACAATCATGATGTGCCTTGGTTTCTTATTGTTATCATGGCACATCAAATTGTTTATTTTTCTTTTCTTTTTTGTGCATGATGTTCATAAGTCCCTCTTGACTTCGTCAAGCCGAGGGCACATTTAGAGTCCAGTAGGGCACCAGGAAAAAAGTAATCATCATCGTCGTCATTATTGCCCAACCTCAGATATTAACGATTATATGTTTCCAGAATATTGGGGGGGGTAGAGGATGTACAAGAGTATCGGAAGTGAATCTTACTTTGACATTGTCGTCTTGAACAGGGCTTCGGTCTTGAGGCTGATCCACGCAACAACATGCAATGCATGATTATAACCAACATGTATCGCCTAATATCTAAATTCTTCACACATCCACTGATAAATAAAATAAATACATAGTAAGCCTTAATACGAGGCGTGAGGTTGTGAGGGCCAGCCTGTTTGCTTGCACTGGGGCCAACAACCAACATGCACCAACACGATTCACCTGTCTGGCAAATTCTTATCATGTTCCGCAGTACCTTGCATCACATCAAACAGATGAGCAGAAGCGCTGTATTCTCAGTGTGGGTGTTTTGTGATTTTGTGACGGCCACACGCCTTCTTGAACTTGAACTTGAACTTAAGACCACAAGCATCCTTGAACTTGAACCTTGAACCTTGAACTTGAACTTGAACTCAAGACAACAAGCATCCTTGAACTTGAACTTGAACCTTGAACTTGAACTTGAACTTAAGAGCACAAGTATTCTTGAACTTGAACTTGAACCTTGAACCTTGAACTTGAACTTAAGAGCACAAGCATCCTTGAACTCGAACTTAAACTTGAACTTGAACCTTGAACTTGAACTTTAACTGAAGACCACAAGCATCCTTGAAATTGAACTTGAACTTAACCCCCTATGTTTTATTGAAATGATTCCTGCACATAAATTTTGGAATTGCATACTGAATAATGCTCACTATGTTGGGGTTGGGGTTTTGCAGGCCGCTACTGCACATGACTGTCCACCATGGCTTCCTCACGAGACTGGTCATCAGTTCACAAGATTCTCAAGTTTTCAAGAGTTTTCAGTTCCAGCGATACTTCAGCAAACTCATCACCATCGCCTGTGTTTACAACATCATTACCACCGCCTGTGTCTACAACGTTTCCATTTGAATTTTCCGCAACGTCAAGTTTGTCTGTGTCTGCAACATCACCGCCACAGCCTGGGTCTACAACACCATCACCATCATCTGAATCTTCCACAACATCCTCATCTTTGCAACATCATCACCACCGCCTGTGTCTACAACGTGACCATTTGAATTTGCCGCAACATCAATTTTGTATGTGTCTGAAACATCATCACCACCGCCTGTGTCTACAACGTCACCATTTGAATTTGCCTCAACATCAAGTTTGTCTATGTCTACAACATCATCACCACCGCCTGTGTCTACAACGTGACCATTTGAATTTGCCGCAACATCAAGTTCCTCTGTGTCTACAACAACATCACCACCACCTGTGTCTACAAAATCATTCCCACCGCCTGTGTCTACAACATCATCACCGCCGCCTGTGTCTACAACGTCACCATTTGAATTTGCCACAACATCAAGTTTGTCTATGTCTACAACATCATCACCACCGCCTGTGTCTACAACGTGACCATTTGAATTTGCCGCAACATCAAGTTCCTCTGTATCTACAACATCATCACCACCGCCTGTGTCTACTACATCATTCCCACCGCCTGTGTCAACAACATCATTACCGCCGCCTGTGTCAGCAACATCAAATTTGTCTGTGTCAGCAACATCAACACCACAGCCTGGGTCTACAACACCATCACCATCATCTGAATCTGCCACAACATCCTCATCTTTGCTAAATCATCACCACCGCCTGTGTCAACAACATCATTCCCACCGCCTGTCGCACAAACGAGCCTCATGTTGACAGTTGTGGTAGGCGTCATAACATTTCTCCCAACCATGATTCTATTATCAAAAACACCCGGGCTCATATATAATTAATGATAATGATGATGATGATGATTGCATTTTTTCCTGGTGCCCTAGTGGACTCTAAATGTGCCCATTATAATGTACTAACTCATATACTGTAGCAGAAATCAAGTGGTATTCCCGACCAACCAGAATCATACTTTCACAGCGTACCATCCAGGCACAAAAGGAGCTACACAGCTGAATCCAACCAGAACAAGATGCATACGTGTGCAGTCTACCACCCAGGCATCCAAGGAGCTAGTAACCATTACCCAACCAGCCAGGATCATATTTTCAATGTCTACCATACAGGCACGCAAGAAGCTACCGAGCTGAATCCAACCAACCAGAATCATAGTTGGAAAGTGTACCATCCAGGCACAAAAGGAGCTACCAAGCTGAATCTAACCAGGACAAGATTCGTACGTGTGCAGTCTACCATCCAAGTAGCTATTAACCATTATCCAACCAACCAGAATCAAATTTCCACTGTCAACCATCCAGGCACACAAGAAGCTACTAAGCTGAATCCAACCAACTAGAATCATTCTTTCAAAGTGTACATCCAGGCACACAAGGAGCTAGTAAACTGAATCCAACCAGAATCATACTTGCACAGTCTACATTCAGGCAAAAAGGAGCTACCAAGCTGAATCAAACCAACCAGAATCATGCTTGCACAGTCTGCCACCCAAGAATAAAAAGAGCTAGTAAACTGAATCCAACTGGAATCATACTTGCACAGTCTACCAAACAGGCATACAAGGAGTCGGTAACTAGCATCTAACCGACCATAATCATACTTGCACAGTCTACCACACAGGAACAAAAGGAGCTACCAAGCTGCATCCAACTAACCAGATTCATACTTGTGAGGTCTGCCATCCAGGCACACTACACTACTACAGTATTCTGCATAGCGGTATTTTGGTTTGGCAAATGGTTCATTGGCTGATCTTGTCGCTGGACTGAAAAAGGTGCTGGGTTTGAATCCCTACGGGTGCGCGTGCGGTGTTCGTGGTCGCTGCCAACCGCCATTTTTGCTTTGTCCAGGTAAAATATTAGCCCGTTTTCTATCACCGTAAGACAGGGCTCCCTTAATACCACGCCCCACCAGGCGTTCTCATTACTTTGACAGAATTATTCAGGAATGGGTAAACTGAATCCAACTAACCAGATGGGTAAACTGAATCCAACTAACCAGATGGGTAAACTGAATCCAACTAACCAGATGGGTAAACTGAAATCAACTAACCAGATGGGTAAACTGAATCCAACTAACCAGATTCAGACTTGCAAAGTCTGCCACCCAGGCACACTACAGACTACCAGTATTCTGGACAGAATTATTATGGAAACATGAACTCGCCATACTTGCCAAGTCAGCTTGGCTTGGATTGGCTTGGATTGGCTTGGCTTGGCCAGTGGCGATATCATTACTTTGACAGCGGTATTCAGGAAAGATGAACTCGCCACGCTGCAAGAGCAGTCCTCAGAGTGCTGCTTACATTCACGGTGAGTTCATGTTTCCAGAAAACTGTTCCTCATAATGATGTAGTCCATAATAATGTAGTCCAGAAAACTGTAGTCCATAATAATGTAGTACAGAGTACTTCAGTTCAGCAGTAAATTGAGGTGTTGGTTTGGAATGTTTTTTGTGGTGTTTTTCTTGCCCTCTTGCACAGCTAGTTTAGGCGCATCGTGTTTTCCCTACGGTAGCCTGCAGCTGTTCAGGGTGTTAAACAGGTCTTTAGGATGTTCAGCACCTGTTCAGCAATTTCATGTTTAATCAATGATGTAGATAAACAGGTGTTAAAAACGCTGAACACCTGTTAATCAACCTGAATAGGGTGCCATCTTCAGAGGGTTGGGGATGTCTTGCTCACCTTGGCGAGGCATGCATTATCCGTCATAAATTGAAAATTGACAATTAGTGGTGATTCTTTTTACTGAGGTGGCCCTACGGTGACCATAGCTAGCTCCGGCTTACACTATGGTGTCTATAACTTCACGTCCTGTGAGAAACGGTATTACACGGATGTAACAATTTCAATTTCAATTTCAATTTGACAATTAGTACACCATGCTACAGGCGTGAGATTGAGGGAACCCTCCCGTTTGCATGCATGTGTACATACTGGAGAATAGCTACTATGTTGGGTGTATTTGATTTCCCAGACCCTCTGCACCCGAGCTTGGACTACCCCGCTACAGCACGGAGGAAAGTTCTCTACCTCTTCCAAGGCGGCAAATCTGAGATTTGGTGAGCCTGGCCAGGGCTCGAACCTCAAACCCGTCTGAGCGTTGACTGGAATTTTCCATTATGTTGACTGACCTGCCTTATGCCTTCATACCGGGTCCCCCATCACGAAATTACGAGTGTTCAAACATTTTATTCTGCTTCTCTTCTCCTTCGAACTCCAACCAATAGTGTATGTAATATGTGTTCTTCTTCTCTTCTCCTTACAACTCCAGCCAATAGTGTATGCAATATGTGTTCTTCTTGTCTTCTCCTTACAACTTAAACCAATAGGTTATCAAACCATTATAGGTACCTCCATTGTCTCCTTGTTCCAACCTCTTCCTGTACGTTGTCTTATATTCCTACACCTGTGCGGAGCATGTATCGTCACCATCACCACTGTCTTATGTTGCTGCATCTGTGGTGATTATAGTCACCACCAACGCCACCTGCTATGTGGTTCCCTGCACTATGGACATGCCAGCACATCATGGACGGCGTGCATCAGTGCCTACTGTTTTGTCCTCCTGCTGTCCGCCGCTGCATTGCCGTCACCCAGTGGGGCGCTTATGTAACTTGTTGCCAAGTGGGGCGCCCGTCACCTGTTGCCTGCCACCCTCGTCTTCCTCACCATGCTGCCTACCATGTGTATGTTTGACACCAAGTGTGTCATTGCCTACATGCTTGCCTCCTGCTGTCAATTGCTGCATTGCCATCACCCAGTGGGGCGCTCATCACCTGCTGCCTGCAACCATCCTCCTCCTCTTCATGCTAAAAAAGGTAATCATAACGCCTGGTGGGACGTGGTGTTAAGGGAGCCCGCCATACGCGGGTGGGGTGCGCTCTCCTACCTCAACTGGACAAGCAAGCTACCATCGCGGTTGACGACGACCTGCAACGCCAAGAGCGATCGAAGGGGGAGTCGAACCCCCGACTCTTCATCCTCAAGCGATCTGGTCTACCACTAGACCATCGTATATCACTGAAAGGGGCTTCCTCTTCATGCTACCTACCTTGTGCATGTTTGAATCCAGGTGCATCATTACCTACTGTTTTTTCTCCTGCCACCCGCTGCATTGCCATCACCCAGTGGGGCGCTCATCACCTGCTGCCTCCCACCATCCTCCTCCTCTTCATGCTACCTACCTTGTGCTTCTTATAATCCAAGTGCGTCATTGTCTGTCTATGTCTGTCACTGCATTGCCATCACCCAGTGGGGTGCTCGTCACGTGTTGCCTGCGACCATCCTCCTCCTCTTCATGCTACCTACCTTGTGCATGTTTGAATCGGCGTGCATCATTACCTCCTGTTTTTTCGGCGGCGCCCCCCCTTCTGGGGGGCGGGAGCCCCCATATTTACCCATTTGTCCGTCCGACCATCCGTCTGACCGCCGTATGAAGCCTGACACGTCAGCCAACGGTCTTGTAACTAACTCGCTCCCGTTGCCACCTGTTGCTCCGTTGCGATCACTCTCCGCCATTTTTTAGCGACGCAGGCGACGCTGCATAGAACTTGTCCTCCTACCGTCCGCCGCTGCATAACATCACCCAGGGAGGCGCTTGTCACTTGTTGCCTGCGACCATCCTCCTCCTCTCCATGCTGTCTACCTTGTGCATCTTTGACTCCAATTGCATCATTGCCAACATGTTTCTCTTGTATGGTCTGTCACTGCATCGCCATCGCCCAGTGAGGCGCCCGTCACCTGTGGCCTAGTGGGGTGCCTGTCACCTGCTGCCTGCAACTGTTATCCTCCTCTCCATGCTGTCTACGTCATGTGTCTTCAACTCCAAGTGCGTCACTATCTGTCTATGTCTGTCACTGAATTGTTATCACCCAGTGGGGCGCTCATCACGTGTTGCCTGCCACCCTCCTCCTCCTGCTGTCTACCTTGTACGTCTTAGAATCCAAGTGCGGCATTGTCTGTCAATGTCTGCCACTGCATTGTCATCACCCTAGTGGGGCGCTTGTCACTTGTTGCCTGCAACCATCCTCTTCCTCTCCATGCTGTCTACGTTGTGCGTCTTTGCCTCCAAGTGTGTCATTGTCTGTCAATGCCTGTCACTGCATTGTCATCACCCCAGTGGGGCGCTCGTCACGTGTTGCCTGCCACCCTCCTCTTCCTCTTCATACTGCCTACCTTGTGCATCTTTGGATGATGTAAATATAATTGGGATAAACATTGCAGAAATCGTATTTACAGGTACTAAAATCGAAGATGATGATTTCAAAGCATATATATAAAAAATACTAGATTTGACACCAAGAGCACCATTTCCTACATGTTTGCCTCCTATGGTCTGTCACTGCATCACCTTCACCCAGGGGGACGCTTGTCACTTATGGCTTGCAACCATCCTCCTCCTCTTCATGCTGTCTACCTTGTGTGTGTTTGTCACCAAATGTACCATTGCACACATGCTTGTCTCCTGCCGTCCTTTGCTACATTGCCATCACCCAGTTGGGCGCTTGTCACTTGTTGCCTAGTGGGGCGCCCGTCAGCTGCTGCTTGCAACCTTATCTCCATACTGTCTGCCTTGTGCATGCTTGAATCAGCGTGCATCATAGCCTACATGCTTGTCTCCTGCCGTCCATCACTGCATTGCCATCACATAGTAGGGCGCTCGTCACCTGTGGCCTAGTGGGGCGCCCATAACCTGCTGCTGGCAACCATCCTCTTCCTCTCCATGCTGTCTACGTTGTGCGTCTTTGACTCCAAGTGTGTCATTGTCTGTCAATGCCTGTCACTGCATTGTCATCACCCCAGTGGGGCGCTCGTCACTTGTTGCCTGCAACCATCCTCTCCTCTTCATGCTTTCTACCTTATGCGTCTTCGAGGCCAAGTGCGTCATTGCCTACATGTTATGATCCGTCACTGCATTGCCATCACCCAGTGAGGTGCTCGTCACCTGCTGCCTGCCACCATCCTCCTCCTATTCATGCTGTCAACCTTGTGCGTAGTTGACTCGGAGTGTGTCATTGCCTACATTTTATGGTCAGTCAATACATTGCCATCACCCAGTGAGGTGCTCGTCACCTGCTGCCTGCCACCATCCTCCTCCTATTCATGCTGTCAACCTTGTGCGTAGTTGACTCGGAGTGTGTCATTGCCTACATTTTATGGTCATTCAATACATTGCCATCACCCAGTGAGGCGCTCGTCACCTGTTGCCTGCCACCATCCTCCTCTTCATGCTGTCAACCTTGTACGTGTTTGACTCGGAGTGTGTCATTGCCTACATTTTATGGTCAGTCACTACATTGCCATCACCCAGTGGAGCACTTGTCACATGTTGCCTAGTGGGGCGCCCGTCCCATGTTGCCTGCCACCATCGTCTTCCGCACCATGCTGCCTACCTCTTGGGTATTTGACTCGGAGTGTTTCATTGCCTACATGCTTGCCTCCTGCCGTTCGTCGCTGCATTGCCCTCATCATCCAGTGGGGCGCTCATCACTTGTTGCCTGCCACTATCCTCCTCCTCTCCATGCTTTCTACCTTATGTGTGTTGGTCATTAAGTCTGTCATTGCCTACATGCTTGTCTCCTGCCGTCCGTCGTTGCATTGCCCTCCAAATTGCCATCACCATCACCTGTGTCTGCCGCTACGTCAACATCGTCTGTGTGTACAACATCATCAACAGCAGATATCCCGTTTCGACAAATGCCTAAATGGTAGAGCACAAAGAAACAAGAAGGTGCGGGGTTTGAATCCCTACGGGTGCGCTTTAGTGTTTGCGGTCGCTGTCGACCGCCATGGTAGCTTTGTCCAGGTTAAGTTGCAGCCCGTTCTCTACCGCCATAAGACGGGGCTCCCTTAATACCACGCCCCACCAGGTGTTATCATTTATCATCAGCATCATCTGAGTCTTCAACATCATCATCGTAGTTGTCTTAGTCTGCCACCACATCCACTTAGTTTGTGTCTGCATCATCACCTGAGTCTCCAACAACACCATAGTCTGAATTTACCACCACGCCAACATTGCCTGTATCTACTACAGCATCAAAAGCATCAACAGCATCAACAGGATCTGAGTCTTCAACAACATCATCATCGTCTGAATCTGCCACCACGCCAATATCCTCTGTATCTGCAACATCATCAACATCATCATCGTCTGAATCTGCCACCACGCCAAAATCCTCTGTGTCAGCAACATCGTCAACATCATCATCATCTGAATCTGCCACCGCGCCAACATCGCTTGTATCTACAACAGCATCAACAGCATCTGAGTCTACACCAACACCATCATCTGAATATATCACCGCGTTAACACCGCCTGCACCTACAACAGCATCAACAGCATCTGAGTCTTCAACAACATCATCATCGTCGTCTGAATCTGCCACCACGCCAATATCATCTGTATCTACAACATCATCAACATCATCTGATTCTTCATCAACAACATCATCATCGTCTGAATCTGCCACCACATCAACTTGGTCCATGCCAGAAGGCTTCGCCAAATCAATGCCTATAATGGGCATAGCCCGTAAGGTTTTCTTAGATACCATACTTGGAGAGAGAAAATGATCAACAATGTATGAATCTGCCATCGCATCGACATCGTCTGAATCTACAGCATTATCAACCTCACCTTAGTCGTCAACATATAAATCGTCTATGCATACAATATAATCAACATCACCGCGTGTGCCTGCATCCACATCAACATCATCAACATCATCTGTGTCTTCAACAACACCATCATCGCCTGGATCGGACATCACACTAGCATCTACTGTGTATAAAACGACTACAATAACAACAGCAACAATAACAACGACAACAATAACAACAACAACACCTGAGTCTGCAGCAGCTACAACAACACCATCCGAGTTTTCAGCAGCACCATTGTCTGTGTCAACAACGACACCAACAACACCACAGCAACAACACCTGAGTCTGCAGCAGCCACAGCAACACCATCCGAGGTTCCAACAGCACCATTGTCTGTGTCAACAACGACTACAACAACAACAACACATGAGTCTACAGCAGCTACAACAACAACATCCGATTCGTCAACAGCACCATTGTCTGTGTCAACAATGACTACAACAACAACAACAACAACAACACCTGAGTCTACAGCACCATCCGAGTCGTCAACATCATCATTGTCTACATCTTCAACATTGCAAGAGTCTCGGCCATCATCACCATCATCCAGATCTGGAGTACACTTCACCACAGTACGTTTCAGCATCTCTTCGTCCTGTATTTGCATTTCATAAGGTAAGAAGTCCTGCACTTGCATGGTAAGGTAAGAAATGTGATAGTACTCGTGCCTGTCAACTAGGGTACTTCCATTGACCAAATTGGCCAGCGCTTTAGCGCACTTGAAAAAACTGGGCTTTGTAGTGCAAAAAGCGCAAAAAATGCTTGCTGCGCCCACAGGGGGTTGCAAAAAACTGCGCGAAACGCGCAGTGGGGCTCAAAAAGGCAGGGCGCCAGCGTGCAAAAGCACGCGCTTGGAAGTTCCCTGTTGTCAACATTGTCTGCGTTCTTCCGCATCACATCCGTCTGTTCCATTCTTGTCCTCTCTAGTTATTTTAAGTGAGACACGTCGCAAATTGTGCGACTCGGTGCAATTGCAGCATGACGCCCTGCCCCATGATTAAATGATATCATACAAAGTAAACCATCTGATACTGTACAGAAATGGTCACTTTAGCATTATCAGACTGCCGGCATCATATGATATCAAATGATATCATGTTGCCGTCCCCTAAGGATTTTACAATTGAAAATGCAGCTGGTTCTGTAATGAAAGGTAATGCAACTACGAGCAAAACATTTGCAAACAATTATATTGGTCACTTTACTGTTGACAGAGCTGATTTTTCACTAATCGCAGCAGCAACAAGCCTAGCTATACAAAATGGTGGTGACAAGACCTAGGCACATTGCAAGCGACGCAGAAAATTGAAAAGGAATTAACGGAAGGGCACCACCAGGTGTGGAGCCTGCGGCTTAATTTGACTCAACACGGTGAAACTTACCAGATCCAGACACGGGGAGGATTGACAGATTGAGAGCTCTTTCTTGATTCTGTGGCTGGTGGTGCATGGCCGTTCTTGGGTTCAAAATTGGTGGCAGCAGCTACAAGACTAATTAAACATACTACTGATGTTGACAAATTTACAGTTGATTAAAGCTTTGAAATTAAAAATTATTACGCTGTGCGTGGCACAGGCGTCAGATTGAGGGAACACTCCTGTTTGCATGCATGTGTACATACTGGATAATGGCTACCATTGATGAAAGCTTTACATTGTTTGACACTGAACATGGCGGTACTGTTTGGCTCCTGGAAGAGCAAATA
Source organism: Chlamydomonas sp. ICE-L (assembly GCA_013435795.1). NCBI lineage: Eukaryota > Viridiplantae > Chlorophyta > Chlorophyceae > Chlamydomonadales > Chlamydomonadaceae > Chlamydomonas > Chlamydomonas sp. ICE-L. The sequence goes on along the minus strand of JACBWV010000045.1, from coordinate 5,826,725 downwards.
CCCTTCCTGCTGCCCTTCCTGCTGCCCTTCCTGCTGCCTTTCCTGCTGCCCTTCCTGCTGCCCTTCCTGCTGCCTTTCCTGCTGCCCTTCCTGATGCCCTTCCTGATGCCTTTCCTGCTGCACTTCCTGCTGCCCTTCTTGCTGCCCTTCCTGCTGCCTTTCCTGCTGCCCTTCCTGCTGCCCTTCCTGCTGCCTTTCCTGCTGTCCTTCCTGCTGCCCTTCCTGCTGCCCTTCCTGCTGCCCTTCCTGCTGTCCTTCCTGCTGCCCTTCCTGCTGCCTTTCCTGCTGCCCTTCCTGCTGCCCTTCCTGCTGCCTTTCCTGCTGCCCTTCCTGCTGCCTTTCCTGCTGCCCTTCCTGCTGCCCTTCCTGCTGCCCTTCCTTCTGCCCTTCCTGCTGCCCTTCCTGCTGCCCTTCCTGCTGCCTTTCCTGCTGCCCTTACTGCTGCCCTTCCTGCTGCCTTTCCTGCTGCCCTTCCTGCTGTCCTTCTTGCTGCCCTTCCTGATGCCTTTCCTGCTGCCCTTCCTGATGCCCTTCCTGATACCTTTCCTGCTGCCCTTCCTGATGCCCTTCCTGCTGCTCTTCCTGCTGCCTTTCCTGCTGCCCTTACTGCTGCCCTTACTGCTGCCCTTCCTGCTGCCCTTCCTGCTGCCCTTCCTGCTGTCCTTCCTGCTGCCCTTCCTACTGCCCTTCCTGCTGCCCTTCCTGCTGCCTTTCCTGCTGCCCTTCCTGCTGCCTTTCCTGCTGCCCTTCCTGCTGCCCTTCCTGCTGCCTTTCCTGCTGCCCTTCCTGCTGCCTTTCCTGCTGCCCTTCCTGCTGCCCTTCCTGCTGCCCTTCCTGCTGCCTTTCCTTCTGCCTTTCCTGCTGCCCTTCCTGCTGCCCATCCTGCTGCCCTTCCTGCTGCCCTTCCTGATGCCCATCCTGCTGCCCTTCCTGATGCCCATCCTGCTGCCCTTCCTGCTGCCTTTCCTGCTGCCCTTCCTGCTGCCCTTCCTGCTGCCCTTCCTGCTGCCTTTCCTAACGCCCTTCCTGCTGCCCTTCCTGATTCCCTTCCTGCTGCCCATCCTGCTGCCCATCTTGCTGCCCTTCCTGCTGCCCATCCTGCTGCCCTTCTCATGTAGTAGCCCCTGCTCGTTGTATTCTCGAAGACGTTGTTCTGCCTCTCGATGCTGCCCCGTTTGACAAGATGAAGGTGATGAAAGCTGTACATTGTTTGACACTGAACATGGTGGTACTGTTTGGCACCTGCAAGAACAATCGCCCATCCTGCTGCCCTTCTTATGTAGTAGCCCCCGTTTGTCGTCCTCTCGAAGACGTTGCGCTGCCTCAGGATGCTGCCCCGTTCGACAAGATGAAGGTGATGAAAGCTTTACATTGTTTGACACTGAACATGGCGGTACTGTTTGGCTCCTGTAAGAGCAATTGCCCATCCTGCTGCCGAGGGGGGAGGCTACCCTCCAGTGAGCTAGTATCCAAAAGCCAGATCTCCTATCCCCTAAACCCTTAAACCTAAAACCTAAACCGGAGGATCTGGCTTGTGGATGCTAGCTCACTGGAGGGTAGCTTCCCCCTAACTCCTCCTGCCTTCCCTTGTAGAAGCCCCCGTCCGTTGCATTCTCGAAGACGTTGCCCTGCCTCTCGATGCTGCCCCGTTTGACAAGATGAAGGTGATGAAAGCTTTACATTGTTTGACACTACAAATGGCGGTGCTGTAAATAAAATTGCAACTGCAACAAAAATTGATATGACTGATAAATATCTGAGGTACTGTAAATTAATTGCAACTGCAACACAATTCATATGACTAATACATGTTTGGGGTACTGCTAATAATATTGCAACTGCAACAAAAATTGATAGTACTAACTACTGTATTAGGTACCGTAAATAATATTGCAACTGCAACTAATATTGCAGCTGCAACAATATCGCAACTGCAACTAATATTGCAACTGCAACAAAAATTGATGTTACTAATAACTATATTTAGTGGGCACAAAATGATTCTAACAAAGCTTTAGCGGCAAGCTGAAGTTCATGTAAGCGGCAATCACTGCGTTTGTTTTGTGCAACACACCACAAATTGAGTGACTTGGTGCAACCCCAGTGCAACGCGCTGCCCCCCGAACTGCGCGAAGCACAGAGCCCGGGGGGTTCAGGGGTCCATGTCTGACTAGTTAAGCCAGATCCATGCATTTCCATGCAGCGTCGGAATGGGGAGGCGTCCTCCAAAAACAAAAACAGTAGCAGCAGTCACAACAGTCCAAGGTAATACGGTAGTGAAATTAAACAATTACTTGCTGATGCTGTTTTGAATGCTATGGTAATGCAAATAAAACTTGTGATGCACAAGCCCTTACTAATGCTATGTATCAGATGACTAAACATGAGATTATGGAAGCGGCACAACGAGTAACTGTTGTCACCACCCCAACCACTTCAACCACCTACGAGCTCATTCTCATGTTGAGCGTTGTCACCACCCCAACTACTTCAACCACCTTCAAGCTCATTCTCGTGTTGAGCGTTGTCACCACCCCAACCAACCCAATGGAAGCGCTACAGCGAGTAACTATCGTCACCACCCCATGCAACCCAACAAACCCAACAAACCAACCAACCCAATGGAAGCGCTACAACGAGTAAGTGTAGTCACCACCCCAACCAACCCAACCACCTTCAAGCTTATTCTCCTTCATATCAAGCGTTGTCACCACCCCAACCAACCCAACCGACCCAATCAACCCAACCGACCCAACCAACCCAACCAACCCGACCAACCCAATGGAAGCGCTACAACGAGTAACTGTTTCCCACCCCAACCACCCCAACCACCCCAACCACCTTCAAGCTCATTCTCCTTCATGTCAAGCGTGGTCACCACCCCAACCAATCAACCCAACCAACCCAACCAACCAACCAATCCAACCAACCAACCAATCCAACCAACCCACCCACCCAACCAACCCAACCGAACCCAACTAACCTGATGGAAGCGCTACAACGAGTAACTGTCACCACCCTACCACCCCAACCACCTTCAAGCTCATTCTCCTTCATATCAAGCGTTGTCACCACCCTAACCACCCCAACCACCCCAATGGAAGCACTACAACGAGTAACTATCGTCACAACCACATGCAACCCAACCAACCCAACCAACCAACCAACCCAACCAATCCAACCAACCCAATGGAAGCGCTACAACGAGTAACTGTTGTCACCACCCCAACTACCCCAACCACCTTCAAGATCATTCTCCCTCTTGTCAAGCGTTGTCACCACCCTAATCACCCCAGCCACCCCAATGGAAGCACTACAACGTTTAAAGGCAACTCATACCATCCAAGCACCAAAAGTTATTGCTGCAGTTGAAGAAGGTACCAACCAAGTTGTAAGCTACACACCAAATTGTACCAGCAAGTTTGTAAGCAAGCTACAAACCAAGTTGTAAGCAACATAATGGTAGCTTTTTCAAACCACCAACCAGGTAAGAAACTTTTGACTCTGGAGTGAACGAATAATAGGTATAATAATAACGAATAATAAGTGTACAACTTCATCCTGCCATACATCATGTTGGTCGGCCCTCTGCCATAGGCCGGGCCTACCTATGCAGGTTTTGGTTGTCCCGGAAAACTGCCGTGTCATGCCGGTAACTGTCATGTTTCAAATATACGTAGGGAACGGCAAATCATATGATGTTGACCAAAGACGAGTATGATATCATATGATATCATACAAAAATCATATGATTTAATATCATATGATATGATGCCCCAGGCCAAAGTTGTCTAGTCAGACCACCGGCATCAAATGATATCATATGATGACATGATATCATATGATATCATAATGCCGATCCCTAGATGTACGTATTCCGACCTCTTTTAGGGGGTCCCAGAAAACTGTCACGTTATGCCGGGAAGTGTCCCATTTTTTATATGTTTTTTAGGTGGAAACCTATCACCACCTGCCAAACTACACCTACTATATCAAAAAACAAGCTCTGCATGGGCGTCTAGTTTGCTGCCTGGCTGGCACATGGAATCTTAGTTGGGGGTTAGTTAGAGATCGAAGCGGTAATTTTTGCCTGGCTTGTATCACCCCCATGAAGAATCATGCGCGCGCACCAGCACCCCTGAAGTCCCACCATGCACACACGAGGGCCGACCATGATTATTAGGGGGCTCGGGCACCCTGCTATTTCCCACCCAGACGGTACTGGATACACTTGGGTACAGTTGTTATGGCCTGAAATTACTGGTCCTTCTGCTGGTGGAGGTGATCATACAATGTTTGACGCCTGGGTAAGCCCATTATATAGCATAGTCTGTTATATTTACTGGTACCTGCATTATCGCAGGGTCTCCCATTACGAAATTACAAGTTTCCGAAAGTTTCTTCCTCTTCTCATCTCCTTACAAATCCAACCAACAAGGAAGCAAGCCGTTATATTAATTTACCTAATAGCACTAAACAAAGAAGAAGAGGAGAAAAAAATGGAAAAAAAAAGATTTTCCTGGTATCTCCTGGAGATAATGATTGTTTTCACTGTCTAAGACGGAGAGCAGCCAAATTTCTGGCTGAAGCTATGTAACCAAGTTCAAGTTCAATTTACCTGCCTTATAGCACTAAACAAAATGTAGATAAAAAATTAAAGTTCAAAATAAAAACTTGGCAATTTAGCAAGCTGTTGTTTAGCACTCACATCCAAAACTGTATTGTTTGCTACACCACCATTTGTGTTCTAATTGACTGGTTTAGCAAGACCCTAGCTGTCAACCGGCATGGTAGCTTTGTCCAGATAAAGTAGCAGCCCGTCGTCTACCGCCATAAGACGGGGCTCCCTTCATACCACGCCCCACGAGGCGCTATCATCTTTTTTGTAGCCAGACCCATGCATCACCATGCAAGAACAGAATGGCGGTGCGTCGTTGAAAACAAACGTGGTCCTCTCATCCAGCCTTGTGCCTAGCGCCCACAATCTGATCCTTCTCCACCAATCATATACTACTTAATCCATACAATACAAGTTCTGTGCAGCGTCGCAAGCGACGCTAAAAATTGGCGGAGAGTGTTCGTGACGGAGCGACAGGTGGCAACGGAAGCGAGTTAGTTACGAGACCGTTGGCTGACGTGTCAGGCTTCGTCTCTGTCAGACGGTCGATCGGTCGGTCCGTCAAACGGACAAATGGGTCACCCTGGGGGCTCCCGTCTCCCAGAAGAGGGGGCTCCGCCAATCAAGTTGAACAGGATCCCTACTGCTGCTAACATGGCTGACATGTTCACCAAAGCTCTTTCAAGAGGCAAATTCTGGGATTTCAGGGCTGCCATGGGATGCAAACCCAAGCACCCTGCATAGACTATCTTGCTGCCTGTGCCTTTATGATACTTTCTGGACATCATAATTAAAATTAAGAAGGGGGGGCTTTGCCACATTTGTTAACATATTACCATATTTTATAATATTACCTATCTCAATATGCAGATTACCACATTTTTTAATATTTACCATATTTATTAAAATATGTGTATCTACACAATGCATGTATTAAGAAATGTGGTAATACAGATGTGGTGATAAATGTGATGCACCACTGTATGCTCCATACTTTTCTTCAGCCTCATCTACCCCAAGCTCATCATCGAGCCCAGTAGGGCACCAGTCAAAATGTAATAATTACAATCATCACCATCATCATCAAAATAAAATTAAAACCAGTATTTATTGTGGAGGGTACTGATCTGCGTCTTCTACTCCATCCACTGAGGTAACATCATCTTATACCCTGAACGCAAATACCCTAAATCCTGGTAGCCTAGTAACCTCAACATTAATATCCTAAACCCCAATACCATAAGCCCTAATACCCTATACCCTAAACAGCACGAGCGTCTACACCGGCGCTTCCATCTCATCTCCACCAGCGCTCCGTCGCCCCTTTATTTGTTTGACTGCACCTTGACAGCATGAGCATCTGCACCAGCACTTCTGCATGGGCATCACCAGCGCTCTGCCTACCCTTTATGTGTTTGACTGCACCTTGACAGCATGAGCATCTGCATCTGCACCGCCTTATGATCTTCACACCAGCGCTCCGCCTGTCCTTCATGTGTTAGACTGCACCTCGACAGCGTGAGCGTCTGTACCAGCGCTGCCATCCGATCTCCACCAGCGATCGGCCTACCCTACATTTGTTTGGATGCACCTTGACAGCTTGAGCATCTGCACCGCCATCTGATCTCCACCAGCGCTCCGCCTGCCCTTCATGTGTTTGACTACCTTGGCAGTGTGAGCGTCTGCACCAGCACTACTGTCATCGGATCTCCACCAGTGCTCCGCATGTCCTTTCTTTGTTTGGATGCACCTGGACAGTATGGGCATCTGCACCAGCACTTTTGCATGGGCATCACCAGCGCTCCGCCTGCCCTTCATGTGTGTGACTGCCTTGGCAGTGTGAGCGTCTGCACCAGCACTGTCATCGGATCTCCACCAGTGCTCTGCATGTCCTTCATTTGTTTGGATGCACCTTGGCAGCGTGAGCCTCTGCATCTGCACCACCTCCTGATCTCCACCAACGCTAGCTCAGTCCGACCTTCATTTGTTTGACTGTCTGACGCTCTCCATTTGCATCGTCTATGTCTGCATTGTTTACACCATGCATGGTCTGTCGCCATTGTCTGTGTTGTCTATGTCTGTATTGTCTCATCATGCATGGTCTATTGCCATCATCTGTGTCATCTATGTCTGCATTGTCTACATCATGCATGGTCTGTCGCCATCGTCTGTGTCGTCTATGTCTGCATAGTCTGTCTCCATTGTCTGTGTCGTCTATGCCTGCATGGTACATGTCATGGTCTGTCGTCATCCTCTTAGTCGTCTATGCCTGTATACATGGTATGTCTTCATTATCTTCGTTGTCTATGTCTACATAGTATGTCTTCATCGTCCCAGTCGTCTATGGAAAACGGTCAGTTTCTAACGCATACACATTTTATAGATCAAGATAATTTAATGAAATTATTGACAATAATTGCACCTATTATTCCTGTTAAGTCCATGTTGTATAAAGTTGATTCCTTCACTTGATGCATGCCTTCAACAACCGTGTGCCTTTTTTTGTGTGAAAGGATTTCTGATAAATTCCATAAATTAAAGCACTTTCAGTGCTGGTCAATTCAGCTCATTCAAGCACTCACCCTAGGAGGTGGGTCTCCCCACACAAACCTGCGACACCGAGGATTCAGTTTGAATGGCGTTGCCACTCCTACAAAAGAGTAGGCGCACTTAGGGTCGGCGGGCCTCTGACTTTAAAAACAAATGGTACGCTGTTGTCATATTGGCGGTAGCCCTAACAGCTGCCGTGCATGGTGGTCTGTATTCATCCTATGTGTTGTGTATGCCTGCATTGCCTTTATCATGGTATGTTTTCATAGTCTTAGTCGTCTATGTCTGCTACAACCTGGTGCGCTGTTGCCATCTTCGCGGTAACCCTACCAGCTGCCATGCATGGTGGTCTGTCTTCATCCTATGTGTCGCCTATGCCTGCATTGTCTGCACTGTTTCTTTTGGGGGCTACGCATAGCAGCTTCTAGGCAGCTCCTTTCACCCATCCTTGAGCCAAACCTGAAGCTAGCTAGTGCGTCTGAAAGCTGACATGACAGGCATTCAAATGCAGCTGACAATTGTGGGCTTGACCCAGTGGCTGGCTAAAGGAGCTGGCTGGAAGCTGCCATGCGTAGCCCAAAAATGAAACAGTGATTGTCTGCATCATGGTTTGTCGTCAGTGTCTTAGTCATCTATGTCTGCAGCTGCATGGTCTACATGGCAAGTCTTCATCATCTCAGTCGTCTGTGTCTACATGGTATGTCTTCATCGTCCCAGTTGTCTATGTCTGCTAAAACCTGGTACACTGTTGTCATATTTGCGGTAGCCCTACCAGGTGCCGTGCATGGTGGTCTGTCTTCATCCAATGTGCCGTGTATGCCTGCATTGCCTTTATCATGCATGGTATGTTGTCATCGTCTCAGTCGTCTATGTCACCAGCCTGCTTCTGCATTGTCTGCATCATGTTTTGTCATCATTGTCTTAGTCGTCTATGTCTGCAGCTGCATGGTGGTCTGTCGGCATCGTCTAAGTTGTCTATGTCTTCAGCTGCATGGTCTGCATGGTTTGTCGTCATCGTCTTAGTCGTCTATGCCTACATGATATGTCTTCATCGTCCTAGTTGTCTGTCTACTACAATCTGGTGCGCTGTTGTCATCATGTCTGTAGCCCTAACAGCTTCCGTGTATCTAAGTGATCCTCCTATTTCTACCTGTGACTTCTATGTCTGCTACAACCTGGTGCGCTTTTGCCATCTTGGCTGTCTAGCGTCCTCTTCATCATTATCACCCCTTCTGCTTCTGGAGTCACCATTATCGCCCCTCTTCATCTTACCCATCACTACTGTCTAGTGTCTTTTTCATCCTCATCACCTACCCTTTCTGCTTCTGGAGTCACCACTATCGCCCCTCTTCATCTTACCCATCACTACTGTCTAGTGTCTTTTTCATCCTCATCACCTACCCCTTCTGCTTCTGGAGTCACCACTATCGCCCCTCTTCATCTTACCCATCACTACTGTCTAGTGTCTTTTTCATCCTCATCACCTACCCCTTCTGCTTCTGGAGTCTCCACTATTTCCCCTCTTCATCTAACCCGTCACTGCTGCCTCGTAGCTTCTTAATAATCATCACCCCTTCTGATTCTGGAGTCACCACTCTTGCCCCTCTTCATCTAACCCGTCACTGCTGCCTAGTGCCTTCTTCTTCATCGTCACCCCTTCTGATTCTGGAGTCACCATTCTGTTGGCCTGCTTGCCCCTCTTCATCTACCCCATCACTGCTACCTAGTAGCATCTTCATCATCATCACCCCTTCTACCTCTGGCATCACTACTATGGCGGCCTGCTTGCCCTTCTTCATCTACCCCTCCACCGTTGCCTAATGGCTTTCTCTTCATCATCATCACCCCTTCTGCTTCTGGCGTCACCATTCTGGCGGCCTGCTTGCCCCTCTTCATCTATCCCACCCCTGCTGCATAGTGGCTTCTTCATAATCATCACCCCTTATGCTTCTGGAGTGACCACTATTGCCCCTCTCCATCTACCCCACCACTGCTGCCTAGTTGCTTCTTTATCAACATCACCCCTTCTGCTTCTTGATTCACCACTATTGCCCCTCTTCATCTAACCCATAACTGCTGCCTAGTGGCTTCATCATCATCATCACCATCCCCCTTTCTGCTTCTGGAGTCACTTCTATGGGGGCAAGCAGGCCGCGCTTGCCCCTCTTCATCTATCTCATCACTGCTGTCTAGGAACCCCGTGCACCGGCACGCTTACATTTACCCCCCTCTATCTGACTCCCTCGCCACTGCCCCTACACAAGGCATAGTGAGTCGTGTGGTCACCACACCTGCCATCCTACACTGCAACATGTGCTGTCCAGAACCGTAGTCGCGATTCATCTTCGCAAAGCTCTTCATTTGTTTCAATGCCTGAAATTATCCATGTTTATGCCATCATGGTCTACTTGCCACAGCCCTTACCTAAGGCACAGTGATTCGTGTGGTCACCACATCTGCCATCTTACTCTGGAACAGATGCTGGCTGGATCTGGAGTCACAATTCATCTTGGCAAAGCTCTTCATTTGCTATAATGCCTGAAAGTATCCATCTCTATGCCATCATGGTCTACTTACCACAGCCCCAACTTAATGCACAGTCATTCATGTGATCACCACACCTGCCATCCTACAATACAACAAATTATGGTCTGGCCCTGAGTCAGAACTCATATTGATATAGATTGGGCAAGGATAGGAGTCTGGATTTGTGTTGTTGAATGATCAGTGCATGGTGTTATGTTGTTGATTTATTAATGTCGATTATTATGGTGTTGATTTATTAGTCTATACTATTATGGTGTTAGTTGATTACCGATAGTGTGTAGTATTTTGTTGTTGTTATATGATTGTATATTATTTTGTTTTTGATGACTGGTGTCTATTATTATGGTGTTGATTTATAAGTGTATATTATTATGTTGTTGATGTATTTCCGGTAGTGGTTATTATTATGGTATTGATTTATTGATTGATTAGAGTTTATTATTATGGTGTTGATTTATTAGTGTCTATTATTATGGTGTTGATTTGCTAATGTCTCTTATTATGGTGTAGATTTATTAGTGTCTCTTATTATGGTGTTGATTAGTGTCTATTATAATAGTGTTGATTTGCTAATGTCTCTTATTATGGTGTAGATTTATTAGTGTCTCTTATTATCGTGTAGATTTATTAGTGTCTCTTATTATGGTGTTGATTTATTAGTGTCTATTACTATGGTATTGAATGATTGGTGTGTAGTGTTATATTGATGATTATTGGTGTCTGTTATTATGGTGTTGATTTACTAGTGTCTATTATTATGTTGTTGATTTATCAGAGTGTATATCTAAAATCTAGCTCGCTGGAATGGTCTGTGCTCTAGTAGATCCCCAAACATGCAGGATACAAGTGAGGGCCGGTTTTGTCATGGAGTGTTAAGAGTCCTGCTGGAGTGCTGGGTCGAGCATCATGAGGTTTCTAGTAAAGACTAATACCGTAGTTGCTTGGTGTATTATGCGCTGCTTGTGTGTGCAGGGACTTGGATAAGGGACTCGGATATATTTTTCGATGGTTCAGTTTGTTTACCACCAGACAAGTCAATGGTGTCGTAGGCTGTGCTTGATTGTAGTCCTAGTAGTTTACTACTGCGCAAGTACAGGTACCCCCCCCCCCATCCCCTTTCTGCTGGTGCGCAGTTCCTGCCAAGCCCTAGAGCCTGGACAGCTGCTGAGGACATCAACTGGATAGCTATCTGGTATTATTAGTAGGCTGCGCTGCGTTGGTACTTCTGAACCGGGGTGAAAAACCCCCGTAGTACGTTGCACTGGCAAGGTGTGGCCTCGGTGTCTGGGGCTTCGGCCCGTGGCACCGGTTAGGTTGGGACTTGGGGCATGGTTCCATGCTTTTGCTTTACATGTACTGTCTTCGTTTAAAGCAAATGCATCAAGACAATTATATACTAATTACGCTGTAACTATGTCCATTATCCCCTACTCCTCAGCGCCCCTTAAGCTCTCCCGTACCAACTTGAACTAAGCTACATGGCTCCAGGCAGCCCCTAGCCGAACTAAAATCAACATTCGAAACATCAAGGCTTCTCGTTGCTTGCAGCACACGAAGTAACAATTCAACATACGTGCTCAACACAATTTCAAATCAACCACAGCATATGAGGCTATGCACCAGCCCCCCGCTTCGTCACTTCCCAACTACCGTTGTATACATCTGCTAATTCCTTGTGTACCGTATAGGGAACGACAGTCTGACTGGGCTAAAGTCACCATGTACCGGTATACAATATCATATGATGCAACTTGTATGATGTCATATGATATGCTCATTGCATTTGAAAAGTTATCATTCACTGGGGCATGCCGAAGGTGCATGTAGCCGAGACATCCCCCTAGCAATACCACAGTCTGAGCTGCGCCCTATGGTGTGAAATAGTACTGTTCTGGGAGGGGAGGAGTATGCTGCGTTAGGGGTAAGCTTGAAGTAAGTGGTGTTGAAAAACATTGTTTGTATCATTATGAAATGAAAGAAATGAAATGAGCATCCAGCGGCAAAGGTGAAGCTTAGGCAGAGGTGAACTTGGTGACAGCTTTGGTGCCCTCGGACACGGCGTGCTTGGCAAGCTCTCCAGGCAGGACCAGGCGCACAGCGGTCTGGATCTCGCGGGAGGTGACCGTGGGCTTCTTGTTGTAGCGAGCGAGGCGAGCAGCCTCGGAGGCGATTTTATCGAAGATGTCATTGATGAAGGAGTTTAGAATGCCCATAGCCTTGGAGCTACTGCCAGTGTCGGGGTGGACCTGCTTCAGCACCTTGTAGATGTAGATTTTGTAGGTCTCCGCCTTGGCCATCTTCTTGGCCCTTTTCTTGCCCTCCGCGGTCTTGGCGGGGGCGGCCTTCTTGGCGGGAGCCTTCTCAGCAGCTTTGGGGGGCATTGTGTGTCCTTTTCGGTGTGGGAGTGCGCTTCGGCTCGATGTTCTCGTATTTGTTCGCTTGTCGAACGCGCTGGTGACAGACCCGGATCAGCAGACCGCGTCCAATTCAAACCTTCGTACCGCCACTGACAGCTGGATCAGCAGACTTGAGGGAGAGGCACTACACAGCACGCAGCATCGACAGACGGATCAGCAGACTCGGCGAGAGTCGAGTGGGAATATATGTAGGGGATATATGTATGTACCTAGTGCATGATACTTTCGCACAATCCTCCCTAACAATCAAACTCATCAGAAATGGCAAGAAAGACCGGCAGGGTACTTCAAATGGCAAAAATTGCCAGCGCTTTAGCGCACTTGAAAACAAAAAACTGCGCTTTGTAGTGCAAAAAGCTCAAAAATTGCTTGCAGCGCCCACAAGGGGTTGCAAAAAACTGCGCTTAAAGCGCACAGGGGGTCAAAAAGTCAGCGCTCAAAAGGTGCCGGTGCCCCTGTGTACCTAGCTGCCGTGCTCGAGTACCTGTGTGCTGAGGTGCTGGAGCTCACCGGCAACGCCGCTCGTGACAACAAGAAGAGCAGGATTGTCCCTCGCCATGTTCAGCTGGCCATTCGCAATGACGAGGAGCTGTCCAAGCTACTGGGCTCCGTCACAATCGCCAATGGCGGTGTGCTGCCCAACATCCACTCCGTGCTACTGCCCAAGAAGTCAGCCAAGAAGGAGACCGAGGCTTTGGCTTCCAGTGTCTGGCTCCTCCAAGAGAAAATAAAACGGTGTTTCTTAACACCACCATCGAACTACGAATCGTGACCTTACTTGTCCCCGACCATATGTATGTTATAATTCATTGAACATATGACTCCAGTCAACATACTCCCCAGCCCCCCTTGGTAGGAACTATGACAGGTAGGGGGAAGAAATCCCACACTAACCTAAACCTTCGAATCAAAATCTAGACCATTAACCCCCTGTACTGAAGTGGGCCCCTCTTGGGCTAACTTTTGATTGCGGAGTTATGTGCAGAGCACAGTGACGAGGGGAAGTCGGTGAGGATAAGATCTTTACAGTTAGATAAAGCATTCTATCAATGCGCTATGAGGAAGTACTAAGATGGCGCGGCACCTTAGGGTACCGGCATCAGAGTCCGTGCCATAGCTGGCAGCGGCACTGCAGTACAGTGCAGCATGGCGGGAGACATGTGCACTCTAAGTCACTCTAGGTGAACCGGGAAAAACCCGGTGAATAACATCCCCCCCAATTCCTGGTATTCTTCATACTGAAGAATTCCAGGAATTAGAGGAGTCAAAAACTAGAGTGACAATTAAAAACTATTATGCAGGTACAATAAATTTGTAACTCATCAGGCTTGTCAAGAAGTCAAAGATAAAATTATACCGACTGTGGCAAGGCGGGCTGACTTAGTAAAGGTGGTAATCATATCTAAAGAACTCTCAATCACTGATCTAGGTTGGCAGCTTAAAGATCTGCCATGGAGGTACAGACTTAAACTGGATAGAAGAGAGCAGTCAGTCATGATGCAATCAATCAATATCTAGGGAAAAGTCTGAATCTTGGATCTGTCAGGGAAGGTCTAGAATGGACTGCATAAGAGCTGCAGGAAGCTGCATGATTAATCAAGCTGTAGGGAACACTACTTAGGAATGCTGCAGGGTAGCTACAAGGTGTCAGCAGCTACTTGGGGCTGCGAGGTGGCTAGGGTCGCTGCAGGAGCACAAGGAGCGGATAAGAAGATGTAGTGACGGTAGGAATGCTAAGGCTGGTGGGATCTGCCTGGTCATTGCAGATCAACGTAAGCATAACTATGAATGATGCAGGAAATGCAAGGGCTGCAGGAAATACAACTGATGATGTCTGTGCCAAGCTCCCCCATAATTTGGGAGTGAAGGCTCAGTACAGAAGTGCTAAATTAGAATCGGGCAGGCATCATGTTGTCAGCATGAAAACATCGAAGGGGCAGAAACTTGAACTGCACTTGGGTAAGTACATGTGGCAGTACGGGGCAGATCATGAATTAATTCCTAGAGTGTTCATTACTATTTGTTTAACAGATGGTGGGGATTATCAAATCGCACTATGTAAATATGCCATGAGGTTGATTATGCACTGCATGGAAGGTACATTGAATCTGCAGGTCAAAATTATTGCTGCTGGGTAGCTGCAGGGAGTTGAGGGAGTTGTATTATCGCCTAGACAACACTATGGCTGTAGGGGTATCAGGTCACCTTAGGCTGTAGGAGCAGTACATGGGCAGTACGCTAGTGCTGTACAGCACTGTAGTTTGGTGCATGTAGATCAGCACACGAGGGTATCGCTCGCTTAGGATCTTCATGCAAAGGATCTGTAGTACAACATTGCACAGCAGTTCAATACATGAGTATATTAGCACATGGGCAATACGCTAGTGCTATATAGCACTGCAGTTTGGTGCATGTAGATCATCACACGAGGGTATCGCTCGCTTAGGATCTGCATGCAAAGGATCTGCAGTACAGCATTGCAGTTCAGTGCACAGCAGTTCAGTACAGCAGTACATTAGCACATGGGCAGTACGCTAGTGCTGTACAGCACTGCAGTTTGGTGCATGTAGATCAGCACACGAGGGTATCGCTCGCTTAGGATCTGCATGCAAAAGATCTGCAGTACAGCATTGCAGTTCAGTGCACAGCGATCCAGTACAGCAGTACATTAGCACATGGGCAGTACGTTAGTACCGTACAGCACTTCAATCTGTGCAGTACAGTACATCAGTAGGTGGCTGTGCATCAGTGCATCAGGATTGCAAGTTATTAGTGCACCAGTGCTTCTGTACATCAGCACATGGGCAGTACGTTAGTACTTGTACAGCGCTGCAGTTTATTGCATGTAAATCAGAACACAGGGAGTAAATGAGTCTCTTATGCTAATGTTCCCCCCTTTCCCTCTCATTTACTGGTCAGTAATCCGATTCCTATAGAAAGGCGCAATGCCTTGAGGTGCCTACGGCTGGTGGGCAGGGAGGACAGGGGGTACGTGGATGTCTGTGGATGAGTGTGGATGAGTGTGGATGTGATTGTGCAAAGCTCAGCAGTGTTGGCATGAGTCTGGTGCTTGTCGCATTCAGGGGGAAGAGGTGGGACACGTGGTTGGATAGGTGTGTGGGTGAAAGTGTGATCCCAATCAGTTGAGATTGATGGGGTCATCATGTCACTATTGTGGATGACAGGAATGCAGGCCGTGGTTGTAATGGTGTCTTGCTGGATGGAGCAGGATGAGATCACAGTGGCAGATGGTTCTGTCGTGGAGGTGGATGTGGGGTTTGTGTTTAGATCCCCCTCATGCAAGTCGTCAGGGTTGACATAAGGGCTAAGTGCTGGAGGGGGGGCATGAGTGGCAGTCTGTGGGGTCCTTTTGTTCTCGTATGCAAGGATCAGTGATGCAACTGTCATAGGGACATCAACAACAACATCAAGCACGGATGCGTATGAGGGAGTGTGAGTGCCTGGTGTAGTTGATACAAATGTGGGGATGTTCATCAGATCTTGTTTCAGAGAAAGGACATGTGTGACAGAAGTGTAGTCATCATGGGTTGCATCAGGTACACTTGTATGAGGGAGGACAGGATTGTTAGACAGTTCCCCCCCATGCAAGTTTGCACTGTCAACGACAGTGGATCTGGGGCTGTTGTCCCGAATTGTTGCATTTGCAGACATCAGAGAAACGGCTACAACAGCAGGCACAGGCGTGCAAGCAAGGGCAACAGTCGGGACAGGTCGATGATGTTCGGCCATGACAGGGTTGATCTTTCCAAAGTGCAATCTGAGGTCTCGCAGTAATTTTGCCGCAACGTCTGTGTGCGTGGCAAACATTTGAACAAGGGTAGTGGACAATGAGTTGACTATATACCTAAATGCTACGGCGTTTGCATAGCGACAGATTCTAGCGTCAGGATAATCCTCTCTGTCGGGGTATTGGTCATCATCAGTATCATCATCATCATCATCATAGTAACCGAGAGGTGATGGCTCATGGTCCGGCTGGTAATCAAGCATAGCATATGCCTTGATGAACTTGCTATAAGGGGCATTTGCGATGTCATGGCAGATAGCTGAGTACCACTCACCAAAATCCTTGACTGGTTCATAGACGTTGAAATGGGCAGGCTCAATCTCGCTCAACCTCAAAGGTTCAGGATAGGGCCTCCACATTGGGGAGGTGTTGATCTGAAGTTCGAGGTGACCACCTTGGCGATCAGGAGGTGCCCCCCATCAGGCGATTGCCGGATAGGATCCGTCAAGTGTGGCCACGGAGGGCGTTGGGATCGATGACAGAGAGTGGTATTTGAGCGGCGGAGAGGGGGGGGGGGGGGGGGGGGGGGGGGAGAATGCGGAGGGGTAGGAGTTTTGGGAAGACGGAGATTGCGATGCAACGGGAGATGAGAAATAGTGAGGGTGGTTGGAAGAGAAGTGAGGGTAGGAGGTTGGACAAAGCGGTGAAAAACTGCGAAGCAATATAGTTGGGAAAAATTGAAATCTGGTGGGGGCGGGTTGGAGGTGGAGGCCAACTGGGGAGAGAACGGGAGGGTGTGAGTGGTCAGGAGGTGGTTGAGAGCGGCTGAGGTTGCTTATGCAACGGGACGTGGGAGGGGAGGGGGTGGGGTGGGTGGGTGGGTGGGTGGGTGGGGGGGGGGCGCAGTGGCCTTGGAGTCTTGGGTTGTCGGCGGGTTGGCTGTATGACAGCTTGATTGCTCGATGGAGCGTAGTCGATCCGGATGGCGGATGATGTTGTGCACAAAAATCGAGTCCCAAAGGGAAGGTTAATGTCACAGGGTTGGACAGGCTTACTCGATCCTTTCAAATGTAGCGCTCCGCACGACAACAATCGAAATGTCCTTTGCTCGGATTACCGTTAAAGCAGAAGGCCAATCTAGCAGCGAAGGGACCGTAAACTTTTGATTCCGGAGTTATGTGCAGAGCCTCTTTAGCGATTACAATGGTCTGGTGGTAGACCAGATTGCTAAGGAACGAAGAGTCGGGGGTTAGACTCCCCCTTCGGTCGCTCTTGGCGTTGCAGGTCGTCGTCACCCGCGATGGTAGCTTGTCCAATTGAGGTAGGGGACTGCTCCCTACCCGCGTACGACGGGCTCCCTTAACACCACGCCCCACCAGGCGTTATCATTACCTTTTTTTGCAGAGCACAGTGACGAGGGGAAGTCGGTGAGGATAAGATCTTTACAGTTAGATAAAGCATTCAATCAATGCGCTATGAGGAAGTACTGAGATGGCGCGGCACCTTAGGGTACCGGCATCAGAGTCCGTGCCATAGCTGGCAGCGGCACTGCAGTACGATGCAGCAGGGCGGGAGATCTGTGCACTCTAAGTCACTCTAGGTGAACCGGGAAAACCCGGTGAATAACACTAACTTCCCATCACCACTATGACATTCAGTGCAATCTTGAAAGGCGGGATTAGTCTTGGCAATTGAGTTATACACAGCCTTTCACAACAGCAAAATCCTCTGAGCGTACGCAAACCTGTCCTTGTGCGTGGGTGGAAATCAGGGTCGTTCAGGGGACTCCAAGATCTGCATTTTGAGTCGCAGCCAGTTTCGATATCTGCAACGTTTTGAATAATCCTGGGCGGGATCCATAGCTGGGATGTGGAGACCATTTAATCACCCCGCTCTCGGTACACGCACAAGAAATTTACAAACAACTGTTTTCCAAAGCGGTTTCGAGTCAAATCTGATTCGGTCCCAGCTGGCTTGCATTTGCCAAGGTGACTGACGACGACTGGTAAATGGTGAAGGTAACGAAGTACACATCCCGCGTCCATGCATACATGCATGATGAGTTGATAACCTATACAAGGCCTTCGTAATACTTAGTGCAAGTAAGGAAGCGCATTACTTTTGCCGTGCAGTTTTGATCGCCGTTTTATTAAAAAACAGTTTTGCCAAGAGTTATTATTGCAAATTCCGTGTGCGTGTACGATAGCAAATGGGGTTGACACACCCACGCATACATCACACATGTGTAGAATAACTACTGGTAGTGTATTGCACTTGACCTACCTTCCATCAACTCAAGGATCGTCCTCATTACCATCTCGCTCTTATCACACTTCACATTAATGGCCGTGGCGTTGCCCAGTCTGAAGTCCAGGAGGCGCAAAGCCAAATGCAAGAGATACAGGGGATCCAGCGCAAAACATCCAGCTCGCAATCTAATGGGGAGGAGGGTGGGGCGGAAAGGGGGAATAGGGTCTGTACCTGTATTCAGTACTGATCAGGGCCAGGGGGAGGTGTATGTCTATGAATGGACCTTCTAATGAAGTTATAATAGCTTATTTTCGTTGACTGCAGCTTGTAAGCTTCTATCAATTGACTCGTCGCACCGAGCACTACTTGTCATGATACCTATATGTATATGTATGTAAACGTCCCTCCCAGGGCAGTGTAAAAAATTCAAGCAGCTGCGCCCCATTTCCCCCCATTCCAAAGACCTGGTTACTGACGGATTTCGGGCCTGGTTACACAAGATCTACACATGGTTTACACACCCAGCTACAGAGGGTTTACACACCTAGTTACGTAGGGTTTACCGACCACGTTACAGAGGGTTTACACACCTAGTTACGGAGCGTGTACAGCCATACTTACAGAGGGTACACACACCTTGTTACAGAGGGTTTACAGCCATACTAACTGAGGGTTTACAGCCATACTTACAGAGGGTTACAGAGGTCTGTAAACCAGAGTATGTAACTACTATGTACCAAAGTATGTAAGCATTTACAGGCCGTTTACAGCCCGTGAGGTTTAGCTCGTTTCTACCGTACCCCAACAGTGTGTTAACGGTCTGTAACCAAAGTCTGTAAATAGAGTAGAGTACAGGTTTACAGAGCGTTTACAGCGTTTACCCATGTAAACCCACTATAAAACCTCTGTAATGGGGTCGGTAAAGGGCCCGACTATTGATAGTGAGGGTAGTGTAGGATGAAACCGAAGGGGATGGAAACCGTAGGGACTAGGGACATGGAGGCCTATGTGGCTATGTTCCAACAAATAGTAGGGGGCCCTGGCGAGGGTAGTGAGGGTAGTCCATTCGGTGCAGGGGCGGGGCGCGGGTGCGGCCCTCACTCATCGCTCATCCAGGCTGGGCACACGTCTCCGCGTCCTCCCGCGCGAGCTCCCGCCGGCAAGCGTTTGCAGTATCGGGGTGAGCCGTCGGCGATTTGGTGACGGCGATTAGGCGGTTTGCCGTACCAACGAACAACTGCGAACTTTCTCAATACGCGCTTTCACGGCCTCTCCCTGCTACTCTTGTTGATTTTCTGCACCTTTTATTAGCAGGAAGAGGTCGTGAAAGCGCGTATTAAGAAAGTTCGCAGTTGTTCGTTGGTAAAGCAAACCGACTAATCGCCGTCTCCGATTCGCCGACGGCTCACCCCGACACCCGTCTGCAGCTGCAGTTACAGGTGCCAACTGGCATGCCAGTGCCGAAAACCTTGCGCTGCGCTGTACAGAGTGCCGAAGATATGACACAGCTGTCGGTTAGGAACGAAATATGATTTTCATAAACAGCACAGATGTCACTCAGATCTTGTTTCGGATTGTGATTCAATCACTCGGTCCTAAATCACACGGACTCACTAGACACCTGAAATGTACATGTTTCGATCTGACTGTACGCAGTCCTAGATCACACCGGCCAACGAAAGCTGGAAGATGGGAGTTACTGTGCTGCTGTCACTTGACCTCCTCCAGCCCCCGATTGACGTCCCACCTAGCTACCTTCACCCCCCGATTGACCTACGCCACTTCCCGATTGACCCCTTGACCCACCGATTGAGGTGCTAGACCCCCTCCGTTTGATGTTCGCAAGAAAGGACAGCACAACAACTGAACCACATTCCCGTTGGTAAGTTATTGTATTATACTGCCGCAATTGCAAAATCTGGCTGCGGCACGCCGGTGCGCCGGTGCTGCTTACAGCACCGACTTGCATTCTCAGGCAGGACATTTATCGCCGAGCCCGCAATTCTCTGACGGCCTGGTATTATTTGCTGACCCCCTCCCACAAAATTGGTCTCCAGGTCCCGAATTAAACCCGCTACCCCTAAGCCCTACCAACTGTCATGAGCTATTCGATTAGCCATTCGTAGTGCGTCAGACCCATCCCCAAAGAGGATTCGAGCACGAGCAATCGCACGAGGTTGGGGTTGAGTGGGACGACCTCTTCGACTTTAACCTTGGCACCTTGGAGCAGCCCGACGCGGAACCTCATCCATATCAAACTCGGAATCAATCATCGCTTCATTCTGCGGCTGCGACTGTGGATTATGTGCGCTCGCATGTTTCGCTCCCGCCAGGTGGGTGGTACTGCTCAGCCAAGATCCAGCTATTCCTTGGGAGTTGGCCTACGATGCTTTATCCCGTTTGCCCTCGTTTTGTCGGGTAGCCTGATATGCCAACTGTTCTGCATGAATAGTTTGATTTGATCATGGTGACGCGTGATAATCGATGGTGTTTTCCCCTCTCCCAACTCTGACCTGTTCCCAAAATCCCCACCCCTTGCAGGTGCTGTGCAGCGTCCTGCTGGAGTGATCCCAGCCAAAATTAGGAGTATTAGCGAGCCTGGTGCACGTTTCGGCTGCAAACCAATTCAATCAGGGTCTTTCAGCAAGCTTCCAAGTACTCCCTCGGTCATACCTTGGTTCGTGCTGCGTACCCCAAAGTCTGTATTAAAATAAACATTCTCCAAGAATCGTGCTTGCACAAGCGCCGCTGACGGTGAGACAAAAATTGGATGTTCGAATTTTGTCCTGTAGCGGAGTGCTACTTGCTTTGCATGCGCCGAGTGACGTGTTGCGGGTTCGATGAAAGGGGGATCTGGTCCCATGGGACAGGGATTACCTTAGCTAAGGTAATTCCTATTCCCCTTCACGGCTTAATATTCCCTCTCTGATCTTGACAGGCCCTGCGCGAGCGCTCTTTGGCGACGCCAAGATGTCAGGCATAACTGACCAGGAAGAGGGGGTTGCTGGAGCAGGTGAGCGTTGTTGGGAGTTTGTCCCTGGGTGCCGAATTTGAGGTTGCGTATACTGCATACCTGGCGGGTTTCCAAACCTCGAACTCCATCTTCTCGTGACTTCGCAATTTGACTCGGGGGCTGCAACAACGGAACCAGGCAGGGATCGAAGATTTTGCCCCCATCAATGCTCGCTGCCCCTATCGCGGCCACTACAGCCGTTTCTGATACAGCACTTATGTTTCAAGCATGCTGACCTGTACACCTCACATCCGTGCTGCAGTTCAATGTGGAGATATCCCCCCAGACCTCTTACCCAGCATCTTGGAGAGGGTCACACGAAAGGGTAAGGGAGGACGGCAGCCAGCAGCAGATCCCCGAACTCTACCTGGTGTTGACCCCAAGAGGGCCAAGCGCATAATCGCCAACAGGTAAGCACGCTGGATGAGGAGCCTCTCACGAAACTGCACTCTAACTCAGGTCTTACTCATCAATTGCATTTACGCACCTTGGGATATGTACAGTACAGGATATGTATTGCTTACCAGATAGCCATTGGGTAACAGGATGTGTATTGCTCACTAGAGAGGCATTGATTAACATGATATGTACTGAGGACCACATGCTGTGGACCATGTGGGCCGCCTTCAACCCAATGAAACCTTATCCTAAACACCTGCTGCGGCCCCCTGTACTGGGTCCTGAGTGGGGGTAGGAGTGTGACTGAGTGGGAGTGGGAGTGTGTGCTGCTGTGCCCCCCTGTACTGGATCCTGAGGGTGTCCTGGGTCCTGAGTGGGAGTGGGAGTGTGTACTGCTGCGCCCCCGTGTACCAGATCCTGAGGGTGTACTAGGTCCTGAGTGGGAGTGGGAGTGGGTACTGAGTAGGAGTGGGAGTGTACTGCTGCGCCCCCCTGTACTGGATCCTGATTGTGTACTGGGTCCTGAGTGGGAGTGTGTACTGAGTGGGAATGGTAGTATGTGCTGCTGCTTTCCCCTGCTCTGGATCCTGAGGGTGCACTGGGTACTGAGTGTCAACCAGCCTGGCATGCCCCGCATTCCCAACCAGAACTTCTTACCTCAGTAGGACTTTCTCCGCCTTTCTATCTGAATCCTCAGTGGGCGCTTTGTTGTGTACGTGCTGCCACTTTCTGGGGTGAATATCCTGTCAATAAAATAAAAAAATAAAAAACCCTAAAGAATGTCAAACTGCAACTGCTGATCAAATGTTGAGCGCCCCACTGATCTTGAATCACCCTTACTTGCACTTGTGAAGGGAGAGTGCAGCTCGATCGAAGCTAAAGCAAAAGGTCCTAATGGAGACTTTGAAGACTAGGCAGGATGTGTTAGTGACGCAGCGTATGACAGCTCAGGAGGAGCTGGATCTCTTACGCCGTATGTGTAGAGATCTGCAATCTAAGAACGCTCAGTTGGAGGCTCGGATCAAGATGCTAGAGTCATCCAGAGCCCACGCCTCACAATGCGTCATGGACGTGGACAGGGACCAAGCTGGCCCATCTGGGTCTGGCTTGGCATCAGCCTCACCTCACAACCCCTCTCTCTCGCTTGATGACCAGACCCTAGCTGGCATCAGCACCTTGGCCAGCATGGCAGCCTGCCGTGAGCGCAGTCAGCCACCACCACTAGCGCAGCAGCGGCACTCCCCACAGCTTTGGACTCCATCCATACCAGGAGAGCCGCCAGGGGCCAGCAGGGATACTATCCTTGAAGTCCTGCAAGCCCAGCACCTCCAGGCTCAGCAGCAGCAGCAGCAGAAGGATCAGCAAGCCCAGCATCTACACCCTCAGCAGCAGGAGCAGCAAGAGCAGAAGGCACCAAGGCATTCCAAGGCAGGCTCAAGACAGGCATCTGTGTCCAGGCCTCAGCCACAGCTCCTGCAGCCCGCAAAAGATCAGAGCCCATTCTTCAGTTCTCGACCCTTCGGCTCCCCTGATCCAACAGCTCCCCCATCCTTCTCCTCTGTCTGGCCTGCCTTCTCTGCTGCCCCACCTTGTTCGGCTGCCCTTGAATCCATACTCAAAACTTTCCCCGGGCACCCTGGCTCAAGCCACCCCCCTAGCAGTGGCGCTATGGACATTGTAGGTCGTAGCAGTGGACAAGTGTGGCCCACACCCTCCTTGATCACACCTGCTCTCGCACCTCCACAACCTAGGCGTAGCAGAGACCCCAACTCTGAGTAGCATCACAACCACGCGGCTTCCTGCGTTTGACTTCCAATTAGCATCCTCTAACTTCAAGTCAGCTGTCTCCAACGCCCTTCTTCCATCCTACCTAACCAACTTCCAACCAACCTAGCCAAGTCAGCTGTCTCCAACGCCTGTCTTACATCGTTCCTAACCAACTTCCAACCAACCTAACCAAGTCAGCTGTCTCCAACACCCGTCTTCCATCCTACCTAACCAACTTCCAACAAACCTTACCAAGGCAGCTGAATCCAACGCCCAACTTCGAACATTCAAATCAACTTCCTCATGAGTTGAATTTGAATTGTTACATAGTTTCAGCCAACTCTGGGTTGTTCACCATCTTCCAACTCCGATTCCCCCCATGCGATACTCTCAAAAACCAGGGAGCACAGTAAGCGGGTTAGACAGTTTAAAGACTTGTCTAGGTCGAATAGGCCCTCGTTAGTAACTCACACTTTCAATATCTGAATCCTGTGCGTATCAAGTGGGGGAACAATTCCAAGCTTGTTCAGAGGGTAAGAAGAAGAATTGTTACAAGGTTCTGTACGCCGGCAATTCGGCGTCTAACCGTCTGCAGAATACAATATTACCCCCCGCGCGATTATTAGGAAACCAGGGTTCTAACGCATGCCGGTTATAGACATGTCCAAGTCTAGACACCGACCGTTTAACAACTTGTCAAGGTCAAGAGGGTTAAGTCTCTGGGTCACTAGGCGCATCTGTTCATGTTGCTGCTCTGTCTTACTTGTCAGGAGACTGCACATACCTACTGACACATTGGGTTAGCTTTTGTTTGTACCCCCTAGACACAGTGTTTTTCTTTTCAGCTACGAGCAGCAGCTTCTAGGCAGCTCCCTGAGCCAGCCACTGGGCTAAGTCCCCAAAATTGACAGATCTGGACAGCGGATGCTGTCAGCTTTCAGACTCACTAGGTTGCATTAGCTTTCACTGGATAGCCTGTCAGGGGAGCTTCCTAGAAGCTGCTGCTTTTAGCTTTAGAGAAAAATACTGCTTAGACACATGTGGCTATCAGCTGCTTCTGTAGGGGTGAAGAAGCATGTCTTCATTGTCGAGGTGGAACATCATGACCAATCTTGCAGTCGCCCAATTCAAGACGCTTTGCACGGAGAAGGAAAACAGTGTTTGTTATTGCCGTGGAATTCATGGTCATCTGGTGCGTCTGTAGGGGTGAAGAAGCATGTATTTATTGTCTAGAGACTGCAAGACCTTGCCAGCAGGGTTCTGCATTTTGACAAATTGGTCAGCGCTTGAAGCGCACTAACGTCAAATTGCTCTGCGCTTGGTAGTGCAAAAAGCGCAAAAACTGTGCGCTGCGCCCACACGGGGTTGAAAAAACTGCGCAAAATGCGCAGTGGGGCTCAAAAAGTGTGCACAAAATCGCGCTGCCGCGCACGCTTTGCACTACCCTGCTTGCCAGTCTCTTTATTGTCTACGCCTTGTCAGTCTGGAGGAATGTAGTATAGAGACTGCAGATGCCTCCTTCACAAAGGGTTGGCTTTTGTTAGCACTGTTTTGTTTTGTGCGATGCATGGCCATTCCGTCGCTGCAAAGCGGCGCATTTGCCCTGCAAAACTAGTCAGAAATGCCCCCCCTAACCTCCCGGGCTCCGCGCTTAGCGAGGTTTGGGGGGCAGCGCGTCTCACTGGGGTCGCACCGAGTCGCTCAATTCAAGACGCGTCTCGCGAAGAAGAAAAACAGTCACTGTTAGTGCCATGCAACTCATGGTCATCTGGTGCATCTGTAGGTGTGTTGACGCATGTCTGTAGAAATACAGAAGTAGGCTGCACATGTCTCCTTTACATAGGGTTGGCTTTTGTCAATACCATGCAACTCATGGTCAGTTGGTGCACCTTTAGGGGGTGTAGAAGCCTGTCTGTATAAATACAGAAGTAGACTGCACATGCCTCCTTCACATAAGGTTGGCTTTTGTCAGTACCAAGCAACTCATGGTCAGTTGGTGCACCTTTAGGGGGTGTAGAAGCCTGTCTGTAGAAATACAGAAGTAGACTGCACATGCCTCCTTCACATAAGGTTGGCTTTTGTCAGTACCAAGCAACTCATGGTCAGTTGGTGCACCTTTAGGGGGTGTAGAAGCCTGTCTGTAGAAATACAGAAGCGGAATTTATGCTCTGAAGCATTGTAGTGCACAAGCGACAACATAGAGGAAACACTAGGCTAAGAGACTGTGCATTTCGTGCAGTATTAGTATGTAGTATTAATCGGCTGTCCATGGACATGTTTTTCCAAGCGCCTAGATTCCTTCGAATCTTCATGGGCGGTCGTAATCAAGATTGGCTTGGATTGTGACATGGTTTTCAGCCAACTCTGGGCTGCTCACCGTCTTCCATTTCCAAGCCCCCCCATGCGATACCCACGGAAACCAGGGAGCACGCAAGTGGATAAGTCAGTTTCAAGACCTGTCCAGGTCAATGGGCAGTAGTAATCAATGGCAAGGAATGCTTCTGGCATGTCACAAGATGAGGATGCTTTGACTGTTTCATTTCTTGCAAACATAAATCTCCTGGCTGTGTTCCTGGCTACAAACTCTATCTTCCTGAGTTCTATGCCCTGCAATTTGTCAGAGTGGTGAACTACAGAGATACGAGTGCTATATCGGCATCTTGATCAAGATGCCAATATAGCACTCGTGTCTCTGTAGTTCACCACTCTGACACGATTAGATCCCAAGGGATGACAGTCGACTCTGTAGTATTCCCAATTTGATACCAACCTAGATCCACAGTAGGTGGTGGTCAGTTAAGGTGTTCTATTTAGCCAGACGCACACGTCTGCAGCACTATTTTATTTTCGGCTAGGGCAGCAGCTTCGAGGCAGCTCCCTGATCCATCCACTGGGCTAAGCCCCAAGATTTCAACAGTTCTGGGCAGCAGATTCTGTCAGCTTCCAGACACACTTGGTTGCATTAGCTTTGGCTAAATAGCCAGTCAGGGGAGCTGCCTAGAAGCTGCTGCTTTTGGCTGAAAAGAAAACCTCTGCAACTCGTATCCACACTTTTTGGCGTGGTCTGTAGCATCTGTTGTTGATGTTCTGACCTTGACCCTGACTGCTAAGGAGCCTTTTCTTGAATGGTTCAATTTAAGCCCTGCATATATCTAGGGAACGGCAATATGATATCATGTCATCATATACCCGGCAGTCTGGCCTAGCCAACATTTATGTGCAATATCATATGATGCAAGTTGTACGATATCATACTCACCTTTGGTCTACATCATATGATATACCGGTCCCTATATATATAATCAAACATATGTTTTAAGTTGATAAGTTACAACTGTCATTCTTTATTTTTTGTTTCTCTGTGCACGGTAGTGTCCGCATGCTTCTGCACGTTAGGACCGCACCATGAGTAGACACTTATGCACTGATGCTACAAACCGCACGTATCTTGGGGTGGGTGCATTTAGATAACACGTTTTGCAGGCTGTATGGTACTCGTTTTTTTGCCTGTTGTTTTGATGTAATCTGAAATTGAGCCCCAATGTACTCCAAGTCCCCCAGCCCCACACAACCACCATCTTCCACTCCACTTTTAATTATCCCCCTCCCCCCCCCCCCCCCCCCCCCCCCCCCCCCCCCGCCCCCGCCCGGCCCGCACCCCCCATACAAAACTCAAAATTGGTTAGATGGCCCCAGCCAGCAATTTGGCTGCTCGCCGTTGCCGGAAGTAAAAATTATTAACAGGAAAAAACGTTATCAAAACAATCATAATCTAATCATCAACTCCAGGGGTGCCCAGGTCGCTGCGTCGCAAACACAGTGTTCAAGGGTGAGATAAAAATCTTACTACGTTCAGGCAACCAGGTTACTAAATGAGTAAATGACGCTCACTACTGCACAAGGTTTTGGAGCCCATGTTTGCGATTGACGCAACTTTTTAAACCACCTCTGGATGCAGCGTGCAGATTTGAAAATTAAAAAATGTAGTACCCAGCAGGCAACCACTAAAAAAGTGTCACGCATCAGGTTATCAGGTTTGGCCTAACGAAGGCAGCTGTCCAGACGCTGCCTCAAGTACTAAGTCGAAACGTTATCATGAAGGGAATGTAGAAGTCCTCCATGCTTTCATGGGTTGTGGAGTAGCATAGACGGTGACTATTTATATAGCCGTGATTCATAATAATGGCCTGTGAGCTGGCAGCATAACTATCAACATGGGGGTTTCCAACTGGGGGCCGGCGAGGGGCTGAGGTGTCTGTGGCTAGCTATATGGGTGGAGGGGTGGGCGGGGCACGGGGGGCCCTGGGGACTGGAGGTGGGTGGGGGCCCTGTAAGGGTGCTGCCTGGCTGTGGACGGTATATGTTCTACGACATGGAGCTGGGGCGAGTGAAGATCACAAGATCTGCAGAATACAACGGTCAAATGGCAAAATGCTGCACACGACCAATTGTGAAGGCACCAGGTGAGGGTTCGTGCGTGTGGTGTGGTAGATAGGGGGGCTTCGCCAAAATCAAGAAGTCCTTTCCATAGTTGTCCATTCCATAGTTGTCCGCTGACGAGGAATCCCTTCCATATTTCTTCTTCGCCTGCCCCGGTCCATCCAACGGGCCCCGTTTCTTCGCCTGCCCCAGTCCATCCAACTCATAAATGATCCACTCCGAAACTTCTTTGAACTGCTCCCCAACTGCTTCGTGCGAGTAGCAACGAAACAACCTCCGCGCAAAACGATTTCACAAACTCGTGCCGTACTGAATCATCCCAAGGACTTAACTTGCACAATTGCTATGCGAGCTGGCCACCAACATCTTTCTTCCTGAGCTCTTGCATGTATAAATAATTGCAATCGGAGTTTGCCTTCTGCATATTTGATCTGTTACATCCAGAGACATCTCTGGTTGCATCCATAGTATTCGCGCAGACTTGTAAGGACAGTCTATTGACAACCGAACGAAGGGAATTCGACAAGATGTCATCAGCGGAGGTGCCAGGTGCGCGAGTGCGGTTTCGCAATTCGTCTGTGGGATCATGCGATTGGTTACTGACGCCATGACAGCTCAGCAGTGAACGTTTCCCAATGTCCTGGGGTGATATAGGACAGAGGCACTCCCTTCAACTATCTTCCAACAGGACTTAAAATTACAGTACATTGCAGGCCAGTGTTGACCCAAGACAAGCCCACTCAACGACAACTTCCGGGGGGGTTTGAGCCAAAAGGGTGTGCTAAGACTGAGTGCAATAATCAGCAACACTGAACTTTGTGCCAACAGATGAATAGCGTGTGGTATGAACATACAGACACCCATCAGTCAAATGCTGGGGACGTGAGGTTGAGAAGATCAGCCTATCTCTGGCTCAGCATAAAGGATTCATCGGAAACCTGCTATTAAACCTGAACTTGATAGGCATTCCACCTCTAACTGCAAGCCATCCAAATATATCGCAACTGTAGCTGGGTCAACCATGGATAATGCATAGCTTTTATTTTCAGCTATGAGTAGCAGCTTCTAGGCAGATCCCTGTGCCAGCCATTGGGCTAGGCCCCAAGATTTGAACACTTCTGGACAGCAAATCCTGTCACCTCCCAGCTGCACGAGCCCTTACTTTCTTGCTTACCTGTCACCTCCCAGCTGCACGAGCCCTTACTTTCTTGCTTACCTGTCACCTCCCAGCTGCATGGGCCCTTGCTTTCTTGCTTACCTGTCACCTCCCAGCTGCACGAGCCCTTGCTTTCTTGCTTACCTGTCACCTCCCAGCTGCACGAGCCCTTACTTTCTTGCTTACCTGTCACCTCCCAGCTACACGAGCCCTTGCTTTTTTGCTTACCTGTCACCTTTCAGCTGCACAAGCTTGCGCTAGCTTTGGCCGAATAGCCAGTCAGGGGAGGTGCCTAAAAGCTGCTGCTCATAGCTGAAAAGAAAACCACTTGGATAATGGATTGGATTGGGTTGTTACAACGTTTTTCAGCCAACTCTGGGCTGCTCACCGTCTTATCCCCCGTGCGATATGGAAACCAGGGAGTTAACTAAGTGGATAAGACAGTTGATACATATGTCCAGGTCAAAGAGACTAAGGAATCCTAAAGTAAATACCATTGTGGTGGTAAATAAATACACGGGGTGTGCCATTGCTTTTCTTTTCAACTACGAGTTGCAGCTTCTAGGCAGCTTCCCTGACTGGCTAGTCAGCCTAATCTGATACAACCAAGTGCACCTTGAAGCTGACACACCCAACTTTACTGTCTTGTTGCCATCTTGGGGCTTGGCCCAGTGGCTGGCTCAGGGAGCTGCCAATAAGCTGCTGCTCGTAGCTGACAAGAAAGCGATGTGTTGTGCATACACACGTGGGTTAAATACAGTGTTTTTACTTTCAGATTTCTGTAGGCCAACTTGAGTTGCTATTGGGGCTACTCAAGCCTAATTTTTCAGGGTTGTTGCGTAGCCATCGCATGGCAAAGCGCGAAGCGCAGAGCCCAGGGGGTTGGGGAGGTTGAGGCAACGACATAATGGAGACGCAGTGGTGGCGCGTCGCCAAAACAAAACTGGGTCTTCCAACTGTTCTCTATGATTGTACGAAGATATTATATCAAGTTTATTTTGATACTTATAATGGTTTGACTGTTGATGTTACAGCGGAAAAAGGCGAACAGCTTTAACAGGCTGGAACCATGTATCCAAGTTGAAGTTTAAGTCGTCACACTTAGCCAGATCCATCCACAACCAAATGCGTTCTCTAGTTGACGGTGTTACATGGCTAAGTTGTGGTCCAGCCGCACTGTCAACCATACACACCATCAGTCAATATCTAGACTCAGTCGGCTAGTCAACCCCCATGATAGAGAAAATGCATGGTTGGAATACCCACATGGTAGAAAAAGTACGTGGTTGGATGACCCACATGGTAGAAAAAGTACAAGGTTGGAAGACCCCCCCAATGTGTGGAGCAGGCTTGTCTTAAGTCAACAAGGGCATGCTTATGACACTGTCATGCCATGTAATGTAGTGTATTGTAATGTAATGCAATGTAATGTAACGCAATGTCATTATTTCTCCTCCCACTCACACTTGGCAACATCCATCCTCACACTTGGCAAAATCCATCCACATCCAAATTCATGCTGTAGTTGCGGCAGTAAAGCAAGGTCCGCCAGCAGATATCTTTGAAGCTGTTGATCGCGACAATGGTGCCTTCATTACATTCACAGCAAAACGGACCGTCGAGTTTGATGTCAATCAAGTGGTGAGTGGCAATGCTATTGTCTGCGGTTTGGAAGTGCAATACAGTATATATACACATATAGATATAGATATAGATATAGATATAGATAGATAGATAGATAGCTATAGATATAGGGAGGAAGGGAGGGAGGGAGGGAGAAGGTTGTGGGGAGGAGAGAAGGAGGGGCAAAGAAGGAGAGGGGAAGGAGGGAAAGAGGTAGGTGTGGCCAACAGCCACACGGGCAATGTACTAGTACAATTAGGGATCGGCAACTAATATTATTGGGGGAAAAACTAATATTATATAATAATATATAATATTAAACTAATATTAGTTCAAAATTAGTCAGATTTAGTTGTCCAAATCATTGTTTTTAAAAAAGTACCAAATATGTTGTGAAATGACTCAGCCTTTAATGGAGGCGGATTTTGTTGGGAGCCAATCTGGATGCTTACAAAAATAAAACAAAGCATTTGAAACGCGGAACCGGAAAAGCGGAACTATCCTATGAACAGGGCGTGGCCGAATGCTCAATCAACATTGTGGCCGAGCATTGTGGGCTTCAGCAAAAGAGGTAGTGCAGCAAAGCTGTGTCTAAATCACTATAGAAAGCTACAAGCACCAGCTTATTAAGTTAATTATGCAAGTTTAGTTGTTTTTTGAAGTTGCTGCCCGTTCTGTTTATCTATGGGACATGCCCTCCATGCATCAGAAGGGAAATCTGCTGCTCAGAGTTGGCTCCACAAAATTGTAGAGTGGTTGTGGAGGGGTGATCAGGAGCTGTGTGTGTTTGTGTGTGCATTTGTATGTGTGTTTGTGTGTGTATGTGTGTTTTTGTCTTTGCACGTTTGTATGTATGTGTTTGTATGTATGTGCTTGTGTGTGTGTTTGTATCATTGTATGCGTTCGTGCGTGTGTGTGTTTATGCACAGTGGTTTGTGTGTGTAAGTACGTGTTTGTGTGTGTTTGTATCATTGTATATGTTTTTATGTGTTTGTGTGTGCTTGTGTGCGCGCGTTTGTATGTGTGCTTGTGTGTGTATGTGTTTGTGTGCGTGTTTGTCTGTATCATTGTATGTGTTTGTCTGTGCATATGTGTGTGTGCGTTTGTATATGTGTTAGTGTGTTTGTATGTATGTGGTTGTGTGCTTTTGTATGTGATAGTGTGTATGTGTACGTTTGTATTTGTGTGTGTGTGTGTTCTTGGAGGGGGAATTTCTAGCTGTCCTAGGCCTCGTGTTCTTGGAGGGGGTAGCCCCATCTGCCCCAGCCATGATGATCAAGTTGGGGCCATCCTCCGTCCTGCTGGTCCTAGCAACTGTGCAAGATTTCTTGTGCTGCTTGGTTGTCTGGAAGGTGTTCTGGGCGGAGTATTGGTTATTGCACCGCTTGCAAAACAACAAGCAAGCCCCGAGAGTGCCTGGGATCTCACTAAGGGCCACGTCGAAAACGTCGTGGTAGGTGAACTTGTCCCGGTTTAGGTGGGCTACCAGCACCTCCGGCTTCCACAATGTGCAGTTGTGTTGCTGCATTCCACCATCGTTCAGTTCGCTCTGAAGCGTTCTACCGCGCTTGACCGCCCTTCGCTACGCTATTTTTTCTTTTCGCTTCGGCGGTGGCATATCGCTGTCACGCACAAATATAAACGGAAATAATCTAATGCGCGTTGCCTAGGCAAGCTGCGAAGCTGCAATATGGTAGGAAGCTGCGAGAAGAATGAAAGCGCAATGCCGCGAGAAGAAAGAAAGCGAAGAAAAGGAGAAAACGCCCCTGAAGTATAGGCAGTACAAATCCGTCTAATATTACTCGGCTCCTCCGACTCTTATTAGATAATATTATCTAAAATTATATAATATTAATTATTATATAACATAGCCGACCCCCAAGTATAATCTAATACAATACAGCATTGTACAGTACAGTACAGTACAGCACAATACAATACAATACAATACAATACAACACAACACAGGTGTGGGGTATATACACCTCGTAGCTTTTCTATTCAGCTACGAGCAACAGCTTCTAGCTAGCTCCCCTGTCTAGCTTTTGTAACCAAATGTGACCTAGTGCACCTTGAAGCTGACACGATCAGCTGCCCATAACTGTTGACCTTTTGGGGGTTAGCTCAGTGGCTGGCTTAAGGAGCTGCCCAAAAGCTACTGCGTTGCTTTATGTTTGGCTGCTTAGCAAGCCAGGGGAGCTACCCAGAACCTGCTGCCCGTAGCCGAAAATAAAACCAAATTATGATCGTTGATTTATCGAGCTCTGGCTGTATGGTACAGTATTACCCAGCATCAATCAGACGGGTCTGCGGTTCGAGCCCTGGCCAAGTTCACCAGGGATTTTTATTTCCGCTATATATAGCGATCGCTAGTTTTGACTCCGTTTTAGCGAAATTATCGCTATAGAAAAAGAAAGAAAAAAGCCCCCCCCCCCCCCCCCCCCCCCCCCTGAATGGCCCTAAAAAGCTACAAAAAGCTACAGAAAGCACTAAAACGCTGTCCCTGGAGGAGGCCTAAAACCATTAAAGCTAGAAGAAACCCACTTTCAGATTTGAAAAAAAATCACTGAGGTTTACACATTTCAGACTTGCCACCTGTTGAGCAACACGGCTGCGAGTGATCTCTACATATATTGCAAG
The DNA here is from genome assembly GCA_013435795.1 of Chlamydomonas sp. ICE-L. Taxonomy (NCBI): domain Eukaryota; kingdom Viridiplantae; phylum Chlorophyta; class Chlorophyceae; order Chlamydomonadales; family Chlamydomonadaceae; genus Chlamydomonas; species Chlamydomonas sp. ICE-L. Next base: position 5,793,557 of record JACBWV010000045.1, on the reverse strand, counting down.
ATATCTAGAGAGCACTCACAGCCGTGTCGTTCAACACCGCCTTGGAAGAGTTAGAGACCTTCCTTTTGTGCTGTCGCGCGGTAGTCCAAGCTGAGGCGCAGTTGCTGTCTGCGAAACCAAATAAACCCAACACAGTGGCCATTCTCCAGTGTGTACGGTACATGCAAAGGGAAGAGTTCCTTGAATCCCACATCCTGTGGCAGCTTGTTCTAATTTCCAATTTTGCCGTTGATTTTTAGTGATTGGTGAGTATCATTGCTTTGTTCTATGCTTTGGATCGACAGCAATCGCTATTTTTATCCCGTTGGGGCCCAAACGATCCCGCCCGCTATGCAACAACACGTTTTGGCCCTAAAAGGCTTTAGAAGCTATAGAAGCTGTCCCTGGAAGAGGCCTAAAACCATAAAGCTAGAAAAAGCGAAAACTTTCACATATGCAAAAACATCCCTGGTATGCAGTGTTTTTTATTTCAGATTTCTGTAGTCCAGATTGAGTAGCAACTTGGGCTACTCAACCCTGATTTCAGGATAGTTGCGTAGCCATCGCATGGCGGAGTGCGAAGCGCGGAGCCTGGGG
>JACBWV010000045.1:5745481-5787981 GCA_013435795.1 Chlamydomonas sp. ICE-L | reverse complement strand
AAAAGATCTGCACTACACATGTGTACAATAACTAGCGTACTGATCTGTATATTACTACTGCAATTACTGTTTTTCTATTCACAGGACTGCCGTGCATCTAGCTGCTAGGGAACTGCACACCGAGGTGCTTAAAGTTCTGATGGCCAAGTTGGAGCCAGAGGAGCGCAAGGTGCTTGCCAACCAAGGGGACAACTTCGGCATCACTCCACTCTTTCTGTCGCGGCAGAAGCAGATGTAAGTAACATTCCAGGGGTAGCCAAATAGATCAATTCTGCAGCACGCATGTAGATGGTCATGTTTTGTACTTTTATTTGCTTTAGAGGAGCGAAAGGTGCTTGCCAACCAAGAGGACAACTTCGGCATCACTCCACTCTTCCTGTCGCGACAGAAGCAGATGCAAATGTAATCGTCGCCTTGTTGTGATGCTAAAAACAAATGCGATTGGATTGGGGACAAGGTGGCGTGTTTCAATGCCTGTGTCCGTAGCATAGCAGTATGTTTGTAGTTTGTGTCCTAATTAAGCTTGCCAATCAAGGAGGCAACTTCGGCATCACTCCACTCTTCCTGTTGCAACGGAAACAGATGTAAGTGTAATCGCTGCTTTGTTGTGATGTTCAAAAACCACTGCGATTGGATTGGGGACAAGGTGGCTTGTTTCAATGCCTGTGTCCGCAGCATAGCGGTATATTTGTAGTTTGTGTGCTAATAATGAAAGGTGCTCGCCAATCAAGGGGACATATTCGGCATCACACCACTCTTCCTGTCGCGGCAGAAGCAGATGTAAGTCTCCTGCCAGGGGTAGCCCAATAGATCAATTCTGCAGCATGCATGTTGATGGTCATGTTCGGTATTTTTTATTTGCTTTAGAGGAGCACATGGTGCTTGCCAACCAAGGAGGCAACATAGGCATCACACCACTCTTCCTTCCTCCCTCTTTCTGCCCCCCCCCCCCCCCCCCCCCCCCCCCCAACACACACACACACACACACACACACAAACAATGGAGCACACAAACTGCCCGAAGAGGACGAGAAGCCTTAAAAGCTAATCGTCATCCCCTATGCCCTCTTTCACTTTGAAAAACAGTGGTGACTGTTGAGTTCTACAATATAATTAAATCATAGTAGGGTGCCCCGGAGAGGTCCCCTGGAGGTCGGCCCAGGGGGTGGGGTCATGTGAGTCAAGTGAACTTTGGAAGGTTTGTGAAAATGGCATTGTTATTAAACTTGGTGGCCTGTAAGGCTAATGAAGTTTATAGCTCACTGACTCCCCGAGCTTCCATGGCTGAGGCTACAGTTGCTACTGCGCAACCTGCAAGTACTAGTGCGAAACAGCAGATTTCCTTGTCAAGCACAATGCGCTGATGCAATGAGCTGCGAGAGGCACGGACATGAGAAATTTCCAAGGGGAAATCGTAGATATGCTCCAGGTCCCTAGACTGAGTCCACAGGACAGGAGAGAAATGACAGATTTAAACGCCGTGTCCGCAGTCCGCAACCCTGAGATCCTTACGCGAAAAGTGCCCTCCGAGGTAATCCGCCCCCGACGAGAATCAAACACGACGCACTCAGATTTCAGGGTACTCAGTTGATCAACTAATTTGACCGTTTTTTTTACTAAATGCAGGAGGCGTCAAGGCCTCCAAATTTTACTTTCTCCCGATCGATTTTTTCTGAAAATGGGGCTGTAATGGCATGTATTGTGACATTATGAGACATTTTTCAGGTCATTCTGAGCAAAATGTGAGGAATTTGAGCAACAGTAGAATTTAATGAAGTCGTGTAAGTATCGCATAGGTCTGAGCAGTGTTTTTTATTTCAGATTTCCGTAGTCCAGGTTGAGTAGCAACTTGGGCTACTAAACCCTGATTTCATGATAGTTGCGTAGCCATCGCATGGCAGAGCGCGAAACGCGGAGCCTGGGGAGGTCGGGGGGCAGCGCGTCCCGATATCGGGGGGTCCGGGGGGTGTAGCATTCTACGGAATGGCGACGGAATGGCGACGCGTCGTCGAAACATGAAACACTGGGTCTGAGCCCCCTAGGGGGCTGACCAATCATCATCCCAAATGCCCTCTTTCACTTTGAAACACAGTGGTGACTACTGGTATTGAATTCTACAAAATAATTAAATCATCATCATCCCATATGAACACTTTCATTTCGTACCGCAGTGATGAAGAGGACATCCCCGCCAGCCCACCCCTGACCCTAGGTTGAGTACTAGGTTGGCCGCCTGTTGCCTTGCTGTCCCTCCAAACAAATCACCATCACCACCACGATGTCTGTTAATCCCCCCCCCACACACACACACCCCACACCCGTCAGCACATATGAGCATCGCCATTCACGAAAAGGAGCTCAGGTTGGGCCAAATAGCTACAATTAACGGTTAACAATTTGATTTAAGTGTGCATAGAGCTAACATTTCAAATTTGAACCAGTTAATCATGTGCATATACATAGCTTTGGGAGCAGAATTGTCAGAAAAAGCTATCCCTAAAAACACTGTCCCTGAAGGAGGCATAAAACCTTAGAGCTAGAAAACAAAACAATTTCAGACTTGAAAAAATCAGATTTGAAAAATATTCCCTGTTTGTTAACATGTGCAATCCCCAATCCATCCATGGAAAGCCTCACAAGAGCTTTCATGTATGTTGTTACAATAAAAAAGATAAAAAAAATCCCTGATTGTACCGCTGTGGTGAGGAGGACATCCCCGCCTCCCCACCCCTGACCCTAGGTTATGTACTGGTTTGGCCGCCTGTTGTCTTGCTGTCCCTCCAAACAAACCACCCTAGCCACCAAGATATCTGTAAATACACCCCACCCACCCACCCACCCATCCACCCACCCCACCCCCACCCCCACCTGCGATATAATTAAATAATTATCCCATATGCTCTCTTTCCCTTTGAAACACGGTTTTCCTAAATGGCCCAAAAAGGTATACAAGCTATAAAACACGCTGTCCACGCCTCCCCACCCCTGAAAAAACAAAATCCCTGTTTGTACCGCAGTGATGAAGCTGTCCCCGCCTCCCCACCCCTGTTTAAACAAAATCCCTGTTTGTACCGCAGTGATGAAGCTGTCCCCGCCTCCCCACCCCTGTTTAAACAAAATCCCTGTTTGTACCGCAGTGATGAAGCTGTCCCCGCCTCCCCACCCCTGTTTAAACAAAATCCCTGTTTGTACCGCAGTGATGAAGCTGTCCCCGCCTCCCCACCCCTGAAAAAACAAAATCCCTGTTTGTACCGCAGTGATGAAGCTGTCCCCGCCTCCCCACCCGTGAAAAAACAAAATCCCTGTTTGTACCGCAGTGATGAAAATCCCTGTTTGTGTCGCAGTGATGAAGAGGTCCTCCGCGCCTACAATATAATTAAATTGTCATCATCCCATATGACCTCTTTTACTTTGAAAAACAGTGGTGACTGTTGAAATGTACAAAATAATTAAATCATCATCATCACATGTGTCCTCTTTCACTATGTAACGCAGTGGTGACTATTGAATTCTACAATATAATTAAATCGACATCATCCCATAAGACCTCTTTCACTTTGTACTGCAGTTTTCCTAAATCTCAGCACAAATGGATCAGAACTTGAGCTGATTTGAGCTTGTAGGGATCTTACATGATCTGATCTGAACCAGGAAAAAACTGTTTGTACCGCAGTGGTGAGCAGGTCATCCACGCCTTCAAATTCTTTAAAACAAATCATTTCCGTCCCATGTGCCCTCTTTCACTTTGGAACACGGTGGTGACTGTTGAATTCCACAATATAATTAAATCATCATCTGATATGCCCTCTTTCACTTTGTACCGCAGTGGTGAGCAGGTCATCCCCGCCTTCGAATTCTTGATGACTGAGTGTGGAGGAGAGTTCAGTGTTAACCCTCTCCATGTAAGTGTGTAGAGGGTTGGAATGCAATGTGATGGTGGAGAGGGTGGAGAGGGTTGGAATGCAATGTGGTTCTTGAAAGGTTTGCAAGATGTTTTGGAGTCCCAGGTATCAATGTTTCTTGATGACAGAATGTGGGGGAGAGTCCAGTGTAACTATTTCCATGTACGCGTGTAGAAGGTTGGAATGCAATGTGGTGGTGGGGAGGGTGGAGAGGGTTGGAATGCAATGTGGTGGTGGAGAGGGTGGATGGGGTTGGAATGCAACGTGGTTCTTGAAAGGTTTGCAAGGTGAGTTGGAGTCCCAGGTATCAATGTATAATTGATGACAGAGTGTAGAGGAGAGTTCAGTGTAACTATTTCCTTGTGAGATTATAGAAGGTCGGAATGCAATGTGGCGGTTGAGAGGGTTGGAATGCAATGTGATTTTTGAAAAGGTTGCGAAGTGAGTTGGAGTCCCAGGTATCAATGTATTATTGATGACAGAGTGTAGAAGAGAGTTCAGTGTAACTATTTCCTTGTGAGATTATAGAAGGTCGGAATGCAATGTGGCGGTGGAGAGGGTTGGAATGCAATGTGGTGGTAGAGAGGGTTGGAATGCAATGTGAGTTTTGAAAGGGTTGCGAGGTGAGTTGGAGTCCCAGGTATCAATGTATTATTGATGACAGAATGTGGAGAAGAGTTCAGTGTGAACCATCTCCATGTAAGTGTGCAGAGGGTTGGAATGCAATGTGGTGGTGGAGAGGGTGGAGAGGGTTGGAATGCAATGTGATTTTTAAAAAGGTTGCGAGGTGAGTTGGAGTCCCAGGTATCAATGTATTATTGATGACTGAGTGTGGAGGAGAGTTCAATGTAAGCCAACTCCTTGTAAGTTCATAGAAGGTTGGAATGCAATGTGGTGGTGGAGAGGGGGGAGAGGGTTGGAATGCAATGTGGTGGTGGAGAGGGGGGAGAGGTTTAGAATGCAATGTGCTTCTTGAAAGGGTTGCAAGGTGAGTTGACGGAGTGCGTACGAGAGTTCAATGTGGACCGCCTCCCTGCAAGTTGCGGTAACCATCACTGTTTCTTTTTGGGGCTGCGCATGGCAGCTTCCAGCCAGCTCCTCTAGCCAGCCTCTAGGTCTATCCCAAATATTTCAACTGTATTGGACGGCTCGTTTGCATCCCCGTTCAACGAATGGCTCAATGGCAGAGCTCCTTGAGCGACGTAGGTGCCGGGTTTAAATCCCCAAATGTCCGGGGTCGCTGTCAACCGCCATGGTAGCTTTGTCCAGGTAAAGTAGCAGCCCGTTCCCTACCGCCGTAAGACTGGGCTCCCTTAATACCATGCCCCACCATGCGTTATCATTACTTTGGACTGCTCGTCTTGCGAGCTTTCAGGCGCAGTAGCTAGCTTCAGGTTCGGCCCGGGGGCAGGTAAAGGGAGCTGCCTAGAAGCTGGTACGTGTAGCTAAAACAATAAGCAGTGTCGACCATGCTCTCGTGTAACCATACTCAGGCCCCCTGTCAGAAAACCATTGTTTGGGATTCAGTTCATCAGTGTTTTTTACGTTTTAGCCCTTCCTGATACCGTGGTTGAGAAATTCCCTCTAGCCTATTTGGCTACCCCTAGACTGTAACAACATAAAAATGTACACATAATAAGGGAATGCACACGACCACATCCAGGGCTTTTTCAAATCTAAAAATGTTTTTTTTCTAGCTTCGTGGTTTTAGGCCTCCTTCTAGGATAGCGTTATAGTGCTTTTAATAGCTTTTTATAGCTTTTATAGCCTTTCATAGCTTGTCAGGTCCAATTAGGGGGGGGGGGGGGCTTTATTTTTACATTTGTATAGCGATAATTTCGCCCAAACGGGGACAAAACTAGCGATCGCTTTACGTAGCTGGAAAAAAAGCCCTGTCCACATCCTTGTGCCCGACATCTTTCTTTGGTTTGGGTTGGCCAAGTTCACTTGTTTTATTAAAACAACATAAATGAAAGCTCTTGTGATTTTTTATTGTTACAACATTGTAATGAAAGCTTTTTTATTTTTTATTGGATGAACATTGAAATAAAAGTTTTTTTTTTGTAATAACATACATTAAAGATCTTGTGATTTTGTATGATAACAACATTGTAATAATGGAAGCTTTTTTTTATTGTAACAACATTGAAATCAAATATGTGTTTATTTTGTATTGTAGCAACATACACGTAAGCTATTTTGAGGTTTAAGATGGATGGATTGGGGTATAGCGCATGTTTACAAACAGGGCTTTTGTTTTCAAATCTAAAAGTTTTGTTTCTAGCTTTATGTGTTTAGGCCTCCTTCAGGGACAGCGCTTGTTTAGAATTTTCAATTTAATTCCTCCTTCAGCGTTTGTTTAGAATTTTAGAGCCATTTAAGGCCTAAACGTTTTTTCGTGGCAATTTGGGCGATTGCTATGTATAGCGGGGGGGAAACCCTGGTTTGCATGTGTGCTGTGTGTAAACAGTTGGTCAGAAACATATGGCTCCATATCTGCTTGGGACAGGAGAGACTTGTGTGCACCTTGGTTTGTGTTTTGTCTACGTCTGTGTTTGTTTGTCTGTTTTTGTCTGTGTCTGTGTTTGTTTGTTTGTGTTTTTGTCTGTGTTTGTTTGTTTGTGTTTTTGTCTGTATCTGTGTCCGTGTGAGTTTGTGTGTGTGCACGTATGTTGGTGTGTGTGTGCACCTATGCTGGTGTTTTTGTCTGTGTGTGAGAGAGAGAGAGAGAGAGAGAGAGAGAGAGAGAGAGAGAGAGAGAGATTTGTTCACATGTGCGCCTCTTATGTGTATCATGCTCTTGCTCTACCTGATCCAGTAATTATGTTGTGTTGCAGGCAAAGACAAATCCTGGGGCCTGAGGCTGCACGTCGGCATATCACCATGGCCTTGCTCGGCACTCGACACCTCATGCCACTGCTTTTCTTTTTCAGTCAGACAGTCAGACAGCCTGAGGCTGCACGTCGGCATATCGGGATGGCCTTGCTCGGCACTTGACACCTCATGCCACTGCTTTTCTTTTTCAGTCAGTCAGTTAGTCAGTCAGTCGGTCAGTTAGCCTGAGGCTACACGTCGGCATTTTGCCATGGTCTTGCTTAGTAAGTGACACCGCATGCCACTGTTTATCTTTTTCAGTCAGACAGTCAGTCAGTCAGTCAGTCAGCCTGAGGCTAAACGTCGGCATATCGCCATGGTTTTAATTGGTACTTTACACCCAAAAGGTAATTATAAGTTGCTAACGCCTGGTGGGGCGTGATATTAAGGGGACCCATCGTACGCGGGTAGAGAGCTGTCTTCTACCTCAACTGGACAAGCTACCATCGCGGTTGACAACGACCTGCAACGCTCAGGGCGACCGTAGGGGGAATCTGACCCTGCATCCTCAAAGCGACTTGGTGTACCACTAGACCAATTGATTCCCTGAAAGGGGCTACTTGACACCAAGCCTTGTGCCAGTTATGTGCTCTGATCTCATGCCCATGCATGCGAATGGACACTCTGACTTAACTCATACTGAATGTACCATCTACGAGCTTTGTGCTAGTTACGTGCTACAAATCTCTGATCTCGTGTCCGAGCATGCGAATGGACACTTTGACTGAACTTGTCAGCATATCACCATGGCCTTGCTTGGTACGTGACACCGCATGCCACTGCTTTCCATCATGTCAGCTTCCAGGCTCACGAGGTTGCTTACGGTTCCACTGAATAGCCAGCCAGGGGAGCTGCCTAGAAGCAGGTGCTCGTGGTTCAAATGAAAAGCTATAGTTCATACCCGGTTCTTGTAGTGGTTGGCCCCAGTGCAAGCAAACGAGCTGGCCCCCTCAACCTAACGCGTACTATTTCTTTATTTATCTACCTACCTGGCCAATACTGGAGTGATTTATGTGGGTATTGACTGACGTGAGCCAGGGCTGTTCTGGTGGACTCCAAAATATGTATCATGAGATGCAACAGGTTTCAAAATTTGTATCTGCGACGCACCCAGACCCTCTGAGATGCAACAGACCCTCAAAAATCTGTATCTGCGATGCAGCGTACGCTCCAAAATATGTGTCTGTGTCACAACACGCAGCGTGTAGAACAACCCTGGTGTTGACTGCTGGGAGCCCGCATTGGGGTAATAACTGTCAGGTTTTAATTTAATTTAATTGTTACATCTCTGGGCTGCTCTCCGCCTTCAAATTCCATGTCCCCCCCATGCGTGTCACATACCCACGGAAACCTGGGAGTATACTGAGCGGAATAGACAGTTTAAAGACTTGTTCACGTCCTCTAGGGGCTGTTGGGTTAATAAGTAGGAGTCCAAGCTGGACAGATTACTGCGGGGTGTCACGTCCTACTTGAGCTTGAACTTGGTTACATAGCTTCAACCAGCAATTTGGCTGCTCGCCGTCTTTGGCAGAAAAAACATCAACGAGTGCACATGCTTTTACATGGCCACGGATATGATATATATATACACACACATATAGGCATCATGCATGTGTACGGTACATGTGTTAATGCGTAATATTGTATCATTAAATTATCGCTATAGCACGAACTCAGGGCCCCCGTTGGTTAAACGATTGGGGCTCACTTCATCAGTGCTTTTTCTTTTTAAGCCCTTCCTATACGGTTGGGAGATTCCCTTTAGCCTATTTGGCCTACCCCTGGACTGTAACATACATACATACAATGCGTAGCACTGGGAAAGAGGGATTAAAATACAGCCTATTGGACGTGACATGGGGTTGGCTTGCGGATGTCCACACTGTGGTATACCGGTATAAAAACTGATCCATATTGTCTGCATATTGTGGTGTAATAACTGCCCATGTAAGTATACGTGTTTAATTATTTCCATTTTTTCTTGGACATATAGATGTGCTCAATGGTTATTGCTAGCATCTCGCCTATGTACTATTCAGTTGACCGTCCTCGAGTGAAGTTTGTTTAGACATTTCTCCTAACAAAACTGGGACTCCCTTCTTTGAATCGGTGTTGATGTGCAATGCAGAAGGCGGTTTATATACAATTGGTCAGCTGGTCCCCGCTCCCTTATGAATGATCAGCACGAGACAGATATCAAGAGCTGTTGAAGAATTTGTATCATTTAACTCTGCGTCACTACAGGTGAGGGTAACTACTGCGGTAACTACCGGTAGTGATCCTCAACACCGATGCCCTGACTTGGATTAGTTTGGTATATGGTGTATTAGCCTTGAGGCGGTTGCGTGGGCAGGTCAAGCATGTCGCTTTTCCCCTGTTTTGCTTTCTAATACACCAAAATGTGAAGTACGGTACAGTACAGAATATCATCAAGCAATGGTGTCCCAAATACTCTAACACACGTCCTATCCAGGGTACTTCAGGAGGACCCCCAGGGTTGAGGGTTTTTAGGGTGGATTCGCTCAGGTGGCAGGCGAGATATTATCGCGGAGCAGCCTGGTCTGTTTTGCTTGAGCGGTGCGCATGATCCGTGTTTCCATAATTCCGCAGCTATTAATGATCCCATTTAACTGTTCCCGATTAACAGTTCGAGAGACCCTTGCACGCAGAGGGAGATCGTCTTGTCGGTTAGGCTTGGCTTGGCTGTCAGTCAGAAAATCGCGCAGCCCGACACCGGGCTACGCTATTACGATATCCCGATTGGTATTGATTTGAGCTGTAATGAGAAGAAAAACAAATCGACATATCGTAATATCGCAACAGGCAATACAACGATATAACCGATCGTGCAGCCCGATACCTAATGTTTTTACCTCTCAAAATGTTACACGTGAGCATGCAGAGACTTGAGACCAAGGAGACTAGGCAAGAGGCCGGCGAAACCGACTTGAGATGATGAGGTTACAGGTAATTACAGAGAAGGGGCGAGTGTGTTTATACTCATCAGTATGATCTGAGCGATATGACATACGTAAGCAACTCTGTCCGGAGTTAGTGTGACCTTGTCCGGAGTTAGTGTGACTCTGCCCGGAGTTAGTGTGACTGGTGTGACCCTGGTGTGACTGAATGAGTGATGCTCCTTAGAGCCCTCAGAACTCGCATGGCCTAAATCTGCGCCTGCGACGTGCCCAGAACCTCTGATTATCTAAGATGCAACGGACCCTCCTAATGATGTGCAGCTGAGTCGTCCTAGAAAACCGCAGTTTCTTCCAGTCTGGCACTAACTCCGGACAGGGTCACACGAGTCACACCCTCCGAGTCACACTTAACTCCCAGGTGCGGGTGCGGGTGGGGTGTCGGGCAGCTGTATGGTGTGATGAGTAACCAGCATCTGTCCAAACAGGCAAAAACAAAGCGCTCTGGAGATAGAAGCCCCCCCACGACTTGGTGCAGGGGCCATGCATGCAGGTGCGTGCCACGTGAGTCCATGGCAAAAATATCAGCATGTATAGCGGTGCTCTCACGCGTTTTATGACTTGGTGACTACTTATGTACTCCCTTAGAACTATCGGCTCTCCTGAGCCAGCTTCCCGTGGGACTGAGTCATCTTGAGATGACTCAGTGGCAGCTTCCTGTCACCTACGTCTCCGGTCTGATCTGTACCCTGTTAGGTTCCTGTCTACCGCCTCCTTTCACCACAGGTGCCCCTTTATGGGTCTCCTGTGTCTGTAACGTTATCCTTGTCTCCGTGTATAGATTGGTGCGTCTGTTCCGCTGCTTTAATCTACTGTCCACTCTACCGGAGTGATTTCAAGCTGATAGGTAATTGGGCTCCTCATCACTACCACTGCTTTGATAATGCAACTTCCGCGAGGGCCTCCTGCCGGCTTTGTGAAACTTACCAAACTTAATGGTGTTTCATGGGCTCGTGGGATCCGCAGTGTCATTGTGAGCAATGGATGCGACCGAATCCTCCCAACGGGGGTGAAGGTTCCTCTGGATTGGCTAGACGACTGCGCGCCAGCGGCCTCTGCTGCCGGAGAGGAGGGTCCTTCCGCCATCAAGGAAGTACCCCCCCCCCGATCAATCCTCCAACTTTACGGTTCCTTCTCTCAATGTTCGACGCCTGTCCTCTGATGTTGAGGATGTCCTGATGAAGCTGTGTTGTGTACAGACACAGATCATCCGTTGTGCATCAGACCCGCAGCCTCATTGCGTCCCCTTCAATTATGATGAAGACTACTCTACTACTACTGATGATGAGGAGGACTTGAAGAGTGCTACGAGTGCTGACTTCGGTGGCGTGACTCCATCTGCTGCTGCCACTCGTGTCTTTGAGACTTCCGCTGTTTCGCCGGTGTATGAGCCTGCTGATCAGCAGATGCCTAATCGAGAGCTTTCGCCTGTGTATCAGCCTCAGCCTTCGTCGGCGCCTCCCTTTGAGCCTGTTCCCCCGGCTTACCCGGAGGTGGCTAAGCCCACTTTCTTGGAGGGCTTTGCTTCTTTTTCCTCTGCATCTGCCCCCATGGAGTGTGGCCTCCCTGGCTACCACACTCGCTCTCGCGAGGCTGCTGTTTCCTCTGCACGCACCTCTGCTGCTGGTGCCTCCCTGGAACCCCCTCCGCCTCCGCCGGTGGAGCTGCCTCCTGCCCCTGGCCCTCCTCCTATGCTATATACGCGGTCATGCGAATCTTGGGAGCATCTGCTCACTGGTGGATCTCCTCCGACTTTGAACTTGCGGGACTACCGCCTGATCAACCAGGATCGACGGGATGGTGAGTCCTTGAACCGCTCTTTGTACGGTCGGATGGATATGCAGGCTACAATGGCAAATGTTAGTGTGAAGCTGAGGCATCGCCGAGTGATGGCTTTCTCTGAGCTTGGTACCAGGTGTCGTTCTTTTCTTGGTCCAGTCACTTCTGGGATTCTGTATCCCCCAGATCATGGTGTTTCCTTTGGTGGTACGAGGCGTAGTGATCACGAGAAGCTTGGTTATGAGTTTGTGCGAGTGCCTGTCCCTCTGTGTCCTGTTAGCCCAGATTTCGAGCTGCTTATGAGTGTTGCGAGGTCCATTCCTGTGATTAGGAACATAGACGACCAGCGCGCTCTTGACGCTGGTCTTGCTGCGGAGTATTTCATGGACATTCGTAGGTCCTTGGCTCCTGTCCCTTCTGCGATTGGAGCTGGGTCTAATACTCTCATTCATGGTGAGTCTCGGTTTGATCCTGCACTGTTGGGGTTCAGTGCACTGCCTCTCGAACGTCAGGAGTTCATGTGTTTAACTATGATGCTCGCGAACATGGAGGACGATATGGTCAAGGTATACCAGGACTTTGCCACCCCTCGGGATATCCTTTTGGATATCCGGAAGACGCAGTCTGATGCCCTTGCCTCTAGAGTCCCTCTCATGCGTATCGAACTTCATAATGCGCACATGGGCCCTTCTGACCGTGTCGATGATTTATTTCGCATGGTTCGCAGTCTGTGCACTGACCTCCGCAGTGCTGGACATCCTGTCACTCAGCGCCACGCCATGGAAACCATTGTGAATGGGATCCGTTTGATCCGATTTGAATCGCTGCGGATCCAGTACGGTATGATGTTGGCTAACAGACAGACTGTAGATTACTGGTCTTGTCTGGAGGCATATCGGTCTCTCGACATTTTGATCATTGCTCTCCCCAGGTCCGACTCCAGGCATCCTGGTTGGTCCCGGGACGCTCCCCAGGTTCCTGCCAATGCTGCGTTTCAGCGTGGGCAGGGATCTGGTTCTCAGGGTTCCGGTTCCAACAAGCGGCGTCTGGATTGCACTTGGGGCCCATGCCTCAGCAAGACGACCCACTCGGAGGATCGCTGTTTCACGAAGCATCCGCACCTGCGTAAGACCAAGCCTGGTGCACCGGTTACCAATCCGGTGCCCATGGCCTTGGCCCTTCCAGGTGTGCTTACTCCGCGGCAGCTGGCCTCCTTGCAGGCTCAGATTGATGGGTATGCTTTGGACAAGAAATAGGAGGTACGCTCTGTCCTTTTCTCTTGCACTGCGAAATTTTCAAATGTCTGCAGCCCGAGCCTGTCTGAGGGTGTCTGGCATGGTGATTCTGGAGCTGGGATGTCAATCACAGGTGATTTGTCTTTGTTCACTGTGTTTCATGCTTCTGAGACTGGGCCAGCAGTTAAATTTGGTGATGGTGTGGTTCAACGGTCTGTGGGTCAGGGTTCTATTGTGTTATGTAGTGATTGGTTACCAACACCAATCACTTTAACCAATGTTCTCTACATCCCACACTGTCCGGTGAACCTCATGTCAGTAAATGCTGTTGCCCATGCTCACAACTGCAAGATTTCTTTTGATAGTCTTAGTTGTACTGCCACACAGGGCTCTTCTGTTCTGTGGTCTTTCCCTGAATCCAGTGATGGTGTGTACAAGTTTGCATGTAGGCCTTGTCACACCCCTCGTGGCCGTTTGTATGGTGCTGAAAATTATCCAGCTTTTGCTCTTGATGTTGATGAGGATGGTGGAGTTGTGATCCCTACCACTCCTGAATGGTTGTGGCATAGGCGGCTGGGTCACCCTGGCTATGATGCCATGCACAACCTTGTAAGGAAGGGTTTGGTTCAGAACTTACCCCTCACTCTCCAACAGGTGCAAAGACTGTCTAAGATCCCATGTGATGCTTGTCAGAAGGCAAAGGGAAAACGTATCCCTTTTCCTAAAGAAAGCAAAACTAGGATCCGTGCCCCACTACAACGCCTTCACTTGGACATCATGGGGCCATTTAATATTAGGGGCTTGCGTGGGGAGTTTTATGTTCTGTGTCTCACTGACCAATACTCTGGCTATGCTGAGGTCTTGTGCTTGAGAACCAGGGATGAAGCTCCCTTAGCAGTTCAAACTACCATCCTCAGATGGATGACTCAGCTGCATGGATTTGTTTTCAAGTGTCTTAGGTCTGACAGGGCTAAGGAATTTATAGTGAAGTGGTTCGAGGATTGGTTAGAATCGGTTGGTGCTGTGCATGAATTGTCCATGGCTTACACTGCTCAGCAGAATGCGACTGTGGAACGGTACAATGGGGTCCTTCAGAACGTAGCTAGGAGCATTCACTTGGAGTCTAAGCTCACTAAGTCCTTCTGGCCCTATGCCTTCCTCGCCGCGTGTTACCTACGCAACCGGCTGCCTAATCAGGGTGACAAGACTCCTTATGAGTTGTTCTTTGGGGTTCTACCTGATGTATCGTTATTGCGCGTGTTCGGGTGCCCATGCTATGTTACCTTAGTGAATGGGAAGAAGCGCAATAAGCTTGACGAAAGGGCGTTATCTGGTAGACTGGTTGGGTATTCTCTGGTGAGTAAGGGTTATTTTGTTTGGGTTCCGAAGTTGCGCCAGGTGGTAGAGAGTCGTGATGTGCTCTTCTATGAACAGTTTAGCTATAACTGTATCCCTGGGCTCTTTCCCTATGATGGATCTCAGTATTTTTCTCGCACCCCTGCCGCTATCATCGGTAAAGGGCTTGATACTACTGACAATGTCCTGGGCCCTTTACCAACCCCGATTGTTGACCGCTTTACTGGTCATGGGATGACGATGCGTCCCAGGCCAGGTAATGATGGTGCTGTATCGCGTGCGGCGGCATTGGGCCAGGGGGAGTCTGATGTTCCTTCAAGCTCTAATTTATTCGAATCTCAGGGGGTAGCCGGGCCTTCCTCTGCGCCACGTTTCGTCGGTGAAGTCGTAGGATTAGGACAGCCTCGGGTCATAGTGGAACCTAGTACAGGTCCACTGCCCACTAGTCGCCACCCCCCGTCCACCTATTCGGATAGCTCGCGGGAGTTGTTGATCACTTCACCCCCTGCTATACCTGGTGGTTTATACCGGACCAGGCATTGCGACGATGTGGCCGTCACAGATGATGTGAGTGATGACCTCGAACACTGGTCCGGGTCAGATACTGCGTATGGCTGGGGTGTTCCAGTGTACCCAGGCTTCGACGATTTAGAGGCAAAGGAGGCCGGCCTTGTTCAACCACGCATGAGTGCTGCGCTGGGGGCTTTATTACCGGTTACTGCTGATACTGCTGATATCCCCGCTGCCCATGTACAAGTACACTGCTTGTACGTGGGGGCTTTTATTTCTACCTCTACTGAACTCTCTTATAAAGCTGCAATGTTACCTACCAACCCTGACAGAGATCTCTGGCTGCAGGCTATGAAGGATGAGATGGCCTCCCTCCATGCTCATGGCACTTGGGTCCTCACTCCACAGCCTCCTAGGCAGAGGATTCTATCTGGCAGATGGTTATTTGTCAAGAAACATGGGGCTGATGGTTCTTTGCGTTTTAAAGCTCGTTTTGTAGTTCGTGGTTTTCTGCAACGTCCTGGGCTGGACTACCATGATGTATATGCCCCCGTCTCCTCTAAAGCAGGTCTTCGTGTGCTCCTTGCTGCCATCACTCATAGAAAAATGTTTGTGAGGCAGCTGGACATCAAGACTGCATTCTTGAATGCCAAGCTGGAACCTGGTCTGGACCTGTTCTGTTACCAGCCTGAGGGCTTTCATGAACTTGGTCCTGACAATGTTCCCCTTGTGTGCAAGCTGATTAAATCTCTTTATGGTTTGAAGCAGGCACCCAGGGCTTGGAGCAAAGATGTAAAGCAGGTTTTGGTTGCCCACGGTTTTACCATGTGCAAAGCTGAACCTGCTCTGTATTTCAGGAGGGATTCTACTGGTGGGTGGAGCTATGTCCTGACCTATGTGGATGACTTTATCTGTGCTTTTAGTGAGCTGCATAGGTATGCCTTGCTGATCAAGGCTATGGAAGCAGCTGGGTGGGAAGTCAAGGAAATGGGTGTACCTGTCCAGTTCCTTTCATTGGACATGACTTGTACACTTGATTCTGACGGCAGGTGTGTTAAGATCGACCTCTCCCAGCACTCCTACATTGTTGAGCTGGTGGAGCAGTTTGGTCTCACTGCTGCTACCAAGCCCAAGTTTTCAGTTCCCATGGCCAAGTGCACTGTCACTGATCCTCCTGGAGAATCTCTGGCCTCTAATAGCCAGTACCTCTCTCTTGTGGGGGCTTTGCTGTACCTGGCTACCTGCACAAGGCCTGATATTTCTTTTGCTGTGAGCTACCTGTCCAGGTTTTCTGCTCAACCCACTGCCCCCCTGTGGGCTGCAGCCAAGCGCTTGCTTTTATTTGCCTAATCTGGGCCTCACTTACACTCACAGCCCTGGTTTCTCTTTTACTGTCTTTAGTGACTCATCCTTTGCTGATGATGGGTCTGACAGGAGATCTCAGACTGGCTATGCTGTGCTTGCTGGAGGCTGCCTTGTGAACTGGATGAGCAAAAGGCAACCCACTGTTGCTGTTAGCTCCAGTGAGGCTGAGTATCAGGCCCTGTCTCAGACTGCCAGGGAGGTGCAATGGTTGAAAAAGTTGAGAATTGATCTAGGGCTGCCTTGTGACCTGGTCACCATTCAGGGTGACAACTTGGGGTCCTTGAGCTGGGCCAATGACTGTCAGCTGCTCCCTCGTAACAAGCACATTGATGTCATCCATCACTATATCCAGGAGCTGGTGGAGGATGGCCAGGTGGATGTTGCCTATGTTAACACTAAGGACAACTGTGCTGACCCCTTCACCAAGCCCCTTGATCCTGTGGTGTTCTGGCGTTTCATTCGCATGTTTGGAATGACTGCTTCTCCTTAAACCAATTTTTTTCGTTACATGTATTCTAGAATTTTGGTTACATGTATTCTGGAATTTTTGGTTACATTTTAGGGTTTCTTTGGTTACATTTAGAGTTTCTTTAAGTTATCATTGATTGGCATTAGGTTCCTATTCCCGGATCGGGTTTTCTATACCGTTGTTACCCGACTTTGATATTTAGTTGTCCTCTTATATCCACTTGGCAAATTTTGGTTCTTTGCCTTGCTTCATACCTTCCCTTACACCCTTCGGGTTTCATTTGAAGTTTCTCTCGATTTTTTTTTCGGAGTTCTTTGATTTTTTTTTTTTTAATTTGTTACATATTTCTATGTCACCAGTGCCATAGGTGGAGTAGTACTATTGTATGTCACCTGTGTCATAGGTGGAGTATCAGCATGTATAGCAAAAACAAAAACAACTTGGGGTTGGGGTTTAGCATTTCATGAGATATATATACGAGTCCCATACAGCTTGATCCATTGCAATCCAGCATATACTCATCTTCAACAAATCAATCAGGAAGCACCCGAGACTTCAATATGGTTTCTATGTCCACCGCCATCGCTCTGTTGTTCGGCCTCGTGGTCGCCGTGGCCTCCTCCGCCGATGCCGCCCAAGTTGGAGACAACTTCAGGGCCACTCTACGTCAAAAGAACTCCGACCCCAGACCCGGTAAGTCGAGCAATCCAGCATCAGGGAACAGTCCATCGCTTTTGTTCTCTTTGCATGATATCAAGCCCTGCTTGCGCTGATCTGCGTTTCGTTGCACTCGACTCGTCAGCCACGAATTATATCATATTTTACCTGCCGACGACTAGACATCGGCTGTTAGGGCTGTTGTTAGGGGCGGGGAATAGGGGTATGTCCCCCACGCCAGGGTGTAGGGTTTGGCCACATTCGTCCATGGTGTGCCTGTGCGCCATAGCTTTTCTTTTCAGCTAGTAGCAGCTTATAGGCAGATCCCTGACCCAGCCACTGGGCCAAGCCCCAGGATTTGAACATTTCTGGACAGCAAGTTCTGTCACCTCCTAGCTGCACGAGCCCTTGCTTTCTTGCTTACCTGTCACCTCCCAGCTGCACCAGCCCTTGCTTTCTTGCTTACCTGTCACCTCCCAGCTGCAACCAGCCCTTGCAACTTACTTTCTCTTGCCTACCTGTCAGCCCCTCCAGCTGCATGCAGCACCAGCCCTTGCAACTTACTTTCTTGCCTACCTGTCACCTCCCAGCTGCACCAGCCCTTGCAACTTACTTTCTTGCCTACCTGTCACCTCCCAGCTGCACCAGCCCTTGCAACTCACTTTCTTGCCTACCTGTCACCTCCCAGCTACACCAGCCCTTGCAACTTACTTTCTTGCCTACCTGTCACCTCCCAGCTGCACCAGCCCTTGCAACTTACTTTCTTGCCTACCTGTCACCTCCCAGCTGCACCAGCCCTTGCAACTTACTTTCTTGCCTACCTGTGATTTCTTCCCTTTTAGTAACGACAACCAACTTAGCTACCTACATGCAACTTACAATCATCTTAACTCTTGGCCATGCAGGAAAGGATGTGAAGTCCAGGGGTCAAGTCAACATTCAGCTGCAGGACGACAAGATGTGGCGGGGAATTGTGTCCATCATTAACATTGAGGAGTATATCACTGTGAGTAATACCCCCCCCCCCCCCCACACACACACACCCACCCCCCTAACCCCAACCCCCATCCCACCCCCAATCCATACCCCTTAACCCCCCCCAACCCTCTAACCCCCCACACATCCCCACACACATAAACTTTTAGTTACATTATATTGCTGATATTACTTCCCTTTATGCCATCCATCCCCCTTCCCCCCCCAGACCTCTCAATCCCTTCCAGTCTCACTCGTAATCTTTCTCCGTCGTTTCTGATAGTATTGGCGAATATCCTTGAATGAATTGTCTGAAGCAGTTTGTTAGCCCTCTCTCATGTTGTTTACATCTGTCTTTCGGTTGTTGCCAGTTTTTTACAACTTCTGACTAATTGCATACTGACACCCAGCATGTCTGTACATACGCAGGCTCACATCCATGAAGGAGAGGAAGGTGTTGCAGGCCCTGTTATTTTCACCGCACTTCCTGCTGACATCCCTTTGCTTAATGGAACTTTCTCGTAAGTGAATATGACTAATGTTAGTAGATAAAGTATATTAGGTTGGACAAGTCCTTTTAGCCTGATTGGCAATTCCTAGCAGTACCTGACATGGATTAAACCTACGTTTTGTATATAGGTAGGGAAGAAGGTAAGGGAAATAGCGTTTTCTATCCAGGTGTTATTACGTGTAGACGCCATAAGATGAAGATCATTGATAATTGAAGTATTCATCAGGGAGCTTGTTGTCACCACGTTTGTGTAGGGTTCAGCTCAGCAGTGCTTGTTTGTTTGAGCCTCTCCTGATATCATGGCTGGAGAAGTCTCTTCAGCCTATTTGATGAAACCTGGATAAGTCTTTTCAGCTAATTTAATTGTCCCTGCCTGCCCTTGCACTAAAAAACAAAGAAGAGTGAGACCAATCTATCAATGCATTTCGATGATAAGGTTATGTAAATACTAGGCAGTTGTAGCTTCCCCACAGCCCCCCTAGGCTCTTGGTCTTCTCTTGCCACATACCAGACATTTGAGTGATGCATTCAGCTATGTGGGTGATGTAGATATATGCTACAAAAGTCTCCGTGTGGTGCCACTCTGATCCTGTGTGTTGCCACTCTGATCCTGTGTGTTGCTACTCTGATCTTGTGTGCAAAAGCCCTGCATAGCAGTCAACACTGACATGGCCCCCCCCCCCCCCCCATCCCGGCTTCCTTCAGCACTACCGCACATATCTCCCCCCCCCCCCCCCCCCCCTCACCCCACATCCCGTTTCCTTCAGCACTTCCCGCACTTATCCCCCCCCCCCCCCCCCCCCCTCTCCTCCCCACCATCCCCGCTTCCGTCAGCACCTTCCCGCACATATCTCCCCCCTCCCCCCCCCTCCCCGCTTCCTTCGGCACTTACCGCACATATTCCCATTCCCCCCCCCCCTCCCCCCCCATCCCCGCTTCCTTCAGCACTTACCGCACTTATCCCCCCCCCCATCCCCGCTTCCTTCAGCATTTACGCACATATCTTCCCCCCCCCCCCCCCCCCCCCCCCCTTCCCCCTATCCCTGCTTCCTTCAGCACTTCCTACATTTATCCCCCGACCCCTTTCCCCCCCCTCCCCCCCCATCCCCGCTTCCTTCAACACTTACCGCACATATCCCCCCCCCCCCCCCCCCCCCCCTCCTCTCTTCCCTCCCTGCCCTATCAACCCACTAACCCACCCACCCACGTACCTTACCGCATCTGGCCATCTCCCCCCCTTTCAGATATGGCATAGCCTTCCCAGTTACTCTCTTTGAAGATGTTGAGCTGGAGAGTGGAGGCTACTACTTCAATGTGCACACTATCGCGGTCCCTGCCGGCGAGATTCGTGGACAGTTTTTCCCCCCTTGCGATATCCCTGGAAGCGACAGGTCTTAGTAACCCGTGTAGTCTGGACTGTCAACAATTCCTATACAATAAGACGCTTGATGATATGATGCAGGAGGCTATGCTGCTATTGTAGCACTCAGGCATCAGCTTTCGGTAGATGCTGCTATCCACCACTCTAATGCTTTAATGCGGTACCCATATTGAGCGAGGTCAATGGAAAGGTTGTGACCCCTTCTCATGGGGCATACCATCAATGAAAAAATAATATGCCTTCTACAAGGCGATAGATAGAGGGAACCTCTGTTTGCTTGCAATGTGACCAATTACATCTTGCCATGATATGTAAAGCTCCAGTAATCTAGTACCGTGATTATGTACATCATGATAATGTGGCTCTTGGGGCAGTTGGAAACACTGTGCAGCTGGTATTTGCTTAAGGGTTTAGGTTGTCAACAGTACCATTTAGGGTGAGGAAGAATGAAGGATAAGTGAAGTTGTAATCAGCACCCAAGTGATACAGTTGATCTGTACTTCATGGATGTTGGCTTGACCCAACTTCTTTTTGGTGTCGCTGGGGTTGTTGTGGTAGAGGGAATGGACACTTTTCGCCCCTGTACAACAAATAACACTTCAGCTTTCTTCCGTGCTTGCTAGATTTTCCTGCAGAAGCAGCACAATTTGTATTTCGTTTAGCCATGTTATTATATTCTTTGGCTATTTAGAGTTTTTTCTACTGGACCAGGGACTGTCGACCAGGGACTAGAGATTTGGGAGACTGAGATTATGTTCCAATTCCTCCAATTGTTTTCTAAACTATCTAGCTGCTCCAGCGCTGAGGTTGCTGGTATTGTTTTGCTGAATATGTAACAAAATGCTCTTTCGATTGTGCTCTTGGTGGAACTGTGTCAAGATTTACTTCATGTAAGCATTTTACTTTCATGTAAGACACCAAGGTTTTACTTTCACTGTGGCTTGCTCAAAGACCATGGCGTGTACATCATTGAGGATGCCTACATTTTGAGGCTGTGGCTATTACATAGTTGAGCCCTGGAACTAATTAGTCTAGCTAGTCCGCCTGATGGTACTTCTCATATGATCTCAAATAATACCGTTTAACATATCTGATGCGGTACCAAACAATCACATATCTCATGTGATATAGAATACTGAACGCACAGTTTTTTTGTGAAAGTGTGAATTAAAACTACAATTATTCTCATATATGACAGTGTTTATCAACCATTATAAAAACATATCTCTCAAAAACCAAGTTATCTTTGTGATGAGTGTGATGTATGAATCCCAGAGTCTATTCGAAGGTCTACATGATCTAGCGAGTGATGTTCATAGCTTCCCCAAATTATATATTATGCCCAAACCTCAATCGCTCTTTTCAAAGGCTTTCCGTGAGACCTCGCAAGCTCATTAATTCATTATCATCAATTTTTTGTCTTGTACTAGTTCTATAGCACAGTTTAGAATGGGTTCCCATTGGCTGAACACAGAAAGAATGAGGGTGGTGGATAGAGCACACATCCCTCGTTCAATGAGACACTGTCAAATGTGTGGGTTCCAAAAACCTGAGGATGAAATGCATATGTTTGAGTGCCCTTTTTATAATGATATTCGCCTCCGCTACCAGAAGCTGTTTACAGATATTTATAGGCATGTCCACGAGGATACCGACTTAACCGTATGGAATGTGGAATTCTACGATTCCACATTCAGAACCTTTATGAATGGAAATGGCACTAAGAATTTCTGGAGCAACCTAGCCGACTATCTTTCTACTTGTAGAAGAGCAAGACAGGAAGCCCTGGACTGCTTAGTGGCACCGTAATTTATTATCCCTTTTTTTCTTCTTCTTGTGACTTCTCATTTGTTAGCTTCTTACCTCCGCCACTGTAAGTGGTTGAGATCTGGGTCCTGCTCTAGGGGGTTTAATACCTACGCCACCAAACAGTGGTTGGGAGTTTGGTTTGTTTGTCCTCGACACACCCCTGATGCAATGGGGTGTTTTTGCTTTGTGGGTGCTTTTTCTTTTTGTTTAAAGCACAGAGTCTCATACACCCTCGCGGTGTCCAGTAGACTTTAACATGTAATGTAATGTAATGTAATGTAATGTAATGTAATGTAATGTAATGTAATGTACCAAAATAGTACCATGATTAATCCATTGCTTTATGCGCATATAAGCTTAGTTTACATCATTTTACATAAGTAGACAGAGGTCGAGTAGACACTACACATTTCAAAATATATTTAAGTAACCAACATGAGTTCTGAACTTCTTCTGTTTTTTCGAGCCTTTCATCCACTTTTTCTTTTTGGGGCTATGCATGACAGCTTCCAGCCAGCTCCATGTTTTGTTTACAAAAATGATTTTCGCCTCAAAGGGTGGGTCTCCCAACATTAGCCCTAAACTCAAAGAATTAGATTTGACCGGCGGGGGATGGGGAGCACGCCCATACAGACGAGATTGTCCAAATGGGCTTGCCTATTTGGGGGGTCGGGACAACGTTAGGGGGGGGGGGCAACTTTGGGGATCCATTATTTATATGTTAAGGAAACCTGCCCCCTGTGGAAGACCTCCCCTATCATTGTCCCGACCCCCCAAAATGTACTAAAAAAAAGGACGAAAAGTACAAAACAAATTAAACTCCCGGAAACATCGAGAAATGCACTCAGAATTGAAAATCCATTTGTAGTTTTGGGGGGTGGCAAGGGTGGGCCTTCGGGCGGGCCAGGGGTGGGGGTGGGGGTGGACGGGTGGGGTGGGGGGCAAAAAACTATTGCGGGGTTATTAATACCTTCTTTTGGCGAGGCTTGAAGTCAGAACTTGAAAACACTTTTCCCCCTCTTTTGTGAGTGTGGAGGAGGTGGGGGGACAGAATCGTTACAAGAGGCACTATAGCTGTTTTCTAGATGTTTACTTGACTAAGGCACATGAAAGGTACCGTATATCTAGGGTTAGGAGGGGGGGTCATAGCTCCTTAGCGCTAATTAGCGCTAAAATAAATCCCGGATTTTTAGCACTAACTAGAGGTTAAATGAAAAGAAATGGGACGTCGTCGTGGCACGTCGTCGTGGCTGGAAAGAAAGAAAGATAAACGCCAAGTCGGCGTGGCTTTAGCAAACGAAACGCGACGGTAACAGATGGGTGAGGTACGAGCAGCAGGTCCGGCAGGAAAAGTACGACAAGAGGGCAGGCAGTACAGATATGTCCTCTGCCAGTTACTCGAAGCCTGAGATATTGTCGTTCGCTAATTTTCGCATTGCGTCGCCCAGTAATTCTCATTCGCGAATGGCAACCGTTTCCAATCCACCCAAGTCTTGGTACGTGAGAGGCGGAAAACAGGTATTCATGAGCACGTCGCTGCCGCCTACCCAGCTTTTCGGACGCCTGAATAGCGTCAAGGGAGGTTGGAAGAATCTCTTTCGACCTGAGATGCAAGCTTGTGAAGATGGGATGGACATGGATGGGGTCGAGGAGCAGCGCGTCGTTGCTTGCACAAAATGCAGTCGGGTATTCAGCCCTTCGAACCCCCAGGCCTCCTACAAATTGCATTCTGACCCAGGTCTGACCCGACAAAAAAATCTTACTGCAAGGGGGTACTGGCTGAAGACAAGAAGAAGTCGGCCTCAGCACTGAATGAGCTGCTGCATGGTGTCGATGACTCTGATGAGGAGGATTTGGTGGGGGTGGAGAAGGTGGAACTGAGGAGTAGCCCACGCATTGCAAAGCAGCGCAGCAAGGTTACTGCATAACAACACTCTCATACTCACGTGGCACTTTTTATGGGTCGTTTTTGCTAAGTTTGGACTAATAAGCTGTTACAATTAGGGCTAATTTAGCTATTAGCGCTAATTTTGATCGCCGTAAGCCCTAACCTCCGAAGCCTACGTATATCTGACCTAAATCTTTGGGAGGTACATACACAAAAGAGCCCCTTGAAAACACTAAATCACCCCCCAATAATATAATATGATCATCACGCACTTATACTCACGGCGCATTCACTTCCTCAAAATCAAATACGCCAAACTTTCATAGTGTATGTATGGATGTTACAGTCCAGGGGTAGGCCAAATAGGCTAAAGGGACTTGCCCAACCAAACAGGAAGGGCTTAAAAATAAAAAGCACTGATGAACTGAGCCTAAAACAATCGTTTAACCGACGGGGGCTGAGTTCGTGCTACATTGATCATTTAATTCTACGAAATGATTAAATCATCATCTCAGCTGGGATGATAATTTATTTGTGCGATTATTATCGCATTTTTTATAAATTGAACTAAGTATTTCCATCCTTCAAAGGAATCAGGATTGGTAACCAGCTTCATACCGGAGTTTTTATCCACCAATTCAGGGTCAATGTTCATTTTCTCAAAAATATTTTTTCTACCCTCAGCGTATAAAGAACATTCTAGTAAGAAATGCATTTCATCTTCGACTACTCTTCTACTTACAGCACCTGCAAGTTGGATGTGTGTGTGTGTGTGTTCCTTGCTGTTAAGCTCATGGAGGTGGGTGGGGGGGTGAGAAGCAGGGTGGGAGCTGGATGTGTGGGTCTATGTGTTACTTGCTCTTAAGATCAAGCCCCGTGTTTGCATGCGGGGTGCGCTGTTTGCATGCGAGGTGCGGTGCTCCTGACCCAGTTCCAGAAATTGGTTACCCAGCTTCTCACGCTCAATAGTGTTTGCATGAGCATGTTTGGGGCAGATGAATGCATGGCTCTTTTTCTTCTGCAGTTCCTCCAAAACCTCTATTAGCCTGTCCTCCTCGGGAGCCAATGCCACATCTGATGATGCAATTCTGATGAGACCCCGTTTGCTAGCTTTACGTCGTATTAGGCTATGCTGGGTCGACCCACATATGCAACACTCGTTGGTCTTGATGAGCTTCTTGTGGGATTACATGGGTAGCTTACCTCCCAAACACGACACAAGGTTCGCTAGTGGCCCATTGCATATATGCAGCGTCAAATTGAGCTCCTCGCAGCTTCGGCATGTTGCACACGGGGGTCGGAAGGGTTTCTACAGCTATTCGCGACCCTCGGACCTCCGTCTCCGGTCGATGCACAGCGATCCAAATCGAATAGAATTACTATCTAGGACAATATTCGACTATCCAGCTCATTGGGGCCAGTAGCTGCGCTCCCTACAGAAAGCTGATTTTCGAGGCTTCGGATTTGAAAATGTTCAGTGAGGAAAGTTGCGTCGGATTGTCACAATTCAATCAGTGAATGCTCATTGGGATACATTCGATGCGATGCGGTTAGATTGAAATAATCGAGGCGCGCGAGAAAGTTGGACCTGGGGACGGGTTTCCGGACCCCTAATGTCGCTCGTGCTCCTCGTTGGGGGTGGGGGCTCACACGCACACGAGTCACACCCTCCGAATCACACTTAACTCCCAGGTGCGGGTGCGGGTGGGGTGTCGGGCAGCTGTAGGGTGTGATGAGTAACCAGCATCTGTCCAAACAGGCCAAAACAAAGCGCTCTGAAGATAGAAGCCCCCCCACAACTACACGACTTTGTCACGCATATAGAGTGATAGGCAGGCA
This sequence comes from Chlamydomonas sp. ICE-L, assembly GCA_013435795.1. Lineage (NCBI taxonomy): Eukaryota > Viridiplantae > Chlorophyta > Chlorophyceae > Chlamydomonadales > Chlamydomonadaceae > Chlamydomonas > Chlamydomonas sp. ICE-L. The sequence goes on along the minus strand of JACBWV010000045.1, from coordinate 5,762,456 downwards.
TTTAGTCATGCAGGGGCCATGCATGCAGGTGCGTGCCACGTGTGGATGTGAGTCCAGGCAAAAACAAAAACAAAAACAACTTGGGGTTGGGGTTTAGCATTTCATTAGATATATATACGAGTCCCACAACGCTCAATACATAGCAATCCAGCATCTACTCATCTTCAACAAATCAATTAGGAAGCACCCGAGACTTCAATATGGTTTCTATGTCCACCGCCATCGCTCTGTTGTTCGGCCTCGTGGTCGCCGTGGCCTCCTCCGCCGATGCCGCCCAAGTTGGAGACAACTTCAGGGCCACTCTACGTCAAAAGAACTCCGACCCCAGACCCGGTAAGTCGAGCAATCCAGCATCAGGGAACAGTCCATCGCGTTTGTTCTCGTTGCATTATATGAAGCCCTGCTTGCGCTGATCTGCGTTTCCTTGCACTCGACTCGTCAGCCACGAATTAGATCATATTTTACCTGCCGACGACTATACATCGGCTGTTGGGGCTGTTGTTAGGGGCGGGGAATAGGGGTATGTCCCCCACGCCAGGGTGTAGGGTTCGGCCACACTCGTCCATGGTGTGCCTGTGCGCCATAGCTTTTCTTTTCAGCTAGTAGCAGCTTATAGGCAGATCCCTGACCCAGCCAGCCACTGGGCCAGGCCCCAAGATTTGAACACTTCTGGACAGCAAATCCTGTCACCTCCCAGCTGCATCAGCCCTTGCTTTCTTGCTTACCTGTCACCTCCCAGCTGCACCAGCCCTTGCAACCTACTTTCTCGTCTACCTGTCACCTCCCAGCTGCACCAGCCCTTGCAACTTACTTTCTTGCCAACCTGTTACCTCCCAGCTGCACCAGCCCTTGCAACTTACTTTCTTGCCTACCTGTCACCTCCCAGCTGCACCAGCCCTTGCAACTTACTTTCTTGCCTACCTGAGATTTCTTCCCTTTTGGTAACGACAACCAACTTAGCTACATACATGCAACTTACAATCATCTTAACTCTTGGCCACGCAGGAAAGGATGTGAAGTCCAGGGGTCAAGTCAACATTCAGCTGAAGGACGACATGATGTGGCGGGGCATTGTGTCCATCATTAACATTGAGGAGCATATCACCGTGAGTACTAGTCCCCCCCCCCCCCCCCCCCCCATACCCCCTCAACCCCCCCCCCCCCCCCCAATCCCCCTCCCAACCCCTAACCCCCAACCCCTAACCCCTACCCCCCCCAACTCCCTAACCCCCTACACATCACGCACACATAAACTCCTTTATTAACCTTATATTGCTGATATTACTCCCCTTATGCCCCCTCCTCCCCCTCCCCCCCCAAACCTCCCAACCTATCCACCCCCTCACCGCCTTTCTCCACCCTTAATCTTTCCCCCCCTACCCTGCCTCCTTTCTTCCCTGACCACTTCCACCCTAATCTTCTATTGCGTGTAATTCTTTCCATTCGTCTCCGATAGTTCTATTCTTGATCGTTTCTGATAGTGTCATTGGCGAAGATTCTTGAATGAAAAGCCTGAAGCAGTTTGGTTAGCCCTCTCAAATTTTGTATACATTTTTCTTTCGGTAGTTTTTTACAACTTCTGACTTATTGCATACTGACACTGAGCATGTCTGTACATACACAGGCTCACATCCATGAAGGAGAGGAAGGAGTTGCTGGCCCTGTTATTTTCACCGCACTTCCTGCTGGCATCCCTTTGCTGAATGGAACTTTCTCGTAAGTGGATATGAATAATGTTATTAGATAAAGTATTATAGGTTGGACAAGCCCTTTTAGCATGATTGGCAACCCCTTGCAGTTCCTGACATGGATTTAACATACGTTATGTTACATGGGTAGCAAAGAAGGCAAGGTAAATAGAGTTTTCTATCCAGGCGTTTTGACGTGTTGAGGCTATAAGATCTTATCCTGCAGTTCATGATAAATGTTGAAGAATTTGTGATTTAATTGTAGATCACTGATAATCGAAGTATTCAACAGGGCACCTGTTGTCAAAACGTTTGCGTAGCGGTCAGCTCAGTAGTGCTGTTTCGTTTTAGCCTCTCCTGATACCATGGCTGGAGAAGTCTTTTCAGCTTATTTAATAACTCCTGCACTAAAAAAACATACAAGAGTGAGACCAATCTAACAATGCATTTCGAAGCTGAGGTTCCTTAAATACGAGGCAGTCGCAGCTTCCCCACAGCCCCCCTAGGCTCTTTCTCTTCTCTTGCCACTAACCAAACATTTGAGTGATGCATTCAGCTATATGGGTGATATAAATACAGGTATATGCGACAAAAGTCACTGTTTGATGCCACTACGATCCTGTGTGCACCATGCCCTGCATAGCAGTTAACACCGGCATGCCCCCCCCCCCCCCCCCCTCTCCTCCCTCCCTCCCCGCCCTATCAACCCACCAACTTCTCCCCACGGGTCCTTACATTTTCATCTGGCCATTTCCCTCCCCTGCAGTTATGCCATTGCCTTCCCAGTCACTCTCTTTGAAGATGTTGAGCTGGAGAGCGGAGGCTACTACTTCAATGTGCACACTATCACGTTCCCTGCCGGCGAGATTCGTGGACAGTTTTTCCCCCCTTGCGATATCTCTGGGAGCGACAGGTCTTAGAAACCTGTGTAATCTGGACTGTCAACAAATTCTATACAATAAGACGCTCGATGACATGATGAAGCCAGCAGGAGGTTACCGCAAGATCCAGGAGGCTATGCTGCTACTGTAGCACTCAGGAAAGTGCAGCTTACGGCGGATGTTGCCAACCACCACTGTAATGCTCTGCTGGGGTACCCATGTTGAACGAGAGCAATGGGAAGGCCTGCCCCTTTCTTGCGACATGCTATCACTGAATAAATAGTATGCCTTGTACCAACCTTGTACGAGGTGTTAGATAGAGGGGCCTCAGTTTGCTTGCAATGGGGCAAAACATGACATACCATGACAGATCTCCAGTTAACTAGTACTGTGATTATGAACTTCAAATAAATTGATTATGTGGCCTCTTCTTATGGAATAGCTGTATCCTCTATTTGCGTGGAGGAGGTGGAAATTGTTTGAAGATTGAGGTTCTTCCTGTTCTTCACGAACGTTAGTTGGATCCAACCTTTTTGGCGCTGTTGCTTGGGTTGTTGTGGTATTGGGCATGGACATTTTTTGCCCCTCTACTATAAACATCACTTCCGCCGTCTTCCGTGCTATATAGATTTTCCTGCTTAAGCAGCTCGTCCTGTATTTCGTTTAGCCCTGTTGTTTTATTCGTTGGCTATTTGGAGTGTTTCTACTGGACTAGGGACTGTGGACCAGGGACTAGAGAATTGGGACTGAGACTATGTTCACAAGTCCTCACTGTTTGAAAACAATCTAGCTTCTCCAGCCTAGGGTGCTGGTATTGTTTGCTGAGTATGTAACTATATGTCCTCTCGATTGTGCTCTCATTGACTTCTTAGCTCAAAGCACATACACCATTGGCTTCCTGTCTTGCTCTTCTACAAGTAGAAAGATAGTCGGCTAGGTTGCTCCAAAAAGACTTAGTGCCATTTCCATTCATAAAGGTTCTGAATGTGGAATCGCAGAATTCCACATTCCATACGGTTAAGTCGGTATCCTCATGGACATGCCTATAATTGTGGCCTAAGGACCATTGCGAGTTCATTATTGAGTATGCCTACATTTTGAGACTGTGGCTATTACACAGCCTCAAAAGCCCTGGAGCTTATTGGTCTAGAAAGTCTGCCTGGTGCTGCTACTCATATGATCTCATATAATATAATACCGTTTAACATACCTGATGCGGTGCTATACAATCACATCTCATGTCACAGCTTTTTTGTGAAAGTGTGAATTAAAACTACCATTATTCTCATATATGACAGCGATTATCAACCATCATCAAAGCATATCTCTCAAAAACCCAAGTTATCTTTGTGATGTGTGATGTATGAACCAAGTCCATCCGAAGTTATACATGTAGACCTAGCGAGTAGTGTTCATAGTTTCCCCAAATTATATATTATGCCCAAATCACCATTGCTCTTTTCGGAGCTTTCTATGCGAACTCGCAAGCTCATAATCATCATCAGTCTTTTGTCTTGTACAAAAATAGTACCATGATTAAGCCATTGTTTTATGCGCATATAAGCTAAGTTAACATCATTTTGCCAAAGTAGTATGTACACATTTCAAAATATATGTATGTAGACAACATGAGTTCCGAACTTCTTCTGTTTTTTCGAGTCTTTGATACACCGTTTCTTTTTGGGGCTATGCATGACAGCTTCCAGCCAGCTCCATGTTTTGTTTCAAAATTGATTTTCGCCCCAAAGGGTGGGTCTCCCTACATTGGCCCTAAACTCAAAGAATTAGATTTGACCGGCGGAATCGTTGCCACTCCTAATTAGGGAGTAGGTACCCGTTGGCAGGGGGGGAAACCTACAACATAATCACACTTAAAATTAATTGTACCAACAATGTTTACTACGGGCACAGCTGCGCAGCAAGGGAGCAACTAAAAGCTGGTACTTTGAAGAAAGATCTTTTGAATATACTGATGCCGGTTAAATAATTTGTTAATATTGCTTTTACTTACAAAGACGGTGTCGCAGGCTCATGTCGGGAGACCCACCTACCAGGGTGGAATTCCTTCCACAAAAAAAACAGCAAAATTGCCGGCTGAAGCCATACAACCGTGTTCAAGTTCTAAAGACTGGTGGACCATGTAATAAATCCAATCCATTATAACAGGTACAGTAGTTTGAATTTATTAACGTTTTAAGATTAATGATGACGATTAAATTATAATCGCAAAATCAAATGACCTCTGTAGCACTCAGGGTCCCCGTCAGTAAAACAATTGTGTCGGGTTCAGTTCGTTCTGTCGTTTTCGTTTTAGCCCCTCGTAGTGTCGTGCTTAGGCAGAACCAAAATTCCAATTGCAGTCCGCAAGAAGCCACTGGGGTGAAGGTTACAAAATAACACAGAAAAAGGTAGCTGGTTCGAAATGTAATTTATAATATATTATGAGTACATCGCTATTGGAGGATGGATTAAGTATCCGCTTGGTGGGCAGGTTCGGGACAAAACTCTCTACCTTCAGTGCCTAACCTGGATAGGTCTTTGAACTGTATAATCCGCTTAGTATACTCCCTGGTTTCTATTACATATTTATATCGCACGGGGGAACTTGGAATTGAAAGACGGTGGCTTGAAAAACATGTAACAACCCAATCCAACGCTTCAGAGGGGATTTGGGGAAATGATTATTTGTATGTATGTGTGTATCAAAGTTGGGGAACAACGGTATAGAAAACCCGATCCGGGAATAGGAACCTAACACCAATCAATGATAACCAAAGAGACGGATTGAAATATCGTGTGAGAGCAGCACACGAGAGAATCAAAGCCTAAAGGACGCAGATAAGAGGACACTAAAGACTACGATGGAAAAATAAAGTCGATGGAAAAATCCACTACCTTAAAAACTATTCTTAGCATAGAATTCATGACTAGGTTGGGATGAAAAAACCAGAATGAACTGGTTTCTTACTCAAAGATGGAAGTAAGAAGATTTATGAAAGTTAATTGTCATAAATCCCCAGTTACGGCACTAACTAAAACATTCTAGGAGGTGGGTATCGCACCGCAAAGAACTCATGCACTCAAGACAAACCAAGCGCCTAACTAAAGCAAACCAAACTTGCAGCAACTGAAAAAATCCAAAGGATGCGAAGTGGAAATTTCCAAGAAACTCGTAACCAACAAAGGAAACACAGTTCAAAGAACAATAGAAGGTTAGATGTACAACCATAGTATATAAAACATATTGTCCACTTGAAAATAGTAAACGCAGAAAAAAGGACTTAAATAATTTACTGCAAAGGATGGACTGAAAGGGCGCTTGAAATACATTCGGAAGAACAAGAAAGAGGTGAGCGGCGGTACATCTGCAGGTACAACTGCAAGGACATCTGCAAGTACAACTGCAAGATGACCCAGCCCACCAAATTACAGTAAAATCCGAAGGGAAACAACTACTACACTCCACAAAAAGTTCCAATCACATGAGGGGCTGGTGATCTAAAAACAGTGTGGAGTAAAAAGAAATAGCTAATCTATGATGAGCTCCACCGAACGAACCATCTGCCTATGGAACTAAGAGTCAGAAACCATCAAGACGCTATAACGGTGGTCTGAATTAATTACCACCTTCCACCAAAACCAAGAAAGACAGCTGAAAGGAAGCTGCCGAAACAAAGCGTCGTAACGCTCCACCAATCTAGACTACCCTATAAGACAGACTAGGAGGTGCTGAGGAATAGGCACTCACACATAGGGCCATGTTAACCTACGTATGAGAACCAGCAGCACCTAAAACAATGAATCCTGGGTTGACTGTAACACCCCAGCCATACGCAGTATCAAACTAGACCAGTGTTCAAGATCATCACTTACACATTCGGCAACGGCTACATCATCACATGGGCTTGACCCGAATAATCCACCAGGGATGACAGGAGGCGAAGGAATTATCGACACCTGCCGAGCCAATCTGAGGTGGTCGGAGGTTGGCGACTATTAGGCAATGGGACCCTGATCCAGGGTACACTATGATCGAAGGCTGTCCTAAATCCTAAGCTATCACACCGATAAAACGTGGCACCCAGAGGAGGGCCTGCAGACCCCCCCTGCGATTCGGCTAAGATTATAGTTGGATATACAACTCCCACCCCCCCCCCTAAAACTTTCACACAACAATACAGCAAGGAATCAGCCTGGTCTAAGAATTCAACATGAATACAATCCAAGCCAGGGGGCCAGCCAACAACAATTGGGGTCGTTAAAGGGCGTAGGGAATTACCGGTTAACACATAACCATCACGTTTTGATGACATGAGTATCAGCGGGCACGGGGACCCATATAACTGAACTGGAGATAGAGAGTGCATCACTACTCTCTACGACCCGGCGCAACATTGGAAACCCAAAATATAATAACCCTTACTCACCAGGGAATACCCAACCAGTCTACCAAATAATGCCTTTTTATCAAGCTTGTTGCGTGACTGCCCAATACTAAGGTGACATAGCAAGGGGCAACCAAAAAAAACGCAACAACGACACATCAGGTGCAACCCCAAAGAAAAGCTCCGAAGGAGTCTTGTCTCCCTAGATGAACACAGTGATTGCGAAGATAACACACTAGCATGTGAGTAGTGTCATCATAAACAACTCATGCATGCCCCAAACTAATCGAGATCAACCATGCCTCTATACCACTTACTAAAAAAATTCCTAAGCCCTATCAGAACTCAAACACTTGAAACCCAAACTCACGTAGCTAAGGGCATACACCTAAGGGGGGAACCAGGGGCACGGGAAGACAAAGGAGCAACCTCTGTCGAACCACGGAACGCACCCAGGGGTACAAGGAGCCTAAGAGAGAAAAATATCCACCAAGATATCATGCTAAAGATCCTCCACGGCCGCTGGACTAGGGCCAGGACGGCGTTCCACGTCGGCCTGTAGCATGGGCGAAGTCCGGCGCTGCGAGACCTGGGATCACAGAAGGTGGGGAAGCGTTTAGGTCGAAGTCGAGATTAGAGGTATGGGAAAAAGGAGACGAGAATGACAGTGCAGCAAGTCGCCCTGGTGCAGAAAATCGCACCAATGGCAGAAAATCGCAAATCGCAAGGGCAGAATTCGAAAATTTATCGCTAGGATGCGAAAAGCAGAGCCGAGGCATGTAAAGGTCCTAATATCCCCGCCGTCGATGATCAGTCAATCCCAAGTCCCCCCCTCCTAATCGCTCGACTCACCCGGTTGGGGGGTAGAGGGAGCAGCACCCGTAGTGGTGCTGACCATACCCCCCTGCTTCCTACCACCTCCAGAATCTCCAGGTCCAGACGCGTAGGTCGTTCTCCTCTGGCGAACCCTACGGCAGTGCCGGCGATCCGCCAGCTTGATCGAAAAAATTCTCCAGAAGGTAGCACAGAGCCACTAGAGCGCAAGCTCATGCCAGTAGCCGACCGTCGGCTGGGCAGAGCAAAGGGGGCACAGACGACGTAGACATCAGCAGGGAGCTTGGTCGGCTTGGCAATCTCCGGTACGCAGGCAGAGCCTCAAACACCGGAGAAAGGTTAGCGACGTCAAGGACGCAAGCAGACGAAGACAGGGTATCTCCACCGATGTCCAGGCTAGTCGCCTTGAGTCTGCACGTCACAGTCATCTACGACAGACGGGAGGAGGCGACAGACGGCAGGGGAGGAAAAGGAAGAGAAGATGGAGGAATGACTGGGGGGGGGTTACTTCCACGATGGCGGAAGGACTCTCATGACCGTTAGCAGAGGCAGCTGGTGCACAAACGTCTAGCCAATCATCAAGAGGAGCCATTCCTCCGTTGGAAGGATTGGTCGCAGTCATCGCTGAGAATGATACTGCGCATCCCGCGCGTCCAGGAAAGACCATCCATGTCATGGAGTTTCTCAAAATGGCGGGAGGTCCTCGCGGAAGTTGCATCGTAAAGCAGTGGTAGTAAGTGAAGGACCGTATAACCTACCAGCTTGGATAACACTCCGGAGAGTGGACTTTGTGTGTGCAGAACGCCAATCTATAAATGCGGAGACGAGAGTAAGTTAAAAGCACAGGAGACCCATTAAGGGGCACTAGTGGAGGAAGGAGCGGCAGCCTGTACCCTGATAAGGGTACAGGCTATACAGTCTGGGTCCTGCTCTAAGGGGTCCTGCTCTAAGGGGTTTAAGGGGATCTGGGTCCTGCTCTAAGGGGTTTAATACCTTTAGGGGTTTAAGGGGATCTGGGTCCTGCTCTAAGGGGTTTAATACCTTTAGGGGTTTAAGGGGATCTGGGTCCTGCTCTAAGGGGTTTAATACCTTTAGGGGTTTAAGGGGATCTGGGTCCTGCTCTAAGGGGTCCTGCTCTAAGGGGTTTAAGGGGATCTGGGTCCTGCTCTAAGGGGTTTAATACCTACGCCACCAAAACGGTGGTTGGGAGTTTGGTTTGTTTGTCCTCGACACACCCCTGATGTAATGGGGTTTTTTGCTTTGTGGGTGCTTTTTCTTTTTGTTTAAAGCACAGAGTCTCATACACCCTCGCGGTGTCAAGTAGACTTTAACATGTAATGTAATGTAATGTAAGTCCGTGTCAGGGGAACCGGTGACGCAGTCCACAGGAAGCTGTCACTGAGTCACTCAAGGATGACTCAGTCTACGGGAAGCTGTCACTACGGGAAGCTGTCACTACGGAAGGTGGCACAGTACTGGCAGAGCTGATAGTTCTAAGGAAGTACATAAGGAGTCACCAAGACATAAAACAAGCGAGAGCACCGCTATTCATGCTGATAGGTGTGATTCTTATCGCATTAATTTTTTTATTTTATGTGGTGGATACAAAACATATCATAGTTCTATGATATGTTTTGTATCCACCAACATTTCCGTTTCTTCTAAGAAGAAATGGAAATGTTCACCCCGAGGATATACTTAAACTTGAACTTGGTCAAATGGCTCCAGCCTTTCAGAGTGAAGGGCTGCTCACCGTCTTCAGCAAGAACACAATTAACAAGAACACAATTAAAAACAAAAACAGGATGGTCAGCCCCCGCCTTTGCCTTTCGGTCAAAGTCCTCCAGGTCGCTTGTTTGTGTTGTGAGACCCACCTTCGTTACAGCTTTGGTGCGAGTAATTTAACCCAAACGGGATATATTCCCCTCGGTCGATCACACACCGTCCTCAACCACCCATCCGACCCATCCTCAAAAACCCCGTCGGCCCGCAAAAGACCGGCTCGACATCCAGCGATCCGAATTCAAGTCTTGGACACAATTCTACCTTTTCCATTCTGGATGGAAAACGTAGCAGAGCTTGTCAGATTTGCCAAATCAAGGTGCCCAACTGCCCACTGCCCACTTGCCCTGGTGACTGACTGCCTGGGCCGAAATAAAAATGGCGACCCCAGTTGTCGCGGCTTGGAGGTTGGCAGCCAGAGCAGTAGCTGCCGGCAGTACATGTGTCTCTGAGTTGCCTTAGCAGCCAGAGCACACCTGCGTCCTTCTTTCGATAGCAGCTGAGACAACATGGTGCGCATTTCAGTACTGGGCGATGCCTTGAAGACCATGTATAACGCGGAGAAGCGCGGAAAGAGGTATGGAATCTCATCTTTGCTTTTGCTGCGCGAATGATCGCAACTCTTCTATCGCAACTGAACTAATGACGAAGAGCGGCCGTCATGTACTGCGGGGTGCCAGGGTCATGTGCCCCCGGTGGTGCTGCTTTTCTTGCGCGCGAGAAATTGGAGCAAAGCTCTGATGCCCATGCTCGTTTCTACAAATTCGCAGGCAGGTAATGATCAGGCCTGTCTCCAAGGTGGTCATCAAGTTCCTGCAGCTCATGCAGGTGGGCACAGCAGTCAGCACAGTCAGGCACAGTGCTAGCAGGACAAAGCATTCTATGGTCACAAGCAATAGGTCCAGCGCTAATTATGGGTGGTCCCATTCGTTGGTGAAGCACCCATAAGGCACAGCAATAGGGCACAGGGCTAGGAAGGTGGGCACTAGCTGTAGGTCCAGCACTATCTCTTGGCGGTCCAAATAGTTGGTGCAGCACTCAGGCACAGCAATAGAGCACAGGGCTATGAAGGTGGGCACTAGCACCAGGTCCAGCACTATATCTGGCTAGTCCAAATAGTTTGTGCAGGGCTCAGGCCAGCAATGGGGCACAGCGATAGGATGGTACAGCATTGTGTGGGCACGAGCAATATGCCTCGTGCCACCCCGGGTGGTCAAAATGAGGACACAGCCATGGGGCACAGCGGTAGCCAGCAGGAGGAGTGTTGGGTCGGATGAGCTGAGATGGAATGGGGTGGGAAGGAGCAGGGTGGGGTGGGGAGGGGCTGGGTGGGATGATGCGGGGGGTGGGGAGATGTGGGGAGGGGTTCATGCTTGAGGTATGGGTAAGGTGACAGTCCACGTATGGTTTGTGTCTGGGGAAGAAGCACTGGAATCTGTGGTGTGGTGGTGTGTGGTGGACTGGGCACTGGTGTGTGGTGGACTGGATTTGAGTGCCAGGGTAGCTTTGAGGTGATAGCCTGGCAGGTGGAGTTTTAAAGGGTTGGTTTGTTTTGAGGTTGGGTGGGGGGATAGTGGTCAGACTGCTGACATCATATGATATCATATTGCTGTTGCCTGTGCCTGTGTGAATGTGCTTGTGTGTGTGTGTGTTTAACCCCCCCACCACACACACACCCCATCTCATACCCTCACATTACCCCCCCCCCCCCAACCCCACCCCACCCTCACACACCCCACCTCCACCCTTACCCCACCACATACCCCACCACCCGCCAACACCTCCCCCACCCCACCACATATCCACACATTCACCCAACCACCAACACCCCTTTCTCCCCTCCAACGTTTTGAAGCACAGTTACATTGGCAAGTTTGAGTTGGTTGATGACCACCGCTTTGACAAGATTTTTGTCAGATGAAAATGAAATAAAAACAAATGAAATAAGGCACACCTTCCTCACCAAACCACACCACACCAAACCACACCTAGCCACACCTCACCATATTGAACAACACCATACCACACCAAACCACTTCACACCGAACCACACCTCACCTAACCACACCTAGCCACACCTCACCTAACCACACCTAGCCACACCTCACCATGTTGAACAACACCATACCACACCAAACCACTTCACACCGAACCACACCACACCGAACCACACCTAGCCACACCTCACCATATTGAACAACACCATACCACACCAAACCACTTCACACCGAACCACGCCACACCGAACCACACCGATCCACACCACACCTAGCCACACCGAACCATTGCGAACCACACCACAGCGAACCACACCACACCGAACCACAACTAACCGCAACCTACCGCACCGCACCTAACCACACCACACCTCACCAAACCACACTTAACCACGCCGAACCACACAGAATCACACCACACCGAACCACACCAAACCCCTCCCTCCCCCTGCAACCTGTAGAAGCACGGCTACATCGGTGAGTTTGAGCTTGTGGACGACCACCGTTCCGGCAAGATCGTTGTAGAGCTTAACGGCCGCCTCAACAAGTGCGGAGTCATCTCCCCCCGCTATGACATCTCTTCCTCCAAGGTAAGTTCGTTATTGGGCTTGGAGTGGGAGGTGTGTGTGTGTGTGTGGTGGCGTGTGTGTGGGGGGTCATCTCCTCCAAGGTTGGTTGGGCTTGGTTGCTTCCAAATAATACTTGTAATACCGTACTCAAATTATAATGTGTTTGTTATTATTTGAGTTTTCTTAGCTCTAATAGCCACTTCAACAAGTGCAGTACTAATAATAATATTTATTATTATCATAATTATATTAAATATTATATTATTATTATAGTAATCATAATTATTATTATTTGATTGTTAGCTCAACGGCCGCTTCAACAAATGCGGAGTCATCTTTGCTTGCTATGACATCTCCCTCAAGGTTAGTTGTTCTTGGGTCAACAAGTGCAATACTAATTATAATATTTATTATTATCTTGATTATTATCACAATAATAATAAATATATTATTATTATTATTACTAGTACGGTAGCCCGTGTGGCCAGTGGCCACACAGACACACATCACCCCTACCCCAATCATATTAGGGTGCCCGTGGGGCTGGGTTACAGAATGGGCTACACATATGTCCTCACCTCCACCCCTCTCATAAACACAGTCATCATGTTTCCCCCACTTCAAATCCTGACGCATCTGCCCCCCCCCCCCCCCCCCCCCCCCCCCCTCCCCAGCACTAACAACTACCCACACACTAATCCCCCCCCATGCATCCCCCCCCCCCCCACACACACACACACAGTCCCCACTCTGCCCAAACCTCGACCCAGGCCCAATCTCAAATTTGCCTCACCCCTTTACCCGCCAACACACACGCACTTCCCTACTTCTCCGTTCCCATTAATCTGATCTTCTCTCGGCCACTTAAGCAGATAGGTTTAACAGAAGCGATTATGATGTTTCCAGCTGAGTTCGAAATCGCGCAGACGATTGGACGTTTCGTCAGACGACGCGGAAATGCGAAGACTTTTGGAAATTGCAAACGAACGTCTGCGCAGTTTCAGACTCAGATTGAAAGATCGGAATTGCGCGAGAGCAAAGGTGCTTACCTGTAGCTTCCTCTTCGCGCATAGATACCTGGTTGGGCGTGCAAGCTGTTTCCCGAAAGGGCCTTCGCTCGGTCAACTCACGCACTCGCTACAGCTCAGCGCGAAAATAACCTTATCGTTGCAGGGTGTGAGTCGTGTGGGGTGGGGGGGAAGATCTTGAAGAGGTATTGCACGCGGTGCAAGGAGCACGCAGCAAGAAGGAAGTTGGACGTCGGAAGAACGTCACAGGGTTGCAGGGACTTAGATCGTGCAGAGATACCATGAGCCGCGCCAGTGTCTTATTTTTTTTTTTTTTTTTTTTTTTTTTTTGCTCGCAGCAAGATGAATGTATCAATAGAGCCTGCAGAAAGGCTGGAGAATGGAAGTGAACTACCTCCAATCACGAATCAGGCGATGTGATAGCGAATCAGGCGATGTGATAGCATAATGCGACGACGAATGTAATGCTGAGATGAAGAAAGAAGTGCGCATGCGTGAGCCAAGTGAAAGTCAAGGGCCAGCCGAATCATGAGCCGAAGTGAAAGTTCTGGAGCATGAGCCGCAGCCCGCAGGTCGCTCCGTGAAGCAATACACTGAAAACTTTTATTCCGAGCGCCATGCAAAGCGATCTGAGGGTCAGCAAATGACCTCTGAGGAGAGGATCTCCTCACTCATTTCATTGCAATTCATTGCAGTCACAGTATGGGAGGCAGTTGTGGACATGAAATGAGCGCGCGCGCATAGCTTAGCGCATCTGCTGTTTCGGCAATTGAAATCGCTGGGCGAAGACTTGGGTGTACGGAAAGTCGGTTGCAAGTCGGTTACACTTCGCACGCCCATGGCACGTGGGTACGCGATGATGACACCACCACGACCACGACCACGTCCATGATTTCTTTATATATATAGATTATTATTATTATTATTATTATTATTATTATTATTATTATTATTATTATAGTAATAATAATTATTATTATTTGATTGTTAGCTCAACGGCCGCTTCTACAAGTGTGGAGTCATCTCCCTTGCTATGACATCTCCTCCCCCAATAGTAGTTGTTCTTGGGTCAACAAGTGCAATACTCATTGTAACGATTATTATTATAACAACAATAATAGTAATAAAACTAATTATTATTAGTATTTGATTGTTAGCTCAACGGCCGCCTCAACAAGTGCGGAGTCATCTCCCCTAAGGTTAGTGGTCCTTTAGTCAACAAGTGCAATAATAATAATAATACAGACATTATAATAATAATAATAATAATGATAATAATAATAATAATGCAGACATTATACTAATGAAATCATAATTAATATATATAATGTTGCCTTGCTGTCCCTCCGAACATATCATCCTCACCACCACGATGTCTGTAAATCACCCCCCACATCACCCTTCCCCCCACCTCCACCCCTGCCTCTAGGTTGAGTACTGGGTTGGCCGCCTGTTGCCTTGCCGTCAGTTTGGGCAGATCATTCTCACCTCCACTATGTCTGTATACCCCCCCCCCCCCCCCCCCCCCCCCCCCCCTCATCACCCCACATCACCCTTCCCCCCACCTCCACCCCTGCCCCTAGGTTGAGTACTGGGTTGGCCGCCTGTTGCCTTGCCGTCAGTTTGGACAGATCATTCTCACCACCTCTGCTGGTATGATGGACCACGAGGAGGCTCGCCGCAAGAGGGTTGGAGGAAAGGTTTTGGGCTTCTTCTACTAAACTGGTGAGTGGTGAAGTTGGATTTGGGGTGGAGTGAGTATGGTGGGCAGGCAGGCAGACAATGGGCAGACAAGTTGAATGATGGATTACAAGCAGGCTCGCCGCATGAGGGTTGGAGGAAAGTTTTTGGGCTTCTTGTACTGCACTGTTGAGAGGTGTAAAGTTTGGTGGCTGGGCAAGCTTTGTGTGATTTTGTGGTTTTGTGTGTGTTGAGTGTGCCTGGATTGTGAAGCATTGTGTTGTATTATGGGACGGATGAGGGCGTCGAGGCAGGGTACATCCTGGGGCAGGGTGGAGAGAAAACTATATCTAGTATCTAGTTTCTTTCCACCCTGCCCCAGGATTAGGCCTACCTTAAAAGGCCGCCTTACCTTGACATGGTCTATGGCGGTTTATCAACTGGATTCTTGATGCTGCTGATTTATTTGTTAGGATGATATTGGAAGTACATAGAACTTGCTTGGTCTATGTCAGACATAGGGGGATGAGGTGAGTTGTTGGAACCTGTCTAGGAACGTCGCAAGAGGGGTGGAGGAAAGGTTTGGGGCTTTTTCTTCTACACTGGTGAGTGGTGGAAAGTGTGGTGGCTTGGCGAGCTGTGTGTTGAGTGTGATTTTGTGTGTGTTAAGTGTGATCTTGTGTGTCTGGGTTGTTAACCCTGTCTTCTGGCGGTAGACAAAGGGCTGCTACATCACCTGAACAGCGACCGCAAACACTTCAGCGCACCCGTAGGGATTCGAACCCCGCACCTTCTGATTACCATTGGGCCATTTGTCGAAGCGGGATTGTAGACCACACAACCACCCAAATTTGCAGGGATGTAAGGTGGGGTGGTCTGCAATGAGTGTTTTCTGGGTCTGGCGACGCGTATATGACTTGTTCTTGTGCAAGCATTTGTGACATGTGTAGGGATATACGTAGATGCAGACACGCACAGGCATGCAGGCATGGAAACATACAAACACTGATACTTACATGATTGTGCCTATCTCGTGTGTTTGCAGGGAGG
Source organism: Chlamydomonas sp. ICE-L (assembly GCA_013435795.1). Lineage (NCBI taxonomy): Eukaryota > Viridiplantae > Chlorophyta > Chlorophyceae > Chlamydomonadales > Chlamydomonadaceae > Chlamydomonas > Chlamydomonas sp. ICE-L. The sequence continues at coordinate 5,746,562 of JACBWV010000045.1, read as the reverse complement.
CGACCGCGGCTCTTATCTTCATTCAGACACCTAGAGATATCAGAGCGACGAGAACTTGCAGTCATTACTGTAACCGCAATTAGTACACTGCTACCATGATCCCTTCCCCCACCCCACTCCACCCCCACCCCCTTTCCCCTCAATATTCGTGTTGTTCTTGTTCGATTTTAGTTCCCTGTTTAAAATCTTTGCTAAGCCCATGACTAACTGGTAGCTGGCTGAAGCAGCAGCCTCCATTCTCGGTAATCAGAAACCAACATCTCTGCCTGCGCCGACCATCGTATGGTCCAAGCTGTCGATACCTGTGCCCTAGATGAGACGGATGGCTGATGTTAGATGAACAATGGGATCTTGTTATTACAGCCAGGGAGGGGGTCTAATGAAGTAAGGAAGGCAGGATTATCGGCGGTTGAAGGGACAGAGACGAAAGGGAATCGAAGATTGGAAGAATGGATCAAGCTTGCAGAGAACGAGAGTCAACTACTCAACTAGTGTAGCAGCCGATGTTCAGTAACTGTATTACGCAGATGTAACAATTTCAATTTCAATACGGTAGCAGCCGATATTCATGATTGAGGGTCTAGGCTCAAAGGGGCCGCGTGCAACAGGTAACCCTGAGGTAAACCGGACACTAGACAAACCCAGACAGTCAGGCAACATGACAGCTTATGCTGACAGCCTGACACCCCACCTCTGACAACCTGTCAATTACCGAAAATAGCAGAAGCTACAAAAGAAAGAAACTAAGCCAAAAATTGGCAAGCACACAAGGTATTAGCAGTATCAGCATCAATGAGTGATAGCTGCTACAACATGGGTATGTAAACTTCGTGATGCTTATGAGTACTTACACACCCATACGCATACAAACGTATACAGAACTCGGACATAACTATACGTCTATTGTCTATACTTCACCAGTCATCACACACACGAAGTACCCAGAACTATCATGAATCTGTCTAGAAGAAACAGGCAGGATAAAAAGCAAGAAACAATCGCTGCCAATCCAACTCACCAGTGCCTAGACACAACATGCAACTGGCTAAAACTCATGGCCTAAACGTGAGAGTCATATTAA